>PPJA03000020.1:0-230954 GCA_003707425.3 Kodamaea restingae
ACATCTAAACACCCGTACCGCAATAGTGAAGGGACATCTAAACACCCGTACCGCAATAGTGAAGGGACATCTAAACACCCGTACCGCAATAGTGAAGGGACATCTAAACACCCGTACTGCTAATCAGATAAACACCAGCATCTCTTTTTTGTACTATTTCCTGCACAAAATACGAACGGCTACATGGTTGTAATCGCAACCAACTCCGTCTAACTTCATGTTTACTTCTCCCAACCAAACAAGCACTATAGGTGCAGATGATGTGCGGTGTGCAATATTCTCTGCAGATCTATGTCAACAACAGAACCAGCACTTTTTCGATGCTTTTTGCTGCAGAACCCAAACACTGCAATTGAACGTTCCACACTTCATCTGCATACCTTCTCTTCTACAGTTCATTCACTTAATTCATATCGATTTATTTACCCTATCCCAAAAATACCAAGGCTGCTGCAGCAACCAAACCATAAGATACCGTAAGTGGTATCGCGCTGTTCTTCTCAGTCTCCTTCATGAGAAGATTCTTTGTCTTTGTAATGAAATTCTTACCAGAAGAAACCTTGCTTGCGTAGGAAGCATCCCAAATTGAAATTCCTCCGAAATGTGGGCTGTCTTTGATGAGATCAACTCTCTTCTTGAGAGCAGAGTGTGACATGTAACCATCGATCGAATGAGAAGCAGGAATTCCTAAATACAAGCGGATATCCTTGTTGGGCGAAGTAGAGTTTGCAAAGCTCTCCCAGGTGTCCCAGTTGAAGCCTTTCTTGGTACCGCAATCGTTGTTGTAGAACTGAATAAAAGCAAAGTCAATATGCGACTGACCCAAAACTTCACTCAAAGACTCATCGGGGTATGGACACTGTGGTGCGGCTGAGAGGTAGTACTTCTTGCTGGTATCCTCTTCAAAATATGCGTTGATCTGGTCAGCAAATGCAACATACCCGGTCTGGTCCTTCTGCTCCAAATCCAAATCAAACCCGTCAATGATGGCACTACCAAATGGTCTAGAAGACGTTTCCAGCGACCCATTTCCAAAGGTATCCCACAAAGTAGTTGCAAGCTCAATTCCCTCTTCGTCTGAAGTCAAATTGTACAGACCGGTTTGACCACCAATTGAGAGCAAAACGATCTTTCCGTTTTTCTGGCATGTCTTGATATCCTCACCAATGGAAGGACATGAGTTCAAGTTGGTTCCTGCAATTTTCGTATCATTGCACTCTATTAAAATAGACATGTCCACTGGACTAGTAGCGTTAATGAATGACAATATCACGATGTCCGCGTTTCTTTGTGATGTCAGTGTGCAATAACTGGCCAAGGTCTCCATTTGCCCTCCAGCGTTAAGTCCCCAGTAAACAGCAACATTATCAGTGGAGTTTGCATTGAATGCGTTTGCAAGCAAAGTGTAAAAACTAAAGAGCACAATCGATGTCAACATATTCGACTGATGAGGTGTAGAAAGAAAATGCAAAGGTATTTATACATCTGTCCCGCAGGTTTCTCAAGCCTACCAGCCACCGGAGGGAAGGTATTGATTTCCTGGATATGGCGCTATTGTAAATTGAGAATATTTTTTGGCATCGCTAAAAGGGTCTCTAAATAATAAGAAAACGCGTCTAGCGCCGCAAAATCATACGCTTGTGATATTAGCGTGTTCGCAACTGTTATTGACTTGCAAATCAACTGGCAACCTGAGTTACTGGCTAGATATCCTTGAGTTACTGGTGAGAAAGTCCAAACATGTAGATTCTGCCCACTGCTGTAATATTATCGATTGATTATTTTCTCACGCGAAACGATACCAGGTTTCATTTCTCTGAGCCTCGTTGAGACTTCGCTGCATTCGTTCGACTAAATATAGAATGTTCCTACCGACTTTTACGGAAGCTTTTCGAATCAAGTGATCAACTCTGCCATAACTTTTTCTTTCCCAAACAGCTCTCCACTTTGCTGTAGCTTCTATACTGAACTTCGACAGTCATGTACTTCCCGTATTCTGAAACCTTCCAATGTCTATTTTACGAATTACGACGCACTAAATTTAGAAGTCCCCGGATTTTATCAAGATGAGATACTGGAATTGTACGTTTGAGATTCCTCTCATGTCTATGTCATTCGGTTTCTAAAAGCTCGTGCTGCGCCCCAAGAGACTCTAATGGTACACCAAACTGGAAAATGTCCCCAAATGGCTCGTTTGTTATCATGGCCTATCAGGTAGTTCACCTACATCGTTATATGCTTTTTTCCACAGATACTACAGCTCTAATTCCTTCAGGTAATCAATTTTCTCGAGGTTGACAAGCTTAGTTCAGTCGACAACTCTGATACCTAAAATGTTCCCTCAATATCTCGCTGTTCACTTCAAGCTTTGCACCCCATTCGTACGATCGTGTCAAACTTAAAAACCACATTCTGCAACGGCGTTGTAGGTGATCAATTTCTATTTTTAGAACGCATGTTTTTGGAACCAGCATTTTACACGAACTGAATATTTGCCCTTTACATGGTTGTCCTCGCAAATCAATGGAAGGTATCGAGTCGAACAACTAGTTCCCAAATCATCACTGGACATTTCAAACAACAGGGTATGCAAATACCGATAAACTTTGGCTCACCCAGATGCACACTTTCGCCTTGGCCCATCAACCCTCAAGGTCTACACATGCTGTATAAAAACGCCTTACGAAATCAAGCAGCTTATCACCCGCGTTTGCAGTGTCAAACCTGCAGAATGCATGACGCTAAAAACTAGTCACATCGTTAACCGAACTCAGCCCAGTGAGGTGTACGTTAGATTATAACCGTTTCAGAGCTGATATATCCTTCCAAATTTCTCTCGCAGGCTGCAAACCTTTATGTAAGTAGCACCACCCCTAGCTATAGTTTTATAAAACAAATATTGTGCTTGGTAATAGCACCAGGGAAACTTTGATCCTCATTGGCTCAGGGTTTTGATAAGCTGGATCAAAATATAAGCCAGCACAAATGAATGCAGAAGTATGCATTTGATAACTATTTTTCACACCTTCCAAATCAAGCCTCACTTGTCTTGCCTGATTCGGACTGCTTAGTCGTAATGATCTTCACATTTCTCTTGACAACTGCAGCCAAGAAAAATTTACGGGGATTATACGGGCAATCTGCAGATTCTCTTACCACTTTTGATGTAAAACTCGCCATAATCCACTGAACTGGATTCTTCAAATGTTAGATTTGCTAAGAGCAATACTGATCTCCGAGGGTCGCTGATCCTCCTCAGACTAAAAACTTTTACCGTCCCCAATTTACCAGTTCAGGCACTTCTTCGCTCTAGTGCTCCGGTTATTGGTTACGAGCTCTCGGTAAAATCCCCACGAGTTGTTAGGACGACCTTCTATCCAGCCCAGTTCTCTCTCATCAAAAAAATATCAATCTTTAAGCAATCGAACTCCCTTCCAGAAAAGCATAGACTTTTCAACTTCCTTAACATCAATGTATTCACCAACCTGCTTCCAAAATAGCCTCAGTAAATCCCTATCAGCCTTAACTCACACTTGATTTCTCCTTAATATTACAAACTTTACCCCGAATTTTCTTGTTCTACAAAATCCAGAAACCACCTTCCTCCAAACAAACTCAAACTTCCACAACAATATCTCCGTCATCTTTGTACTTTTGCTTTCACTTTGCACCTTATTTTTAACTAACTTCCAGGTACGAGAAGCTTCAAGGAATCCAGCCCATTGACCCCTTTTCAAATAAGGGCATCACCACTCGCATTATTCAGCCTTTGAAAACTATCGACATTCAATCTAGTATTTGTTCTATCATACTCACACTTCCATTCCTCCGGAATTTATCCACTACATTTACAAAAAACTTCCCTTCCCGTCCCAATCTTCACCACTTACCCCTCATACTACTCTGGTTTTTTCATATTCGGTCCTGTAGTCTCTTCGTCTTTTTCTGTTCCTAATCATTTCTACAACCCTCCTCCGCATCCTCTTTTCTCAAATTTCTCCATCTTTTTGTCCAAATTCCCGTAATTTCCACCAATCAAATCACTCTATTGCAAATCCTAAACCACTATCGATAACTTCTCAACCACAACCCCTCCTACCTCAATTTTTACACTCTTGATTCCCTTACCACCATATAAACACTCTATCCACCAATTGATGGCCCTTTCCACATGGTCATCTGCATTGCTCCACGTTTGCTCAAATTAATAATAACTATTTTTACTCCTCTTTTCGTCATTGCTGAATATCAACATGTTTTCCGCAGCCAGATCCAACATCGTCAGAGCTTCGACTCTTCGCACCGCCGTTAGAACCAAGGTCTCTCTCCCAGACCTCGACTGGGACTACGGTGCTCTTGAGCCACACATCTCTGCCAAGATCAACGAGATCCACTACACCAAGCACCACCAGACTTACGTCACTGGTTACAACACTGCAATTGAGCAGGCTGCTGAGGCCAAGGCCAAGGGCGAGGTCAAGAAGACCATCGAGTTGCAGAAGGCCATCAACTTCCACGGTGGTGGATACACCAACCACTGTCTCTTCTGGAAGAACCTCGCTCCAGAGAAGCAGGGTGGCGGTGAGCCTCCTTCCGAGTCTTCCGAGTTCGCCAAGAAGATCACCGAGCAGTACGGTGACTTGGAGACCTTGAAGCAGATTACAAACGCCAAGTTGGCTGGTATTCAGGGTTCCGGTTGGGCTTTCATTGTCAAGAACAAGGAGAATGGTGGCCAGTTGGAGGTTGTCACCACCGCCAACCAGGACACAGTCACTGGTCCTTTGGTTCCTTTGGTCGCTATTGACGCCTGGGAGCACGCTTACTACTTGCAGTACCAGAATGTCAAGGCTGACTACTTCAAGGCCATCTGGAACGTTATTAACTGGAAGGAGGCTGAGAAGAGATACTTGGTGAACTAGATATGAATATTGATGTTAGAGATTGAACGTGTAGTCAACAAGTAATTTAGCAAGTCTTTGGTTTGAAGCTATTTTGACCTTATTGGTGTTACGTTTGCTTGGCACGGCGGTGAAATTTCTATGCTTGATTTAACTCACGGTAGTTGGGGTAGTTGGGTGCTGTGAATTGTTCATTCTCAATGATGAGGTTAGTAAAGAGAATTCAGTCGATAGAAATGTGTAGCGTAAGTGTATTGCTATGATATATGTTCTTGATCCAAGTAAAGATTGAACTTTCCACCAACCTTAACCCGAGCTTTAATTATGTTAGGGCTAAACTTGTAGATTGTGTTTTAAGCTCAGAAACCACACTGTGGATCCCTTCTCAGAGTCTGAAAACATCGCTCTAACCATTAATCAATTAGCTTTCCTCACTTTTCATTGGGATACCCTCTGACACTCATCCTTCAGATAGTTTCGTCAGTGTACGCGGTGAAATAAGAGCAAATACGATAACGTTATCGATGCAAAATTGCCGCCACTGATAAACCCGCAAGGCTGTGACTACCTGGATCGTTCCAAAATTGAGCAATGATTTGCCGTTTTTGTCTTCTGTATACCCTCAAGTACCAAGCACCCCAAGTTCAATTGGATGGAAAGAAATCAGTGCATGTGCAAAGCTTGGTGGTGTCACCGCATTTGGCAGCTAAAACCTTCCGTATTGAGCTTGTAGCGCAGGAAAGACCCTAGCTTAAAACCAAGAAGACAGTGCTTTAGTACTTGACATCTTCCAACATATTACTGCCTTGGTCGCTTGAAACTAATTGCAACCACCAAACCTTCGCTCTAACCCACCTATTTTTTCTTAAAGCAACTAATCGCCAGATGTTCTACTAGACACCCTGTTCTGTGTGATATCGCCTCGTACATGCGGCATTAATTTTAAACGCCACCCTACATAGGCCGCCTCACACCCATCATCTAAAATTAAAAAAGACGCTTGCGAACGCTTCAACACCGACTGGATATGCGTACAAACAAAATTACAACTCTTTAAACCAGATACTACAATTACAAGAGCTCGTTTACATCTAAATCCTAGAAAACTGCCACATGTATCCCAACTGCCTATCCTTGAAGCTTATTTTTCGCTGCCATCGTTTCTCTGGATTCACCCCATAGGCAAACCATATTTTCTATGCAAAACAATTGGTTTACATTTCCCCACACTTCAGAAAAAACCTTGGATTTGTTCATCTCATGGAATAGTAATCTGGATGATCTCATGAAAAACCGAAGAGATAATATTTATCGTAGCTGCAATTACAAGGGTGTTTCCCCATTACGAGGTAAAAATGTTCCCAAAAAGATCATATGTGTGCTCAGTGCAAAGATGACTAAATCTCATTGTACCGCTGATTCATCTTGTAGTTGGGTTTCTCATAGAGTAGCCATGATAGGGATATCTGAGAGGCTGCCACTTAGAACTGCAACTGCCTCTCATCAACTCCAACTGATTTTTAGAACCTTCATATCACCTTTCTGTCTATCGCTTGCTAAGCTCACCTAGATCTTCGATTTTAAATCGGAGTACGAAGTATCCAAGTGTGTTAATCGCGCAATTTTATTTATTCGCACCTCACATGTATTCACTAGCACTGCAGATCTTCTGAGAACAATCAAGGAGAGCTAACTTTTACAATTACTCTTGGGAATAACATCATCGCACGGTGTTAATACCCTCCTCAAAAACACATTCACGCATAAAGAGATTCTCTCTCTGGCTCCGCGTTAACTTCGCTTGTAAAATAACATGATAATGTGACACAAAAATGTAGTGGGTTTTTTGCACCCATGCAACTTTGTAAACATCTCAGCAAACTCATTCAACCTACAAACAAAATACCCACAGTTCATTACATTTACCCGTTCTAAGAGTATATAAGCTCGTATAAAATCTTCTCTACTGCTGCAGACATGTTATACAAAAAAATCGTGCCCTCAATAGGACTCATAGCCCAAGCCCTTGCCTTGACTATTTCCCTGCCAACGGTCGACTCAGGCACTGTGGCCGTCAATGTTGGAGATATTGACATCTTGTCAGGTGCATATTGGTCCATCATCGATAATGCTATTAGTGCTCTCGTTGGGAGTCTCAATGTTGCAAATAATGGTGGTTTTTACATCTCGTCTGATTCTGGTCTCATTGCCTTGCAAATAACTCTTGCTGGGGTGTTGAACACCATTACGAATAACGGAATTGTTTCCTTCAATTCGGCTGCATCTTTGACAACCCCAACCTATTCTCTTGCTGGAGCATCTTTCATCAACAACGGAGAGTTTTACTTTGCTGCAGATGGATCCGTTGGTGTACCCATAATGGCAATCACATCCCTATCATTTACCAACACGGGATTGCTCACGTTCTGGCAGAATCAAAGATCCACGGGTATTGTCTCGCTCGGGGCTCCAGGAAGCTCAGTTTTAAATTCTGGAACCATTTGTCTCAACAACGAGAATTACGTCCAGAAAACTATCGTTCAAGGATCGGGGTGTATTGTTGTTGGTACTGGTTCCAATGTGTACATTTTGACCTCATTGTTGGCTTTTGATCCCACCCAGACAATATATCTTGAGACCTCTTCTTCGACTCTCTTGGTACAAGCATTGTCTCTCACTCAAACTTTCCTTGTACAGGGTTTTGGCAATGGAAACACCATTGGTTTGAGTTTGCCGCTTAATATTATTGGCTCACCATTCACATACGATGGAACTAGTGGTATCTTGACCCTTTTCTCGGGCATACTATCACAGCAATTCGACATTGGTCTTGGTTACAACCCGCTTCTATTCTCCGTCGTCAATGGAAACTTCGGAAATGGAGTGCCACAGTCCCTCGGAGGCGCATTAACATACTCCGGCCCCGTGCCTAATCCTACGAGGCCAGTGGCTTGTCAACCATGTTTACCATTGCCACCCTTCCCAACGGCAGTACCATCCTCATCAGTTGTTTCATCTTCAGGTGTTCCTTCATCTTCTAGTGCTCCTCCAAGCTCTTCCAGTGAAGTTCCAAGCTCTTCCAGTGCTCCTCCAAGCTCTTCCAGTGAAGTTCCAAGTTCTTCCAGTGAAGTTCCAAGCTCTTCCAGTGAAGTTCCAAGTTCTTCCAGTGAAGTTCCAAGTTCTTCCAGTGAAGTTCCAAGCTCTTCCAGTGAAGTTCCAAGCTCTTCTAGTGAAGTTCCAAGCTCTTCTAGTGAAGTTCCAAGCTCTTCTAGTGAAGTTCCAAGCTCTTCCAGTGAAGTTCCAAGCTCTTCTAGTGCTCCCCCAAGCTCTTCAAGTGAAGTTCCAAGCTCTTCTAGTGCTCCTCCAAGCTCTTCCAGTGAAGTTCCAAGTTCTTCCAGTGAAGTTCCAAGCTCTTCTAGTGAAGTTCCAAGCTCTTCTAGTGAAGTTCCAAGCTCTTCAAGTGAAGTTCCAAGCTCTTCAAGTGAAGTTACAAGCTCTCCAAGTGCTGGTCATCTGACAATCCCACAAAGTTTCTCTGGGTTTACTTCTAGTGTTTTCACCTCAAGCTTCGGATCCGCTTCTTCTGCCCAATTTACTTCGGGTCAATCGGGTTCTTCTGGGTCTAATACTGGCCTCACACAAGTGACTTCATCGCTGCTGTCTCCTTTCACTCCGTTCACGCTCACAACATCTTATGGAAATGTAACAACTAGTTCTATATCATCCGGGACTGGATCGACAGGAATAAGTGGTACTGGTGGTACTGGATCGACTGGATCGACTGGATCGACTGGATCGACTGGATCGACTGGATCGACTGGATCGACTGGATCGACTGGTGGTACTGGTGGTACTGGATCGACTGGTGGTACTGGATCAGGAAGTATTCCCCATGTAACTACTGTTGCCACCATTGCAAAGGGATCTGCCAGTCATATCGCTCCATCACTCTGGCTCTCATTGGTTGCAATTCTTTTGATGTGAAGCTATCCAGCGCGCTCACTTAATTAAAATGCCAACAGGCATAATCTTCGGTTTCTATGCTTATTTTCGACACTACATACCACACTGTAGCATTCACTCGTAGTAAACAAAGACTGGTGTTTATCGCGTAAAGAACATTGTCTTACTGTATTTGTAGCATTGCATACTAATAGTGTAGTTGTCGGTGGCAATTCTATTGTCTAAAAATTGTCATAGTAATTATTAATGTTATAGTAAATACACTGATAGAGTTAATTGCTAATATTGACTGCTATTGTTCATTGATTTCGTTTGATATTAATGTATAATGTGGACCGCACTCAACTATTAGACATTGGTGAAAGAATTCGTGTTAGTGTTATTATTTAATTGTCAGCAGTTTTCTTCATCTAGAGTATGCATTCTAGCTGTTGTCCCACTCACCCTCCTGTGCACTTCAGAAAGCCACCCAATCATGACACTAAGAAGTTTTGCAATAGAGCAGAAAGAATAGAAAGAACAGACAGAACTGGCAGCGCCCCTTTATACATACTAACTGGAGACATAGCATGCTTTAGTGCCAACGAATTCTGATACTGCAGACAAATATTCTCTTGGCTTTGAAGAAGTGAACATTCAGAGTGTTTCTATAGTGAATTGCGAGAAAACGTAAAGTGCGAAAACACAGAAGGTTTCCGTGAACAAAGAAATTCACGGTAATAATCTTTAAATGAGCCTGCGACTCAAGGGTAAAGAATGACTTTGCAAGTAATTCAAAAAGTTTAGTGTAGGAGTGAATTTTAGCCAAGTGAATATTTCTTTTGAAGTAGATTGTAACACCATCAATTGTAAAAAAAACACTGAGAGCCATAAGCCAGTAAAACTACTTTATCAACTACCATGACTTCCTGAGCTTGAAAAATAGGGGCAAGAGAGAGACACGGAAGACTGGCGCTTGAGTGTCTTGCACGGTCTCAGACATTTTGAAACAAATCTCACTCTTAAAGGTCTACTTCCATAATTTCGTAAACGTCATCTTCTTGTTTTCCCAAATTATCGTATGTATGGTTACGAGTGCGTGTCTTCTTCTCTCATGCAAGTAAATTCTCATGCGAGCTTCGTCCTCATTCCGCATGAATACGATTAAAATAGTCTCCGTCCATGCGTGGAATATATTACAGTGCATGACGTCATAAAAATGCGCAATCTTCAAAGCCCAGCGGACCAAAAAATTATGCGGGGGTCGCTGTAACACGTCATGCATCCGTTAACTGACCAAAGGGGGTCCTTCACCCAAATTTAGACCAAAATAAATAAAGAGTAGGGTATACTAACAAACTAGAGGCATTATGCCGTAAAAGGCGCATAAGGTTTTGTAAAAAGAATCTGAGGGTGTTAGCCCATAAATGCATACAAGGTTTTATGCCAGAATTTAGGGGCTTTACCCCTCAAAAGACATATAAGGTTCCATAGTCAGTCTAAAGATGGGGTGATAGGTTAAAGCGCGTAAATAAGATTATGCGGCCTTGTCGAAGCTATTGTAAAAAAATTCGCATTCATTTAGCGTCAACATATTCGCTCGTTCATTGGACAGGGCCCCTGCAAGTTTGCTCGTCAATCATTTGAGCTCCTGTTTCAAATACCTTATCCTTTGTGGTTCAGGAGGCTTTTCTCCATGGACCAAAAGTTTGCCCATTAACGCCTCAATGTATAGCGTCTAAATGTCGAAAGTGCACAAAATATTTTGGGACCGTGGCTTGAAAACGCTCAATTTCTCTAGCATGTAAAAGATCATATCACCCTAGCTTTATCAGCACTTCCAAGATATATACTCCAGACTTATCGCATATTATTATGCTCTATCCTGCTATTAATTAACAGTTCAACCTTGAACGCCAAAAAACGCCGAGTCGGTGAGTAATGATATCCAACACAGGGGAACTAACTCACGGGTTTATAGTGAATAATAATTTCAATTGGCCCATGAAATAACCTTAATAGCCGAACCGAGTCGGTATGTGAACAGAGCTAATGCGCTGTGATGTTTTGACAGGAGCTTAAAAAGACTTGTTTTGTCTTTCCTCTCCCACAATTTCACACTGCACAATTAGCCTCGCATTGTTCGGGCTGCGCACATTGTATTCTGGTCTAATGTACTTTTCATCACGCTGTTAGCTCCCAACTATTTTTTTATCAAACCTACGCTCAAAACGTCACCCTATATGCGTAGATGGTCTTATGTGGCAATAAAATAGAATTCCTGCAAACCCTGACGCAAGTAGGGTCACAGCCGTTCATCATCCTATTTTTTCTTTGATTATAATTATAAGGAAGTACGAAGGTGCTTAATTTTAAACCCCCTACCCATGTAATCCTACCAACCAAATCTCATATACTCTATTTACGTTTGTTTTTATTGACCGATTCGGGCTTGTTCTTGATTATTTCACTGTTAGAATCTGCCGGACCAAATATTCCAGCTTTGTTCAGGTTAAATGCATTATTCTCCCGTTTGGAGCTGCCGGACCAAATATATCAGCATTATTTCAACCTTAGTTCTAAGTGCAGGACATAGGGTTATGAGCCTCTGTGCATCAATTGAGGGTTCAGAGCCACCAGACTAAATAACCCACTTCGTTCGAACCACAGGACCAGGTTTAAGTCAGCCAGTGCTCATTAGTACATACTTTACCGACGCGAAGAAAATTATATATTTTCAAGGTCAAATAGAACTGCTTGAGCTTCAAATCCATTTCGTGCTTATGTAATCATGCACGAACTGCGGCAATTCCTGTGGATGAACTCTCGCAAAAGAGCTCAAAAGTCTCCACCACGAGCCCCGCCTATAGCCGGCATGTACGCCTTGTAAGATGCTATCTCTGTTCTGTATATAGGATGCCCAGTGCAGCAGACGAGTGCTATACGTACAATAGACTTTTTTAGAAAAGTTGTCAGGGTACTCATGCATGTTACTTGTGCAGGGTCGTGACCTGTTTTGAGATGGACAAATCCGAAGTACGTTAATTTTCAGTCAAGCTGGAACTTCCAGAATAGTCTAAGTGATGGTTGACGACGAGCTGAGAATAATGACGGATTCAGTAGAGATTGAGCTCCGATTGAGCTACTTAATATTCAACTGGTTAATGAAGATTACATCTTTATTGATGAGGATTGAGATATTTAATTGACTTTCAACTGGTTGATGAGGATCAAGATATTCAGTTAATGAAGACTGACGACGGAAAAATTGATGTTGCATTTGAACAGTAGAGTGCTAAAGTTATAAAGATACACTGTTCCCTTCACCAAAAATTATAGAACCACTTTCCAATGCATCCCATCTTATCTAAATTCTCGTACAACGGATGAGCTTTAGGTTTAGTGACCTTTTTACACCCCAATTATCGATATCACTTTTTGTACTACCGCATTCTTATATATCCAGTCCGTTTTTCGTGTACTCATTTGAAATGTTGCTGAATCGTTTACGCTCAATATTGCATCCTGGTCCCGTTCTCTAAACCCAAACTTGCTCACTTTTGCAAATCAACTTACTCTTGAATTTCTTCAGAGTTTAGCACACTGTATACATTCCCTTAATCTCTCACTCGTGATCCTAGTCTGACCCTCATTTTACTTTGCTCACCCACATGCTCTTGCCCGTTCTTGTACTTTTTTTTAATTGGCAGCCATGTATCGAGTTAACTCGTCGCTCAACACACTCGACTCACAACTGTCTCTCTCTACATCGGTACCCCATATTCTCTTAACTTGGTTTTTACTCGAAGATCCTCCTAGGTTCTCTTTATGGTCTCTAAAATATTCAATTGTCTTTCGGTTGATGGTCTAGCTCATATCTTGTCTGTTGCATTCCCCTCTCAGTTATTCTTGTAATTTACACTCATCAATTAATTTGCTCTTGTCTCATTACTATTTAAGCTGCCTTGCTATTGTCATCACTCCTACTTCTTTGGAAACTCTGTGTAGTAACTCTGCAAAGCACGCTTCAACGCAGGAACCAATTTGTCCCACCTCAATATCCTCACCTCCTTGTCAAACCCTCTAGGCTTTCTGATCTCATACCCCATGATGCGTCTGGCCAAGTCCAATCTGAAGTCACTATTCCTAGCGCCTGCGCTAGGAACTCCGTCGCTCATGCGCGACAGAATCGGCTTCTTCAGCCAGAATGGAACTAAATTCAGTCTAACTCTTCCCCTCTCACGACGACGGTCAGCAGGATCCACCAACTCCGTGCCAATAAGCAACTCCACAATCTCAACAACTTCGACTGAAGTGATGTAGTATTGGTAGTGCTCGCCATCGCCAGATTCACTCTTGATGCGTGTACGCGGGGACGTCTTTCTGTCCTCCTCCTCACTACTCGAGTCATCATCGCTTCCCGAAGAGGGCCTCACACGACACTCCAAGCATGAAACCTCCACCACGTCCACATTTGGCTGAGGCGGAAGTGTCACGGGGTTCTCGTTGGCTGCTCCAACAATACTGAAGTTGGCCACCAACTCAGCACCGTTCTGAATGCGCTCGATTCGCACAATACGACGCTTGTCAGCACGCTCCAGCTCCAGCCACCTGGGAAAGCAGATATCCTCCACTTTGGCCCCCACAAGATTAAGCTCCACAGGCAAAAATACCAGATCCAGCGAAATCGCCTGCTTTGGTGGTCTTGTCACACACCCGCCGGCTGATATTCCACGAATCACACGATATCTCCGCTTGGTCACATTAGATGGACTGTTGTACTGCTGCATCGCAAAATCGGCAGAAGTACCATTACTTTGGACCGGCTGCGGACCATTTTCCATATATCCAGAGTTGTTGTAACCATGGTTGTACTCATTTCCTTTGTTCTCAATGTATGCGTTTTCGGTTTTGTATGTGTTCTCATTATATGTTTTGTCGTTTTTGTAAGCGTTTTCATTACCGTCACTTTGGCCCTCGTATCTTTCGTACTCATTGTATGTATCTGCGAGTGTGGGCATAGAACTGTACCCGTGACCATGTATCATGTGAAGCTGGTGCGGTACCAGCTGCAGTGTAATGCCAGTCTCTTGTTCGAGACTGCGGATATTGTTATTGTTGATTGCAATACCGTTCGTTTCGCCAAGGTTCACTGGACGATAGTCAAAGCGTCCAAGGGACTGGCTAATTTGTGGCGCGTTTCCTAAACTCGACGAGTTCACCAACCCTGAACTTGCTAAACTGCTTACCTGCGAGCCCATGCTCTGTGCAGACTGTAAAGCATAGCTCATTTGTGTCTCTGGGTTACGGTTGTGCAAAAACATGTCAAGTTCGGCACCGCAGTCGGAAAAGAGGCTGTTGGGAGCATTATGCTCCCAAGGTGCTGCATAAGAGCTCGTTGTTGGCGTACTCACAGAGTAGTAGTCGTCGGTAAAGTTCGAAGTGGCTGATGGAAAGTTGAGGGGGATGTTGTCGAACTGGCTAGCAATCCCTGGCGTGAACTGAAGAGAACCAGAGTATTGTTGGTTGGTATAGCACTCAGGAGTGGTAAACTCTTCAGCATATTCGGCCCCTGTGTCAACTTCTTTATCTATCATTGTAATTCTTTGGAGTGTAAACATGGATAATGTGCTGCTAGACCTGTGATTCGACCCTGTTTATATATCTCACGAAAAAGAAAGGAGTGGACCCTAAAAAATACTTGCAAGTGTGCCAATATTATTACACAAACATCTTGCAGAAGAAAATGCTTAAATAGTATATAGAAAATAACACCTACGCCGTCCATAATTATTATCATCTCGAGCACGGGTTAACCTGCTTCTCTTGCAGCTTGGTCCTCCTGCCAAGAAAGCTGACTAAGCGCAAAACCACTAATTCATATTTCCGGCCGATCTAACCATTCCACTTGCATCTTAAATCACATCACACACCAGCGCGCGATATTCCTTGTGCGTCTAACATATTGTTTTGTTGTCCTGTATATAAGTATTTGACTCCAGTCACCATTTTCGTGCTAGCACAGCCTTCCATTGCAGATGATGAATAAAAAATAAAAACAGAGACCACACAACAACCCAATACTACGAACACTGGCTGCTGATGTACCTTCTTTGCATGGCCAAAGTTACCAACAGGATCCTGCACTATTCATGCATAACACAATCGCAAATGGTTAGACCAATCAGCTGCATCAGTGGCCATAATATTGAATTTCTCCCTGCACATCTCGATTATCCTTTCATATGTCGTCTTTGGAGCTTTCCAAAATGCTCGCAAACCTCTGTGACTTAATCTTGTCATAAGATTCACACCAAAAAGAACTTTCAAATATACCTGTTGGCAGTGCTCGGAACTAAAAAAGTGATACAAGACGTCATATTATTTTTGTGACACCCTTCCTCATAGTCTGACATCATTTCCAAACTTCACATGCACCCCGATTTAGATACATCTTCATCTCCATCTCACAGTCGACCAGGAAAAATGTGAAACTCCCACTGCAGGCGTTTGGCTCCTTGGCTTCGTTTATTTTACCTACATGGCCTGTAGCCTTTATGTACGTTGGGTTTGGAGCGACAGCCGTGCTTTTTGATTAACCACATCCTATTCAGTGCCTTGGGTTTAGTTACACTTCCCATGCGGGACATCTAAAAAACCAAAAATACGATTCTCCTGGAAGGTTCTGATTTTGCGTCTGTGGAGCCCATCTTGGCACGCGGAAGACGGATTACCGCCCGAAGTTTCCCAAAAAAAAATCACATGGACATTACTGCGAAAATGTCTCAAGAGTACTAACACGCCTGAATCGGACCCTCATCTCATCACCCTCAACAGTTACTCCTAAATTCTCTTGTCGATATTCTCTGTTCTCTAACTTCTCCAGCTTCATCTTCACTGACACATCTCTCTGTATCATCTCATTGATGCCGCCTTCCGTCGCTCATTTTCAGCCTTCAAGGACTCTACAACTTCTCTATCTGTTGACTCCGCCAAAAAAAAAAAGAAAAAGAAACGACGCTACGTACGCAGGGAATGTTCTCTTTTCGTGAACATGATGTCAATAGGCATTCTGCGCAGCGATAGCATAGCCGTGATTCCATTTGGCGACGGAGTCGAAGGCTTCGATCGACTCTTCGGTAGACTCTTCGATGTGACTTCTATTTTTACTTTAAGGAATCTGCATAATTGAGACTTATCTCGTGACAAACTCTAATATATGCGTGGATACCTACCCGCCCGCATTTATCACGGTTAGCGGCTAAGTTCGCGGAGGTCTTGCAAGATATCCCGACATACTCATGCGCAAAATACCATCCACTATGTAGGTCCTTCTCTACCATACAGTAAGGGGCATCGCAACACGTGCGCTTCCTTTAATCTCCTTGCATGTAATAACCCTCCCCACTAAAGGCTAAACTAGGTTCCTTTGGTACATAGGTCAATCTTTCAAAGTACACCGATGCGAGATTAAGGTTTCTCACCGTCTTTCCTCGGTCATGAGTAAGGAACATGACACCTGTATTCACGGCTAAATTTAGTAATATTTTAAATCATTCTTTGCATCGTCATTTATTCAAGCTTATCTGCAGGGCCTGTTTACGTCATCTTGTCATCTCGTCTTCTGCATGATCCAATTAAACACTCGACAACATGCAAATTTCGGCGCTTAACTTTGACGGGAAGAGCTGTTAGAATTTACGGAATGTCTCAGAGATGTCGCTCAACAGTTGCACATGAGGCTAAATGAGCGGTTGTGTGTAAAAGACCTACATATACTGTTTGGAGTGCGACCTTTGTTGTAGCTTTTGATCATTCAGTCTGAGACAAATGCAGTACTTCTCCTTACCAATGACGTAAATTTCCTAGCATAATTTCGTTAGTGTGCAACTCGTTAATCACAAATGTTTCAAACACCTCATACGTTGTCACGGTAACTCTTATTTGGGGGATACTCTCATCGCAAGTCTATCGGCAGTATTCAAGTCACTCATTCAGTTCTGTGACTTGTTTATTAACACACTCAACTTGAAGTATGCGCCCGAACTGTGCCTAAAAAGTGCCGCAAAGTCTTATCACGAACGGAATTTATCACAGAAATGAGATGAGAATAAAGAGAAACTAAAGCTTTACGTAAGCTTGACTCTGTCTAAGACAAGTTCCGATGAACATTATTCTTTTTCATCAAGCTGCGCGCTAAATCACTGTCTTTGTTTCCTAACACTTGCGTGTGAACTTATAGTAACGCGAATCGCCAAAACCGCTTACCGAGCCAAAGAAATGTCCCCCCCCCCCCCGCTGACATCATTTAGAACATATGCAAAGTTAATATTTCTTTACACTATTCTTCGTGTGACAAACGCACAGCCTTTGGTCTAAACGAAGTGAAAATAGAGTGACTACGCCGCACGTACAAAACAACTTCGTCCACTAAACTATAAAATGCCCGCTAACATTCCGCCGCTGTTTGTGTTTGTATATCAAAATTATGAATTTCTTTTTTCATCTGATCTATCAACTTGTAGCTGCGCATCGTGGGAATACGCGCTAAAACTGTGAGATCTTTAAGCACGTTGATGAATGTATACATTCCTTCTACCGCCATTTGGCAAGGGCTGTCAGCCATATGTGTTCATATTCCAGCCGTGTCTCTTCTTTTTTCTTCGCACCCAAATCACACCACAACCCCCGCAAGCAACTACAAGCAACTACAAGCGTAGAAATTACTTAAACCCTGTTTTGCCCATATTGATTCTGATATCTGATCACTTGTCTCTTCAAATTTTGTGGAGCTGCTACAAGAATTATATTATTTGCAATAGCTGCTACCAGACTTATTTTGGGCGTAATAACATTGCACAATCTGCCGTCTTTGTCTTATAACCACCATAGCATACATTTTCTACTTCTTGACTACAAATCATTGTTCGTCACCGATATATCCCTTATTTACTGCGTTAAAGGAACTTACTTTAACGACGAATCGTCCTCCTTGCGCTACTCTTTTAATACTTTCATTGACTATCTTCACAAACACTCAGTCACTGCTTCTCTGAGATTTTTCATTGATAAATACTCCTCGCTAATATCGTCAGCTCACAGTCTACTTCTTGTACTGCTTGTAGTACTTGTTAAACAAGAAACCATCCACCAACAACAAACCAGTAACAACACCAGCATGGATACCAACAACAGCCTTGTTGTCGGTCTGAATGCGTCCTCTCTCAAGGTAGGCCAAGTATCCCGCCACAGCACCAGTGATACCAACAACAACCTGCGTAGCAACAACTGGATTTTGCAACTCAATCACGGTTTTTTGTGCAACCTCCCCACCCTTCTTTTGTGCGCAAGCAGTGTATTTGCTGAGATCCTCGCTCAAACTCTTCAGGCGAGTCAGAACAACATCAACGAGCTTGGCCCATAACGACTTTCCTTCCTTCTCCAACTCGTCTAATTCCTTCTCCAACTTCTTGGCTGTGGACTTGGCTTTGGCCTTTGCCTTCTCGTACACATCGTCAGCAGCAGCTTCAACACCCTCGATATCGGCTTCTGCAACAGCTTCTCCGTTCTTGACCTTCTCTTCAAAAATCTGCTTGTCTTCTTCGTTAATTGCACTGGCGGCGGCTTCGGCGTATGACATTGTGAATATGTAGGTTATATACTGCGAACATTTTAAGGGGAACCGACAGTTTATATTGACCCTGCGAGAGCAATGTTAGAATTGATTACGTAAGAAATTGCCCAAGACCTTAGCAATGCTTGCGGGTGCAACGCGATTGGACGTGTTGCGCTCAATGTGTGCCCTTGTGATCTGGTAGATATTCGGCCGATATCTCTTATGTATGTGGTACTACCAGAGACGTAGGGTGGCAAGAAGACTGGTGGATTATCTTATGACGTAAGCCGTGGAATAGCCGCCGGCGGGCAGAGAGATTGGATGATTAGGGAAGTGGGTCCACCGAGCCGTGAACCGACAAATCCCTCGGAGATCGAGCCTATTAAATGACGAGAGAAAAATGAGGATTCATTACGAACATCTTTAAGTGCGTATCAAGTGAAAGCACAATTATCATCAAATGTTATAACAGTTAACGGACCAGCAATGTGTGGTATAAACAGCGTATTGATGGCCTTCAATGTTATCAATTCTGTCAATAGTAATCATTTAAATAACATATCAGTGATAATATCATCAATCGTATCATCAATGCTAACATGCTACGCGGTCACCATCCTCACTAGTCTCGTCCCCGGGATATCCCTTCATCCGGTTTCGCCCTAAAAATCGAACCAGTGGGGATTTCCCAATTGTAACAATCACCTTAAAACTCTGAACTCCATACTTATAAGCTTTCATCCCTAAACTACATAAGCTCTCATCTAGCATATAGTAAAATGCATTCCCTGCCCACCCAATCTACTAGCAAATGCCAAACACCACCAAATGGTCTCACGTGATCACCTAAACGTTCAACGCCCCCAATATCTCTTGCATTTTGTGGCTCTCTTTGTGACTCTCTTTTTTGTTTTTTCGTGCACGTGGTTTAGGGTTCTTAAACCTAGTCTGAAAATTTTCCACCTCCCGCTCGCTCATTGAAAAACAAATTTTTCCACCAAACACTTCTTCTTCATTATCGATCGAAAACCACCCCCCCCGGCTTTCCACGTAACATTCCGATAAGATGTCCGCTGCACCAACTGAACAAAAGAGACAATTCGGCGGTAAGCCAAGAAGAGGTGGCCCAAAGAGAGGCGGTAGAAGAGATGAGGAGAAGGGCTGGACTCCAGTCACCAAGCTCGGTAGATTGGTGAAGGCCGGTAAGATCACTTCCATCGAGGAGATCTACTTGCACGCTTTGCCAGTCAAGGAGTACCAGATCATCGACTTGCTCTTGCCAGAGTTGACTGACTCCGTCATGAAGATCAGATCTGTCCAGAAGCAGACCAGAGCCGGTCAGAGAACCAGAATGAAGGCTGTTGTCGTCATTGGTGACTCTAACGGTCACGTTGGTTTGGGTATCAAGACCGCCAAGGAGGTTGCTTCTGCTATCAGAGCTGCTATCATCATCGCCAAGTTGTCCATCATCCCAATCAGAAGAGGTTACTGGGGTAACAACTTGGGTGCTCCTCACTCCTTGCCAACCAAGGTCACTGGTAAGTGTGGTTCCGTCGCCGTCAGATTGATCCCAGCCCCAAGAGGTAAGGGTATCGTTGCTTCTCCTGCTGTCAAGCAGTTGATGCAGTTGGCTGGTGTCCAGGATGTTTACACCACCTCCTCCGGTTCTACCAGAACCACCGAGAACACCTTGAAGGCTGCTTTCGTCGCTATTGGTAACACCTACGCTTTCTTGACCCCTAACTTGTGGGCTGAGACTGCTGTTGTCCCATCCCCATTGGACACCTACGCTGACGAGGCTTCTGCCGGTAAGAGAAGATACTAAGCTTTTTGTATAACGAATAGAAGAGTACTTTGAAAATTGTAGACTCAAGTTTGAAAGCAAAAGATATTGGCGGTTCAGAAAATCGACTATTTGAGAGGCTAGATTTTCAGATTCTTACGAACTTTATTAAAAATCCTTAAAGACGTTAGGAACATATCAGCCGCAAATAATTTCAATACAGCCTGAAACAATTTCGCTGAAGAAAAAAAAATGTTGCACAATAATCAGTACCAAAGTGATAAACGGAGGTGAGCATTACCAACATTAAAAACTTGTTCCTTCGTCGTTCTTAAATATGTAACCTTACATCTCGTGATTAATGATAGATTACACTACACCTTATGTTATTACCTAGATTGCATGCAGGTAGTATTTGATCGAAGGACTTGGTGGATAAATACAATATTTTTGATCTTAGTCATCATCAGTTTTTGCAGCCATGATCTAGATATTCAATCTTGCCCATACTGGCAGTAATGTACTCTTGCATTTTCATGATGACTCCTCTTCACACTGCCTCATATCAAGGTTTTTATCAAGTAATTACCGCTTCGGCATACCTTAATTCCAGCACATAAGATGAATATCGTCCATTATTCGCACTGATTTATCTTGTATATGACTCTCTGTAATTTAATATTTTGATATCCTGTTTCCTACCTTAGATATGCTACTCCATATTCGTACTCAAGTTAAATGAGTTGACTACATCCTATATCTAACTAGACCATCCCTAACATTCTTTTATTACCTTAACCAAAAAAGACCCACCTAAATAGACTCAACCAAGTGTTCGACGATAGTAGTCAATTCGCCGAGAGCATCAGAGCTAATACCCTTACCCTCAGTCAAGTTTGTAATGACCTCAGTGCCCAACTGAATCAACTGCTGCAAGTCTGATCCACTACCACTAGACGATCCCACGCTACTAGAGGATCCAGTGTTGTTAGAACCAGAGCTAGCAACGTTGGTTGGAACTGTAGAAACCTTGCTGGTCACAAGTGTGGCCTGCACACCAGTTGGAGCACTAGAAGCTGCGCTAGAAGCTGCGGAGGCGGCACCTGCGAGCAAGTTAGACAAAAGATCAGCACCTGATCCGGCAGAAGCAGTAGAAGCTGCGCTAGTAGTAGCAGCAGTTGCAGCAGTTGCAGCGGCAGTAGAAGCTGCACCACTTGCAACACCCAACTGAGCAAACAAGTCGTCGGCTGCAAAAACAGCTGGAAGAAGTGCGATAATAGCTGCGAATCTCATGTTTATATGTATAATTGTAGTAAATAGGTCGAAGGATTGAAGACTTCTTGGTATCCTTTTATGATTTCAGCATTATCTCCTCCATCTTGCTCCTTCTTATACCTATGTCCCTGTCGTTCTCACAATCATTCTCCGGAGGTTGCGTATTTCCGGTTTGGGTAATGTATGTAAGGCTCATGTCCATTTCTCCTTCAAATCCATTCGGACTGCATACAATATGAGTTAGGCGTTCTATTGTTACCTCTTCAGGAAATTTGCGAAGAGGCGCAGGGGAGGTATGCTCCACTCTTAGAGTGTCTATTCTGGCTAAAATATGGTCCACTAGAATGAAGGGGCTCTCAGTTTATCGGCATCCCCATCTCTGCTGTCTTTTTCCAATCAACATGCCCCTCATTCACAGTGTTTGTTCATCGACTTTTCATATGCCCGCATTGCATTCTGACTATGTGAAAAAAAACTGGGGCTTAAGTTATTGTTTACTCAATCGGTTAATTCAGGTACACTCCAACATGATAAGTGTGTTTCAAAAAAATGTGGGTTAGCTTTTACACAGCCTCGCACTGTAGCCAGTGTCGCATTCTTTACGTGTTGCGCATTACCTTCTTTGGTTCGTGGAGCAACTTTAGCTGCACTCCCCGCAAGATGCAAAAATGTAGGCAAATTATTGCACAATTATCCGTCCCTATTCATACGTCAAAATAGCGTTCTCAATCGATCTAACGTTCGACTACACTGATTTTTCTGGGCACTGATAATCAACGAGTGAGTCAGTTTGTGTAGTATGAATCCTATTTACAGTTGTTAATCTAAATTATCGCAAATGACGTAATTAATGAAGAGAAGGGTGATACATGGTTCAGCATTCAGCATCTGCCACAGTAAAATACTTCTTGAAAAATCGAAATCCCAAACCTTCCTCTTCGCAATCGCGTACCTAAACACTTCTCTGTATTATTCGGCTTATAATGTGGCTTGCACAACTCTTCCTTTATCAATTTTTGGTTTAAACATCTCTCTATTTAAGACTGAGTTGCGTTAAAGCAAATTCTAATGTCATATTCTCCGCGATTACCCGTGGGCTATTGGTATACCCATAGTTTGGGTGAATGTTTTCGCAAGGGGATATACTCCAGCCATACCAACGTTTCTATAAGGTCCTGGAAATCGTGCATGGCGTATCTGTAAGGTACTGGGAATTGCAATTTCACCTACGCCGTGACGTACTGTTATTGTATTTACATGTTTCAAGTATATCTCACTCCAAAGCCACCAAGCTTAACCGACATTGGATGCTACAATCTCTTCATCTACCGGTCTAAAGTCTATTGTCTATGCACTCATATGCATCTAGACGACGAGATACCACATGCTCATGCATTTACTTACTAATAGCGATTGCATATAAATTGTATCAGCCTTTTATGGTTTTCAACTCGTCCGGAGACAAAACTTACCGTGTGCCTAATAATGTAAGTAGCGATCACTTCTGAGAATATACGTAACTGTTAAATTAAGTGAATAAACTAAAAAACTGAGTTTCAAAAAATCACTACGTTAAGGGTATCTCGAGATAAGAGGATTTGTGCCTAAAAATAAGCAGCAATTATTCCACAGTTTATCGACTGTTATCAACTAATTCTATGGTTTATTAACACTTACCCTCACAATCGTTAGTTATCAACATTAAAAGACAACCCAACGCTCGTTATCGCTCTACAACAAATCAGCTCATAACTCACTATCACTCTTCATTAACTACATCATTTTTCACTATAACCATCACGCTTTGAGCCAAATTCAACATTTGATCACTAATATATCACCCTCACAAGTTCGTGGCTACTGTTGCACAACCTGCTCCATAGCCTGGTCCTCGGCAAAAGGTCGCCCACTCTTCTCTCCACTGGCCTCCCAGCTATTCTTCTCACTGCTCCATGTATTACTGCCAATCTCACGGCCCTCTGGGTGCTGGTACAAACAGTTCTTGTTTTGGCACTGCTTGCCAAAACGGCAGTCTTCCTTCAACGGATGCGAAAAAAAACAGTCCAAACGACGACACCCAGCACCAGCACGACACAAAACCCGCAGCGTCGCGTGCCGGCGTGCACACTTCGCATTCGTGCACCCAGGGCCAAACTTGCACTGCTCAAACGCAATCTCAGCCTGGTCCTGCATACTGATCGGTTTCGCAGTCGGTGGGGGAGGATGAGCGAATCCACACTCTGTGTTAATACAGCCCTTACCCTGAGGACACCATTCAAGGGTCAGTATCTTAGCTGCGCTGTTTGCTGGAGTGGCGTGTGCAAACGGACATGTGTCTTTAGTGCACTTGTCTCCAAACTTACACGAGGCCAGCTGGATCTGCACCTCCTTCTTTTTCCTCTCAGCAAACTCTTCTCTCGACTTTGCCAATTTGGCAATGAGCTCCTGATCTTCATCAGGATGTAAGAAGTTGCACGTTCCTGGTGCGTTGGAACAGTTAGGGTATGCGAAACAGTTCTTTGTGGGGTGTGCAAATTCGCACTCCTTGTTGTTGCAGCTTGGGAAATCCTGACAGCGACCTCTAGATGGTTTTTGTACAAATACCGGTCCACCTGGCGCCACCGCTTTGACAAAGTTCTCGGCGTTCTTCATCGCAAACGATTTGGGCTTGGTAGTCTTGTCCTTCTGGATACCACCACGAGCCCGAGGTCCTAACGGTGCTTTTCTGAGAAGCTTGGGACCACTTGGTAATACTGATGGAGTAGAGCTTCCTGGAAATGCATTTCCATCGAAGTTTGGTGGGAATGCGCTGGGAAATGCTGTAGGAATATTTGGGATGGTTGCTTGTGGGTTGGTTTGAGGATTCACCTGTGATTGATCCACAGGTTGTACACTCTGTGAATTTTGGTCGACAGGCTGTATATGTTGTGGTACACTAGGTACATTTTGCATTTGTTGACTTGGATCGACGGCGGCAGGATATGAGCCAGGGTTCTGCGAATACGCGATTTGTTCGGTGTTTTGCTGCTGGTTAAACGCTGCATTCTGTCCTGACTGAACTTGCTCCAATCTCTCGATCTCCTTGTAAACAGATTCCACGAAAGGGACATCGATGGCGATGTCAGCAATTTCCTTGACCTCGTCCACCACTTCAGTGTTTGCCTTTCCACTAGCAATGAGGATAACTATAAACTCGGCAATATCAACTGCATCGTCTGCACAGTTGAAGCGATTCTTCAACTCCTGGATAAGGTTTGCTTTGAGCTGTGTGCCCACAGGGCCATCGGGGTTGAATGACATGGTTGATAAAAAATGAGGCAAAAAAAAAGAATGATATATGAATAATGAAGAGTGATGTCTCTAAGGTAATTTAAAAAAGTCAACTAAGATCTACAAGTTAATGAGGAGATTTAAAGATCAATGTGTATATACTAAGGGAAGCTGAATCGGTAAATTGAGACTGCAAATGGTAACGAAAGGTCAACTATTGTTTTATCCTACATATAGTGTGTACTGGACAGAGAGCATGAATTATTGATAACTGTAGTCCTACCCAGTGAAGTGATTGTGAGTGAGATTTTAGTTGAATAATGGTAATCAGATGCTTTCTTAGTTTACAGTTGCAAATGGGGAGAGAAGTACCGACTTGTGCGAGGGTTAATTGTCGTTAACTTTTGGTAAAAATTAAACTAATTTAAAGAAATAGTATGGATGGCTACGAATTCTAGGAAGGAATGTGGAGTTATGAAAGTTTTTGATCAAAATGCGTATGAGGAAGTACGCCTTTCTCACTAACACCTATCTGCTTCATCTGTATTTCATCGCTATTTAGAAAAATGGAACTTAGTTCCGATAATGAAAAAAATAATGACTCCTAGGCGGTTCGAACGCCTGCATCTTTACGATAGTAGAACTTGAGTCTACCGCCTTAACCACTCGGCCAAAGAGCCAATTTGTATATTAAAGAAGGTAAAGCGCATACAAACTCGGTATATATAAATAAAGTGTAAAGGAACCATGATAGAAAAGTAGTGGAATCGTTAATTTTCTTACAAATTGCTCCCAACTTGTTCAAGGTTATAAGTTCATTTTTTGGTATATTCAAGTCGAAGTCCAGAGGATACATCTATCTCATCATTCAGATAGCTATTACTAAATACAGGTCACGAGTAACTCAGCCATCAAAAAACACTAAGCTATTCTTTCGCTTTGCCCGCATCGTTAATATCACTCTACGCCAAATGTATCGTACTTAAGCAATTCCGCATCATCGAGTTGCCCCTATATTATACCGGTTCGTCATTAGCGTCTCTTAATCAGCTAAACTAAATTCAACGTATCCACCAGAACATCCCCCAACAATTCAACCAATAAGCCTATAATCACATCCAACTCCTCCGAAATCACAGTCGTCACAAGATTATACAGATACATCAAAATAAAGTCGTTGTTGGAAAGCCCAATACCACTGCGCCGGTACTGGTTCAATTTCCACAACATGCGGTCTTTGGCATGCTCTGTCGACGCAGGCTTACGTGGAAGCGGGAACCCTAACCTCATCGCACTGGCTACCGTGTAGAAAACCAAGAATATACGATGCTCAATCTCTTGACGTTCGTCATCAATATAAACGAGTAACTTTTCCTCGTTAGCGCTCAACACAGGGTCCACCTGGATCATCAAGTTCATGTTCTGGAAAGCGTCAATTATGACCGACGTGCTACCAAGAAGTTGTCGGTAAGTCTCCTCCGGAAAACTACCCTTGAGACGAAACTCTAGGGGGGCTTGCTTGAGAAGTGACTCGCACTCAGAGTACAACCCACCAATTCCTTCCTCGTCCTTGAGCCCCACCATAGTGCGCAGCGCTGTGTCAAAGTCCAACGGATCACTATTCCATATCACTCCCAACCGGAGCCAGAGAACTGTGAGCCCGTGCTTGAGCCGTGAACGCGCACTGTTCGGGAGGAAACACGATGCCATGACTAGTGACCAAATAATTCCTAGCGAAACGGCTATGAAACGATGAAATGCAATCTCCCACACTATAGGATCACTACCTCCTTCACCACCGTCCTCATTGTCTTGCTCTCTCATACTGTACGAATAAAGTGCAGTCAAGTTGTAGGTGAGAAGGATGAAACGTCCAAATGGATTGTTCTTTTTCCAGTAGAGAATTATGTGAAAAGAGGGCACAGATATGAGAAAGCCAGTGAGTGCAAGTGCAAGCGCATCGCCATCAGTGGCCGCCCACACCAAATAAGCAGTCAAGGCACCAATACCCGTTCCTATAAAACGCCACTTCACCGTCATAGTAGTTCCTCCTAACAGTTTGTTCATCATGATGCAGTACACAGTGAGTGCCCATTCCACACGCCAACTGTTGAAGTACGTGCCAGTACTGGGAATAAAGGCAAAGGCAGAAAGTACAAAAGCACCAAGTCCCACCCGGAGTCCAAACTGCACGTCGGTGCGACGGAAAACCTTGAGTGCTTCCCAAACACGGTATCGAAAAGTATTTGGCTGCAAATTTTCATGTTTTTTGTGCCCGCGTCCCACCTTTCCGAACTGGGACTGGAACTCGAGGATCGCCGCGTCAAGAGTACTCGGGTTGCGATGCACTGGTGCCTGACTCTTCTTGCCAAATGCTGCACTCACGAGCTGCCAAATCCACCACCAGTTTCGCCCAACACGCGCGGTTTCGTATGTCTCTGCCAACTTGAGAAACTCCAACAAGCCACCTGCATATAGCCCCAAGATGGATGCAAAATTTCCGCAGCATGCTGCCACCTCCTCCATATCGGTCAAATATTCAACTCCATGGTTTGTGTTTTGAATTTTGGCGTACAACTTTTCAAACAGCTCCTCCTGTTTTTTCTCATAGAGCGCGATGGCGTTTTCGAGCGACTGCTGAAGGTGCGTGGTTTGTGCGAATCGGTGTGTGCCAACTACTTTCTTTTCGAAGGGAATCTGTGCCATGATCCCCTGGATGGTGAAAATGAGCGACTTCATTGATGGTGCGAGTGTTTCCACAAACATGTCGAAGAGCTGTCTCATGCGCTGTGACGAGCCACCCGAGATCAGCCCGTAGTCATCCCCAAGCAACTTGGACCGGATCTGTGTCGAC
Source organism: Kodamaea restingae (assembly GCA_003707425.3). Lineage (NCBI taxonomy): Eukaryota > Fungi > Ascomycota > Pichiomycetes > Serinales > Debaryomycetaceae > Kodamaea > Kodamaea restingae. Next base: position 27,639 of record PPJA03000020.1, read on the forward strand.
GTGCGAAGTGCCTGGAGATGCTGCGAGAGCGAAATAGTCGACGATGTGAGCTGGTTGAAGACTGCAAACTCCGCCTTTCTACCGCGCAAAAGAAGTTCAAAGCGTGCTTCCTTGATGCATGAAAGGAGATTCTGTTTGTTTTTGCCGAGAAGGGAAAATGAGTAGGTATCGGGGAGTTTAGAATCAGGAAGAAAATCTGAATTCGAGATGAGTTTTGTTGATTCTGTCGGGGGAGGAGGTGCACTGGTGTCTTCATCTGGAATAACAAAAGAGGTATCAGTCGAGCCATCTTTTGAGGGTCCCAAAAGGTCGAAAACGACTCTATCGACCTTAGGGTTTGATTTCAGAGCTGACGGTGGGTTTGCTTTAGGCTCTTGCTTTTTATCTAGAATTCTCAGCACCGCATCAATGAGTTCCCTTTTCGACATATTCTGTGATTCAACTTCTGGTTTTGAAACATTCTCCGAATCAAATTGATTCTCTGTCACTAAACCATCATGGTGACTTTCAACTGGGTTATCTTCATCACTCACCACTGAATCTTTAACATCCCTTATCTCTTCGATTTCACCATCCAAAAATGTATGCCCATCCATTACTATGCTTTTGTTCCCTATGAACTCCAACGAAACACCATGCAAAATATCCAGCATAATATTGTAAGAGTCATTCAAGTGCCGCCGTAACTCATCTACAGCACTCACCGGCGACACTAAATAACACATAACCACGCTGATGGCACACCCCGTAACAACAACCTGAAACGTCAGCTCAATCCTGTTGAGCGGAACAACAGCACTGTTCAAACTGCCCTCCTTCACAATACACGCAACCACACATATCAGCGCTAACAGGCACGCAGTGTTGGCAGCAGGAAACCACTGCTTCATCATAGAAATGGCACCAAGTGCCACCAGACTTACCACAAGGTCCACCAAGTGCGAAAGTTCATCCATGCCTCGCGTGAACAACGCCTTCAGCAACATGCGGCACACTACCAGGATGGAAAACAGAAACGTGATGGAAGTGACGACGTAAATCAACATTTGCAGCATCGAACCTTTGGATCGCGCGGGGTGGAAGTACACCGCGACTGTCGCGATGATGTGCTTCGAGTCGGTCAGCCCTAAAAGATCGTCCACAAGGGGAATATACACGCACAACGATGCGATGAGGTAAGCCAACAGGCATTTGAAAACATTGCGATAGCGAAGCCATTTTTCGTTGGCTGCACGATGTCTGCTTTCACGGTCGGTGAAAGTGACTGATCTGTGGACCCTTTCTCCTGTTTCGGGGAGTATGACGGATGGTTGGCGTCGCATACGCATATATTTGAGTGCTGAGTGAGCAATTCGACCAACTTAGCGAAGAGTGAATGAATAAATAAGCGATATCTTAGGAAAACCAAGTATATCTGGATGTTCGTTGAGTATAATCGAGTTCAACTAAATGATAAATTGTGGTAACAACTGGTTACAACTAGTAACAATTGTAAGATACTGTGAGACAAACGTGCTAGGGTTCAGATGATTTGTGTTCCAAGGATTCCCCGCTGGTGTTCACTGTTGTATGTGGGGGATGCTCAGTTTTGCAAGGTAATGGTCTGCAATTCGCAGATACGGCTAATTTTATTTTAGCTGATGTTGACTTTTGTGAGCCATGAAGTTGTGGTCGTCGGACTTTTTGTGGTGGCGCGTGTTCCTTGAGACACACTTAGATCTTGGTTTTAATCAGAAAGCATTAAGCAATGTCAGGAGTGGTTGAAACATCTTGTTTACTTCCTTGAAGTGTGCTTTTTAAATGTCTTGGTAACTAAGAAGATGGTGGGTATTTTATATTTTGGCGCCGATCAGAGTAGATATTGCTAACAAGATTTTAAGTCAGTTGTAACTAAAAGTTGTCACTATTTTGTCACTTATAGGTTTTGCTATTGAGATTCCTCATTTGTCTTTCCTATTAAACTGGCTTATTAAACTGTACAAATCTGCTGTCACATTTTACCTCTTTATGCACAATTTGCTTGTGACATACTCAGATATATCTTTCACAACCATTATACAACTCCGGTTACAACCATGGAGAGTAACTTGTTCTTTTTACTCACTTCGCGTGAATCACAACCCCTCGATTATTTCATAACCAAGTTGCTCAAGTAACCAAGTTTTCCTTTCATAACCGAGTTGCTTAAATACCCACGTTGCTTAAATAACCAAGTTGCTCTTTCTTAAGAAGGTCGTACCGGCTTCGTGACTTGATGCAATAAATCCGACCACCAAATGAGCTGGCTATCTCACTAGCAGGATTTATCTTACAGAGCTTGAATATCACATTCAACTAACTCGGCTCAATATACACCTAGTCAGCAAAGAGCTCGAGTGTTACACTGCCGAACCCCTCAGTCTTCAATGACGTCGTAGGCAACCATTGAAAATATCTCTGTTTACTCTCCTGGCTTTTCTGCACAGACCCCTCAATTAATTGCCCTTTCCTAACCAACTGGCTCTCTCTTGAGCAGGTCGTACCAACTTCTGACCTCAAGTAATAAATCCGGATCGCCAATGGGACACTCATCCAAATTTGAGTATTTTAAATGCATCTTGTGTTAATCATGCTTAGACAATAGCATTTGAGTATTTTAAATGTATATTGCATTAATTTTGCCCAGATAATGATTAGTGAGTATTTTGAATGTATCTTGTGTTAATATGCTTGATAATGTAAAGTGGGTTTTTATTCAAAGCACGTTTATCGTTAACAGAGGACATTTAGTGGACATTAGATTTTTCATGATGCGCTTTTCCAATAGTAGTAGGCCTCAGCGATGGACACTATTACATTATTATTATCTAGCCTTTTAGTAACGTCCACAGTCCAAATTGCCTAATCACAGACATCATCTGAATGAACACCTGAAACGAACAGTCCTTCATTAAGCATGAAATTTTAAGGGTCTAAATGTACTCTTCTTGGCACAAGAACGTGAAATGGTATAAACACAGAAGATCTACACCCACAACTAATGGTTGCTACGGTGCGGTCATAGACTATGGTCAGCACACTAAGAATGTCAATCATTGTAGAGAAAATTACCGCCACTTGAACCTCATCAGTAAGCGATGCATTAAACAACTAAACCCTAGAAAAGCGGCTATTAGATTTCAGTGCTCTCTTTTGGCAGAGTATTACGAATTTGAAATACGAGTTTCAACCACAGTAAATGTCCAAAGTTACATTCACATTTACATTTTAACTTTCGCTTTCTGAGTGACTTTGTCGGCTCTTTTTAGTCACCACCTAAATTGCCTTTTTAGTCACCCCTGAATTGTCTTTTTAGTCACCACCTATTGTCTTCTTAGCATCTCCCACATATGGGTCTTCATCAACCACACATCATTCTATACAGGAATGTGCGAACCGAGGCTTTTCGATGGCTAGTTTTTTTTTTTTTTTTTTTTACCTCAACCGCTTGTTCTATGTTGCATTCTACATTCCTTACCTATCATAATTCATTAGCATTAGTCTAGGCGATAAGCACATTTGTTCTAAAGGCTGATATCGCCAATATCTTTTCATCCATCTTTTGAACTTGATCCTAAAGGACCACTTCATACATGCCCATTCGCATTTCTTTGTACACGATCCCATGTCTATCGCATCGTCAATAACATGTCATATCCCAGTTTTGTACACTTCGGTACCCACAAAAGGATCACCATCACATTTCCCAAAGGCTCGCTTCTCAACCTCATCTTCATTCATACCCAATAATCTCCCTAAACAACTCCTCGCATGGAACTGTGGCCTCTAATCTAGCACACAACAAAAATACTCCGCTCAACTTTCTGTGTAAAGAGTAAGTCTCCTCTGGAGGTGGAGTCAAACGCTCGCTCAACATCACACCCACATTCTCCTGCACACGCTCAGTGATGGTCTGCTTGCTGAAGTCAAAGGCACGTCCGTGGTTGTCGATAGGCGAGAATGCCTCTCCCAACACCATCACAGAGTCAACATGTGCCAGGACCATCTGTGGCAGCTCCAAACCAGTCAAGTACCCCAACTTCTTGGAGTACTCCTTCACCTGCTCGCGGTCCTTGCGCACAGCCGCACGGAGAATTTGCATGTAGTTATGGATGAAAGACTCACCAAATTCACGTGCAGCACCAAAATCGAGCAACTCGATTTTGCGCGTTTTCTCGTTGTAAAGGAAGTTGGCCCAGTTGGGGTCAGTCTGCATGAATTTGAACTCCTTGATCTCCTTGAGACAAAGTCTCATGATCTGAGTTGCAATGTGATTACGAGTATCCTGGTCCCAGTTACCCTTCACAATCTCCACACCGCGCATACGCTCCATGGTGAGCACACGCTCGCCACATAAATTGTGGAAAACACGAGGAACAGTGAAAACATCCTCCTCATCCTTCATTAAATCGCGGAAACGAATCAAGTTCTGTGCCTCACGGATGTAGTCACACTCCCACTTCAACTCAACACGTGCATTTGCAATGGTTTTGTCGAGGAAAAGACCGTTTGGAAGAATCGACAGCGCTGTGAGCAACATTAGAAGATTGTTCAAGTCAGAGTCAATCGAATCGGCAACGCCCGGGTACTGGACCTTTACCACAACAGGGGTCAAGTCTTTGGTGACCGCAGTGTGAACCTGCCCAATAGATGCTGCTGCAATTGGCACATCGTCAAACAGCGCAAAATGACGTGCACGCCAGTCGGCACCCAAATCGCGCGCCATCACACGCTCCAACTGTCCTGGAGGCATGTAGTGTGCCGAGTTTTGCACGCGCAACAAAATTTTCTGGATCTCTGCAGGCAACAAAGTGCTGTCCTGGAACGACATCATCTGACCAATCTTCAACGCAGCACCACGCATCTTCGAAAACTTGTTGGCCATTCTCTCGATGTTAGCTGGCGAAAGAAAAAGAGACTTCATCGACATAGAATCACCCTTTGCATACAGCTTGATTCCTTGAGTCGCAGCTCCAATTCCCATTCCTGCAGCTAATGATCCGTAGTGAAAAATACGTGCAAGACGAGATGATGGAATCTCAGACTGCGACATTTGGAACCCTTCGGGTTTTTCTTTCTCGCCAATGAGCGTTTCGTGTTTTTGCTTTTTGTCGGAAATGTAGTAAGATGTGGAATAGTTTGAAGACTGAGAAAGTGAAGTCAGCTTGAAATTAGGATTTATCAAACCAGGGACTCTTGTTCTAGACAGAAGGCCGCCGGGGTAGCTGCTGTAGCTTCTTTTTTGATCTTTCTGCACTTTGTGCACTTTTTCTCTCTGCTCTCTCTTTCCATGGCTAACGTGTCTAGCCTCTTGCCACATCGGCGCAGAGGAGTCCATCAGACGTACTGGTAATGTAAGCGCAGAATAAGCGTAAAAGTCGCACGCGTCTTTCATAAATTGCTTGCGAGATGCCGCCATAACACCCGAAAGCGTGCTGGCTATAGCTCCTACCTCATAGACTGTTTTGTTCATGATGGAGATTTTTTTTGCGAATCGCGGGTATATAAAGATTTTTTGGGCCCGCCTGAGCTTGTATGCAGGTACACGTGGGAAGTATAACCAAGTTCTTAAATCACGACGTTCGTGAAGAGTCATAGTAAGAAACATGTATCTGATCGATTAGTACAGCGTGTATTAGATATAGGTAGCATCTGGCCGAGGAATGTGTTAGGCGACCTTTTAGAGTGACAATTCACCGAAGAGAGTAGTGTCGGTAATAACTGGCCAGGTCATAGCAGAGAGATTGTCACGAGCGTGTTTATAACAAGCAAGCAAGTGTGAAATTGTGGAAGTCCGGGGTATGGGGTATCAGGGTTCGAAATTCAAAGAGTAGGCTGAGTGCTAGCGAATTAGTTAATGAAGTTATCGAGGGGTTTCTTAGCAAGGTGTGATTCCTAAGTTCAGATTGTCAATTCTGGATACTACCGTGGTATCATGGTATGACATATGATTTCTGAGTGAGAATAATAAGTTAGAGCTGACTGTTGTACAGCGGTCGATCTTTATTCACAGAGAAAAGTGGGAGTCCGGGGAAACACGAGAATTTAGATACAGGAATAAGCCGAGTAGCATACCGAAATAGTATCGAAGAGAAATATGTGGCAGAGCAATAGCATAGACGAGTAGAATAGAAATCACTTCGCAACTGACACAGCAAGTGTAAGACGCAGGTTGCGACTTCTATGCTGGGTGGAAGGATGTGGGGAGGCATGCAGCAACTGAAACTCGAGGTATGAGCGTGTGTTGATGTGTGCAGTACGGAGAAGGCTTGCCATGACTCAGAGGGTTCGCAAGACTGACAACGGTGGAGATAGGCATTGTGGGACGGGCATTGTGGAGACGTTGTTGTGGGGGTTGAGAACGTGAAGCTGCTGCATGTACGCTAAGCCCGGCCGGTTCCTTCTCGGTTCCGTTTCGGGCGAGCGGATCATCTCCGAGAATACGTTCCTAACGTATGCGGCGCAACAGCAAGGCTTATTAATTTAGAAAGGTAACGGGAATGACAAAGTTAGTGGAGAATATGGTAGGCAAGAGTGAGTGGGGATAGAGATAGTCCATTGGGATAAACGAAAAATCGAGATTAAACTGACCTCATCGCCCATGAAAACCCTTAACAACTTCTAAAAATAGACCAGAGAAAGCTAAGAAAAAGAAAAGACTGATTTTCTATCAGTGCCATAAGAACACACTTGTATTGTTTCCCGTTGGTCCTCTGCTATCCCTCCTCTGCTTAGTCCACTCTGTAACACCTCTCAAATGGAGCGTTCTCTTTTTTTTTCGCAGCCCATTTATTAATTTTTAATGATTTACATCACTACGTCTTCACCAATGACTTCTTCTGTGCAAACTCCGGTATCGACCTCTCTCGGTTATATCTTCTAGTGGTCATATTCCTCTCAATTGAATAGATTTTTCTTCGACTAAAATGGTCAGTTCGTCACCCATATATAATCGCCATAATTGTCTGTTTTTGTCACTCATATAAATGCTACCGGTTCCTGACTGATGTTCACTAAACCTTAATCTCGACACTCTTGTCTTAGAAAAATCTTTCATTTGCACCCATTCGAAATGGTCCTTGCCGTGTTAACTATTTGAAGCTTTCACATCACACACACTGAAGTTCCTCTGGTGATTAATTTACTGAAGTTCCTCTTGTAACTATCAGTTTAGTGCAAAAAAAGACTCTCTTCTTTATGTTCCTCTGTAAACTGAAGGTTCATTCTCGTAACTCTGCCATTTTTTTCACCTCAAAGATCTTTCTCATCAATGAACTAAAAATAGACAAATTCTAAATTGCCATTGAACACCCGGCCAGTATCCACTAACTTCGCTCACTAATAGTCCCTATTTGACTTTGTTAGTGACTCTCTATCGCCATTGGTCTTCGTCTATCACGAATAGTCTCCCTCAATGATCTGAAAAGAGGTGAATATTACTCCATTGGTCATGCACCCGAAAATGCCACCCTCGTCGTGAATCACTCATATTCACTAAATATTCCATCATTCACGAATAACACCAAAAATAACCACATTTACATTTGACCTTCCTCACCAACAATCACTTGCCACTATCTTCCACTCTTATCAGATCGTAAAACAGGAGATGTCAAAAAAAACGATCTGGGGTGCAATCATGCATAGTTCACATAATCAGTCCAGTATTTGCATCTTCTTTTTCTATTGCTCAATCACCACACTAAACTTCACTTGAATTTATATTCTCCTACTTTAAATGGCGCGAGCAATCAAACAACCATTTGGATCAACCAGGCGCACTCAAATTCGTGGACTCGTTGATTCTCTCGCGTGCATCACTCACAGATTTTAAATCACAATGAAGGGTCTATTAAATTCTGGACGATCTTAAATTGTAATGAACGGACATCTCTTGAATTACACTCAACAATTCCCTCCTAATTTGCACCTCAGCTCATCCATATAGTTTCCCGCTCAAAATAATCCAAGTTTAGCTAATTCCAAATCTCTTTTTAAGATTTATCGCCTACATTCGCTATGCTCTACTCATTCGCTTAATCCCAAAATAGAAACAAACAAACGAAAACAAATCAACTAACAAACCATACCACTCATCATGGCCTACAACCCATACAACCGCACAGCGGACATGTACCAGCAGGCCGCTCCAAAGGTCATCATCGATGACGATCCAGTGATACCAAACTACCCGATACAAACCCTGCTCAATAAACTGGCGCGCTACAACATGAAGATCGTGGTCGTGGGTGACGGTGGATGCGGAAAAACATGTCTCTTAGTTTCGTACTCACAGGGCAAGTTCCCCGAAGTCTACATCCCTACAGTATTCGAAAACTATGTCGCCAACGTGATGGCACCAAACAACAAAATCATCGAGCTAGCACTCTGGGATACCGCCGGCCAGGAGGAATACGACCGTTTGAGGCCCTTGCTGTATCCTGACGCTGATCTTCTCTTGGTGTGTTTTGCACGCGATAACCTTACGTCCTTGCAGAACGTCAAGGACACCTGGTTCCCGGAAGTGAGCCACTTCTGTCCCGGAGTACCGATTCTCTTGGTCGGAACTAAGGCTGACTTGAGATGCGACTTCGATCCTGATTTGCCTATCCAGCTTGCCACGGATATCAACGCCATTGGTTACATCTCGTGCCTGGCCAAGCAGATGTTCAACATCAAAACCGTCTTCAACTTTGCCTTGAGCCACTTCCAGAAACTGGCCGAGATGCAGGAGCAGTTGGAGAAGTCACAGAGCCTGAAGAAACGCATTCTGCGTGTATGGAACAGTAGCGGTCACCATAGTTTAGATGGCGGTCACCTGCGTGGCCATCTGCGTAATTTGCTGACGGGAAAGAAGCACATGAAGGGGCATAGTTATGACTCGGCCGCGTTGTTGAACGAGCCATTGACGGAGGACACCTATGTGAGGAACCCGTATGGTGATTATGGCAACCAGCCAAAGTATAATGAGGACGAGTTTGCGTTTGTGAGGGAGGAGAAGAAGAAGAGGAGGTGTGTTATTTTGTAATGTGATCACGAACTGGTACAGTGAGGCATCAGTGTCAATGAGGATCTGGCTGTGCTATGTAATAGTGAACTTGGTCAAAGGTGTGGGAACGGACTGGGTTATTGAAGTGAATTTGGTCAGGAGTGTGTCTAGTGAAGAAGTGATTCTGAGTGATGGAAAGAAGCAACTGAGTATTGCGAATGAGAGCGAGATGATGAAGTGATTTGAGAGTGAACTAGATTGATGAGATGTGGTGCCTCCGTGATACTGATAAGTTGTGATTACCGAGTATGGTTTGCGAGGAAGAACAACCTTTACAAGTTCCTTAACTTCGCTTCTGTTGATTGGTTGATTACTTTATTTGATTGCTTTTTTTGGGTGCTTTTCTACCGAACATCAACCATTGAGTGATAAACAATCGGAGGCCACCAAGTGTTTTACGGAACACATGAGTGAATCCGTCATTGTGAAATGAGTGAAAGAATTACCGAAGAAATTCAGTAACTCACTAAACCAATTTCATCTCATTTCACCCACATTCTCTTCTCTCACAGTTCAGAGGTTTCATTTGCCAGTTGCATATTAATGACTCATTGTTACAGACAGTCAATTAAAGACCCCTTGTTTCCGACCTTTATAATCCACTCAGTTTTCCATACCGCAAGTTTCGATTTCAGGCACTCAACATCACTCTCTGCGCGTGTCACAGCTGCGCCTCTTTTCTTCGTCGACTAATAGAACCAAGGATTCAGTGTATACTAGAATACAGTGAGTTTCGCATGACGAAGTCTGTATAATAGGCAAGAGAATGTTAGCTCAGTGGCTGTCAGTCCACTAAGCAGTCTATAGAAATGGCATGTTTGCGATGTACAAATTGTATTCGAGGTAGAAGAACTTTAAAGTGTAAATACTAGTGAATGTTGTATGTATAGCCCAGGTTTCTAATGGGATTACTTCATAACTACTCTTTTGTCTACTTCTGTACAAATATCCTGGCTCGAGTAACTCAAACATGTACGAAATCCTCGATCTTTTCTATATCACCAGACCGTATTACCTGACTATGTGAGTTAATCGCTCCTTCACTAACTTTATTATGTAAGTCCTTCGCTTGTCGTTCCATTAAATAACTTCACCAATCAGCAAAAGAATCGATCATCATTGTTTTTCCTAACATCTATTTTCGATAGTCTTTGCAGCCATATGCATGGAATAGTGTTTGGACTACATATAGCATTCAGGAATTCCGATGTGAATTATTTACTCAGCGACAGTTTGCACTCCCACGCTTGCTACATGCCAACCAATAGGAGTCAAGACCGCGTTGTCATCAAAAGTGTGGAAAAAACTCGTGTTCTGTAGAACCGATATTTATGCAATCCATTCGAGAAAAACTATGTATCATACAATCTCGTTGGACAAGTATCCCTTCTCAACTTACGCTGATACGCGTGAATTGTTGAAGAAATTGCTGACTTCATCTCTACAATTGGCCTCTCAAATCACTATAAAATTAATGTACTCTCGTCATGCGTCATTTCCTGCATGTAGGTTACCAAGGATGTAGATACGCTCTCTACCAAGATGTAGGAGGTTTGGTATCAGCCCATGTCTTCTCGGAGTGTCTCATGTTTGTTGCAGGTATACTCAACGAATGTGCTACTCGGAAACAAATTCTTTCCATTATTGGCAGAAAAATTCTAACTTTTATCAAAAAAACGGTTAGCAACCTTACGTATCGGTGAACTGCAAAGTTTGCCTCATGATTTACATTTCCAATAGCCGCATTACATAAACGCGAACTTCTGGCAATCCTGGAAGTCAACGTGGGAATAAAACCTATTAAGAAATCAGCCCGGCGCGTATCGTCAATTTTTTCCCCTATGCGCGACATCATTTCTTTTAACCGTGGGTATTGGTATGCATTCTGAAGGAAGTATGGGTGTATCACCTGCCTCCATACAAACTTCCGTTTCACTAATCGCCAAAGATCATAGGTAGGAGTTACTCTAATGAACTTGTTAACACCCAGTAACAGCTCATTCCACTGTCCTCTCACTTAGTATTCTCCAAACTGTGCTCCTTCTGCCCTGACGTCATCAATATCCTTCATCATATAGAATATATGCAGGTCGTCAAATCAACAGAAGAGTTGTAGCCATCTCTGGCTACCCATTTACTATGATGTGGGCATCTAACTTCCCGTTTACCGAACACTCGACGTCATTAGAGGTTATTATAATCTGAAATTCTAACTTTTTAGCATGGTTTACTGACTTTGCAGTTGACACTACTCTCATTACTACTCTGATCTCTTACAGAACTCATCAACTAGTTCCTTGCATTAAGTAGTTCTCTACTTGTTGTTCATTGAATTCTGACCAGACTTTGTTGATTTCTCCCTGAACCTTTCTGTTTACTAACAGAGAATCAATTGATGTACATCACTAAGATATAACTAACTCTGACTTTTACTTTTTCATCAACATGTCCATAAGAAAACGCGACACTATAACCATATCCACCTCCCCAACAACATCCACAGCAGACTCGCCCACCCAGCCCACCTCACCCGCGACCTCTGCGTCTATTACCCCTGCTGATATCGAACTTCTCCTCCAGTATGATCGCAATCATCTCGGTGACGCTGGTAACAAACACCCCGACCACTACAAATCGCGACTCTCGCCTTTCCGCTACAAACTCCGCTCGTTTCTCCTACCATACCTTCGCTACGAGACCCCACTCATCTTCAAACTTCAGCAAACCATACGACACCCAGTCCTTGACTTCTATTTTGCATGGACTGCAAACTTCGCGTCGCACACCTTTTACGTGTTGATTCTCCCAATTCCGCTCTGGTTCGGCGGTAGTACGCTAGTGCGTGACCTCGTCTACGTACTAGGATTTGGTATCTACATCACAGGGCATCTCAAGGACTTCTTTTGTCTCCCAAGACCACGTTCTCCACCAGTCCACAGAATCACTATGTCCAGCTATACCACACAGGAGTACGGGTTTCCACTGAGCCACTCTGCCAACGCTACGGCAGTAACGCTTGTTGTTCTCTTCGCAATTTTGCGTTCGGGATCACAGGGTACCTTTCTCTATTTACAAATATTCCTTCTTGCCCTCTATTACGTGCTGTTGATCTTTGGCAGGGTTTATTGTGGAATGCACGGGCTCCTTGATATTGCTTCTGGTGGCTTAGTAGGTCTTGGATGCTTTCTTTTCCGCCACTTCGTTGGGGAGTCGTGGGACCAGCTCTTGTTGGTGGACCTGATGAAGCTCCCACTCCTTATGGTTTTGGTACTTGTTTTTGGCTCGTACCTCTTACTCGTGCATATACACGCCGAGCCTGTTGATGACTGCCCATGTTTTGACGATAGCGTCGCTTTCATCGGTGTGTTGATTGGATTGGAGTTCTGCCATATTTTGGCTTACCGCTACAGCCTGAGTGAGGATCCGTTGTACATCCCGTATGATTGGGCCACATTGGGACTTTTTAAGTCAGTTTTGCGTGTTTTTTTGGGGGTGGCCCTTGTTTTGGCTTGGAAAACAGTCTCTAAACCTGCGGTCTTCACCATTCTCCCGCCAATTTACAAGTTTGTGGGAATCAATCTTCCACGTAAAAACTTTATTCCAACAGCATATACAGAGAAGCTGACGAGGCAGATCAGGTCTGCGTCTCTAGTTAATGACCAAATGGACTTGCTGCTTAAGTTAAATAACGATGTGGGGCCACAGGGAGAAATAGACTATTATGAGATGTTGGATTATAAGAGCGGTGATGAGGCCGAGGTGAAGTTCACCAGTGGAGCATTTAAGCCAAGGTACGATGTGGAGATTGTTGGAAGATTGATTGTCTATGCGGGAATTACGGTGAGTGCGTTTTGGGGATTCTGGGGGGCAAGCACTGCTTTGGGCTTAGCATAACGTATTTGACGTGGAAATTAATAAACCTGAGATCTCAGCGTCCTCTAAATCGTTGGATTGATTCATTCCCGAAGAAGATACCGACAATGCCCTGAATGATACTTGAATTGACAAAAGTACTACTGCGAAGCATTGACTTCTACATGAAGTAAGTGATGAATATCTATACAACTATATTAACTCTACGTTCTGACAAAATCAGTGATGCTAAATGATTTGGTCAGGGAGTATTACATGATTGGAGTTTGAAGTCTGCTTTACGAGAAACTTTAGCTTGCAGTTCCAGCTATGGGTCTGTATCACTAACTGACTTCGAAGGTTGTGCTGCAGGATTGGTGTCTACAAATACACAGCTTTTATGAATTAACCATCAACAGGATTGTATAATAGTAGCGAGCGATAGTTTGAATAAGTGGTGAAGAATTTCAGAAAAGTTACAACCCTTGGCAATCAGAGACTTTGTAAAGAATTGAGGAGCCTCTAGATATTTAAAAATCAACGAAATAATGTGAATTTAAAAAAATGAAATCATTACGAACCAAAATCTGAACCTGTCCAAAGTCTCACTACAACTTTTTAATCATATACCCAGCAGTTAGAGCTTTCAATGTAGTCTAGGTAGTAAGTATTTGTAAAAGTGCAGAAAATTTTCTTGAGCAGGTTTTGATATTGGCTAGGCTGGATTTGGGCTAAACAGAAGGCGACGCAAATAATAATTGTGATGATATAGATGAGAATGCAATATTTTGAGGACCAGGATGTCAAGATTCACCTTGGAATGTACTCAATAAAACATGGAGTGTGGTTAATGACACATAGAACAAATCTTAATGAAACATGGAACTTATTCCAATGAAACATAGATCTTGTCTCGATCCAGAATGAGCACGAGAATGTTAAAGGGTAATTGGAACGCAGATACGCCTTACTGAATTCATGACAAAATACTTAATCAGAGATTGGAAAGAAAATGCTGATCGCCTTAGACTATCGAAGACACGCAATAATCAAATAGGTTTATCTGCAAAGACTGGAAATGAGAACTTGAAAAAAATGCAACAAAGCATCTCACTCATGATATTTCCCTGGTAATCTTGAATCCAAGAGCCTCTAAAGAAGTTCCTTCGGTTTAAATCCCAGGTTCCGGAGATAAGTTCACGGAATACAACTCGAAATCTCCGTGCATATAAATGCAGGTACACATGCATCGCTCACGGAGATAAATGTGTGACGTTGAGGCTTGAAGAAGAAGTGTGGTGGGGGTAAAATAAGGGAAATGGTGGCCTATTATTACGAGAAAGGGACCTATAGTAGATGAGAGGAGCAGTCTAATGAGACTTCTTTGTCAATTACGAGCCCGAGGATCTATTAGGCGCGTCATCAGATGAGAGCAGACGAGTTGCTCAGAATCAGGTATTGCGTTAATAGGGAGTAGCTAAAGGTTGATGACCAACCTAATTGAAGGCAGTTTCAGATCTTGCAAATGTAAACTCGACTGTTGTAAATTGGACGTTGATATATTCATTGCACGCTAATCGCTACCACTCTTTAATTGTTCACCTTTGGTTGATTTAGAAGTTATAAAGACTCTTGGATGGGATATAACAACGCACTTCTTCCCAACATCCCACGGCACCCAAACTCATGTAATTTTCCAAGAAGAGTAAGAGGCATTGAGTGTGCCTTCTATTTTAAAACCTTAAATCAAGCAAAGGCTTAAAGCTCAAAGCTCATTCGGCGGTGGCATGTTGTATTTAGTCACTCTATCGCACTGTAGCTTCAACACAGATTATTCTAATCTAAATTTTCAAAAAGGCGGGTGTTCTAAAATACGAGTATTCCCAACCTCTTTCGAATTACAATATCAGTTTGTACCCGTTCACTTTTGAACCATTGCGGATTTACTTACATACATCCTTATTGCAATTTTTCGCAGCCAATTGGAAATCCGTCTCTCTTCCAACACTTCAAACATCTTCTGGGGATTTAAATGGTTACGAGAGACTCTGCATCTATATTTTGAGAACAGATCAATGGATACATCTAGCCTCCTTTACTATCGATTTTGTAAGATATTCGCTTAAAATATCTCACTGTTACACTAGTGCGAATCACTCACCAGCATAATCATACGGAGAAACGCAATCCATAACTGGTTCTAATCTTTGCAAAACATTTAGAAAACTATGAGAGCCTCGAAAATTAACTATATCAGCTGTTAAGTTGCATCTGTCTGCATATCTGCGGCAGAAATACTAAATCAGTGCAACTTAAAGCCAAATAAGTCACATAGAATAGGAGCAGTCGTTAGAGGAAAACTAAAGTGATGAGCTTGTGCAGTTCATCACTCACTAAACCAAACTGTAACAAAGTATAGTTGGAACTGCCCTAAATCAAATGACTAAACCAACTGACTGTATTAGCATTTTGCCTCTGTTACGATGCAACACCAGGCTATCAGTGTTATCTCATAATCCAGCGGATTATATTCTTGCAAGCTAGCCATTCAGTAGTACAAACCCAAACACATGAAACAAGGCATCACCTGCCCCGTAGAACATTTTTGGCAATGCACTGCGCCTAAAATAACAATAAAAGGAACTAACCAACCGAAAAGGTTAGTGATAACGGCCTGGCCTAAAATGCCGGATGAAGCGAGATCAGACAAATCAGACTCGAGGCGGAGCAAGAAGAGCATCATTAAGGCCCGCCTGAAAGCTCAAACAAAGTGAGCGGAGCTGGTACCTACCTTAGCATAGGTCGGCCTCAGCCAACCCTATACATCGCTTAGACTAAGTGTAGGCCGGACTGATCAAGATTGGTTGCCAAAATCCTGCATTTTATTCCGAAACTTATTCCGATGACTTAAGCGACCCAGGGTGCAGCCTAAATGGACATGGCGACAAAAATATCTTCTAATTTTTTTTGCCCCACTCGCCTGGCCCTGTCTTCTGTCAACATTCTTGGTCGAAACGCGATCCATGCACTAGCGCGGCCATACCGCGGCATTTCGAACTTCCAAGATACGAGGCAATCGAACCATCAGACAAAAAGGTTAATACGTGCGCTTCTGCTGACAGTACACAAAGAAAACATATGCACAAAAGCATTCTGACAGACTAAAATGCTTAAACTCCTTACTGACGATAAATGTTAAACCAAACGTACTGAGTAAAATCTTTTCAACTAAAAGTACTGAGTAGAATGTTTTCGACAAAACCTACTGACAGTAATTGTTGACATGAAACTGCTGAAAGTAGAGACTTAGACCCAAATCAATGAGACCGAATATTTCCGATACCTACTGGAACTAAACCCGGGTAACTGATCACAAAGTACGGGAAACAAGGAGTAATTGAACTCCCAGACATCCACGGGACACAAACCACTGATTTTCAATCTCTAACCATTTGTTCTCACTTCGTCAAGCTTCCCAATCCTCACGGAACCTCAAATATATCACGGGATATCGATGTTTCACAGATCTCAAATTTTTGGATGTCTTGTACAAAAGAATTTCGAGAAGATCATCAATATTTTCAACCGATCCGATCATTTATGTCTTCAGATTAAAGTTTTGACCAGACAATCTAGGCGATATCCAACATAATTACAGTCTAGATATCCCACAAACAACCAACAATCTTTATCTTTTCTTTTGTGCTTATCTATATCCCTTGCAACTCGGCCCTTTCACCTCTACTCCTCTACTTCAACTATAATCTTTCACCAGTTCACGGGAATGGCACTTGTTCGCAGCCCCGGCATTAATGATTCGAGAAAGCAACAATTTCAGGGAGAAAGGATGGCGCTAAAATAGAGGCCTCAAAGACTGCAGAAAAAAAGGAGCCATGACATTATGGTTGGGATGACGCAGCGCCGTACGATATGAGCCATTGCGATTATTCATCTACTTACCCACCATGCGTTTAGAAGACAAACAGACCTCTTGGCTCGTGGGAACTCTTTTTTCAGTCATATTGTCAGGCACTCTTCCCACTCACTTTTCCAGTTACTTTTCCAGTCACTTTTCCAGTCACTCTTCCCAGTCATGCTCTCTCCTACTATTGACTCAGCCTACAGTTCAATTTTCTTCTCAGTCTTTCCTCTCATGACTGGCTTTTGCCGCTCTCCGACTTTTGCTGCAAAAAAGGGTCGACCTATATCTTTTTGAGCGTTTCAGTTTGTCCCCTTTGGGAATCGAGCCGTATATATATCGCCAATTTGTACGTCTTTAAAAATAGTGATCTTTGGGAATGGACTATGAACAACGCTTATAATGCCAACCCACAGTCGAACCCATTGCATTATAAAGGTGAATCTGACGTCAATAATGAGAAGAAGACCCAGAATACTCCTCACCAGTCGCACCAAATCCCACACCCAAGGTCTCAGTCACAGTCACATCAATCACATCAGTCACACCAAACTCAGTCACATATCCACCCACCACACCCATCACATGCCCACCCGCCCGACATAGTCTCCTCACTAACACAGCTCTCCAACCACACCCACCGCAATACAGACAAAATACATGAGTTGTACCTAAAAGTCAACTTTATGTCGGAAAGTTTGGAGCTGCTTCGCAACACCATCAGCGAGCTTGGCCAGCAGATCGTCTTGTTAGTCCAGAACCTGTCAGTACAGCAGCCGTTCCCCACAAATAACCTGTCAAAAGTGCTCGAAGTTTTCAACAAACATATCTACAAACTTGGCAAGGACATCGAGGAGTTGGCGCAACACCCTTCCCTGCTGCTGAATACGCCTTTAGTGCAATATCCACAGATCCATGATGATGTTTCAAATCCTACTTCGCCCTTCATCCCCAACAAGTTCAACTTTGACATGAATTTCAAGTATGGACAGCATCCTCCACCCCAGGGAGTACCACCACAGGGAGTACCACCCCAGGGAGTACCACCCCAGGGAGCACCATCACAGGGCCTGATACAAGCAGCACAATCCACCCTGCAGCAAGCTGCACAGGTGGCACAACAACCAGCTCACGTACCCTCGGTGATTGCTACTCAGACATCCCAGCCTACAGACTCAATGACCGCACCCTCAGACTTAACAGAGAAGCAAAAAAAGGCACTTCTCCCTATGGGCTACATGCCCAACATACAGGAGCAACAGGGACTGTTTCGTGAGCGTTTTTTCACCGAGGACATCGTGCTGGACATGGAGGATGAACAGAAGAAGCGCAAGAGAAGAAAAACCGAAGTGAGGACACATGCGCTCCGTGATGACGAGATTCCTGTTTTCAGACTCGAGCGTTCGCTCAAGAGTATCAACGAGATATGGAAAGAGTACCAATATGGGCTCAATGACAAGCCGCCTTTGCGTTTATTGGAGGAGAAGTATGGGACAAAATGGCGTAACGATACAGAGCTGCGGACGTTTTTGCGACGGAAGAAGATATACGAGGCGATTGAGTGCGGCAAGAGCAAGGGTTTGAGTGAGGAGCAGGTGATTGAAGATTTAGAGAGTTTTCGAAGTTTTGAGAGTAACGGGGTTTTGAAGAAGCGACCCTTGCTGTGGTTGTGTCTGAATGTGCCTGACAAGTATGTTAGGTATGAGAGCTGACAAGTCAGCGATATCGAAGTAAAGAACCGGTTAATGGGTAATTACTTTTTTCAAAACGTGACTCCGACAACCTGAGAGACGAGATATCAAAAAGATCTTATCCGGATTACACTCAGGCAAAGAATAAGAGATTCTGAGAGGTGCAGCGGCTTTAAAAACGAAACCGAGATCTCTGAAATATCTCATATTCACATTAGACACGAGGCAGAATAATGAGTGAGTGGGACGAGGCCCTCGGAAGCTTGACTGGAAACGCCCGATTCACACAAGTGTGATATGAGTCATCGATTCGTCACCACTTGATTTATCGATGCCGTAGTTAGTTATCAGAATTGACGACCACAAAATCTTATTGCTTACGGAGGGCGTCAAAATAGGCAACTGTGAGTCGCAATTGTGCATATATACGGAGCCATATAAATGCACTTCAACGCCGATTTTCGGTAGTCGAATCTGCAATAATGTGCCTGGAAGCAAAAGCGCTAGAATACACTCGACAAAGCCGAAATGGGAACTGGTGCACCAAATTTCGACTGTTCAGTGGTCTGTTGAGATTTGTATTGTGCTTAGATGCGAGCTAAGCCTGTAATATTAATGTATTTTATGACAGTAAGTATGGGATGAAGATTGATGGGATATTTAAGACAAAAAGGGAAGAGTGATTAAGACACAATTAGTAGTCGGCTAGTGATACTCAGTTGGGGTTAAACCTTTTCACTTATCAGTCAGTTATACACTTTATTATCTCAGTTACACTGTATAACTAAGCCACTTCCAATATAATTACGTTTTACTACGCTCGGCTGTTCACTGAGTTTGCAGATTTGATCGTTCAGACGGCACACAGATTTCCCGGTGTTATTAATATCGCTTAGTGCTTAGTGGATTTTCACGTATCTCTACTATACCCAATTATGTAACCCCAAATTTAAGGTACTTATATTATCTAGTCTGGTACGATCTATGCGGCGTTTAAATTAGATAAGCTCCCCACACGCAGGCACCGACACCGTCGGCTGAAAAAAACTTTAAAGTACGCGTTTCTTCATGGGGTTAAAAAGCAACCGTAAGCTTCTCCAAACCGAAGGTCAGATGACATGACTCTTAGATCATGGGAGACATAAATTTCTATGCGTATTAGGTAGTAGACTAATAGCGGAAACATCGCTTCTCAAATGCTTTCCACAATATGCAGGACAGTATATTAAACCTACGCCAATAACAAGCCATCTGTTTTCGCTTAGGTAACCAAGGCCACTTCGCAGTTGACGCCCGCTGTGCAATCACGTAACTCTTTTTACATTCGAACACAGCCCTCACCTATGACTGCAAACTCATCAAAAAAAAGGGTTTGCTTTACCTCGCTCGCTCTTTGCTCGCCAAGTCATCAGTCCCTTTCATCTATGGTTTCCATCTCATATATGCTTACATGAGCAGGATCAAACAGCACGGGTGCGATCTTTTTCTTGATCCCGCGTGACATCAGTGGCTTGGTATCTTCTTCAGAAATCGCGTCACCTTTCCAGATATCATTCCTTCATTACTTGCCCTCTGCCGATTTTGTTTGTCCACCGCCAATCAGTTATCAATTACATAATCCATCGCAAAAATTCACCACAACCACCATGACGGAAACCACCATGACTTCCCCCGTAGATGCCGCAGCTCCCAAAAGACCCGCAGCCCCTCAACAGAAGCGCACCAAAAAGCCAAAGGACAGAAAATACAAGGCCAAAAGCGTCGATGCTACCGCCCCACTCGGTGTGCTCAAACATGAGATCGAAAACGTGTTGAAGGACAACAGTCTCACACGTATGGATATAGAAAACGACATGAAGGCAGTGTTGAACGACCCAATAGAGGAGCAAAAGTACCACCGCACAGTGGAAAACGTTAAAATTGTACAGCTTCTCTCGAATGGAGATGGTATAGCCCTTGTTCAACACCCCACAGAAGCCTCGAAAAAGCAGGTTGTAGTGGTGCCTTTTGGCTTGCCTGGTGACGTGTGCACCATCCGCATATTCAAGACCCACCCGTTGTACGCAGAATCAGATCTTGTCCAGGTCACCGCGCAGTCATCGCACAGAGATGACAGCTTGATTGTATGCAGGTATTTTGGAAAGTGCTCTGGATGTCAGTACCAGAATGTTTCGTACTCTACACAGTTGGAATTCAAGAAACAGACGATTGAAAATGCTTACAAGTACTACGCACCACATTTGACTGCCGGTGCCGTGCTCCCTGGTATCAGCGACACTGAGCCTTCGCCTATTCAGTACAACTACCGTACCAAGTTGACTCCTCACTTCAACATTCCGTACAAAAAAACCGGTGCAATGTTGGAATCTAGGCCCAGTTTAGGTTTTGGGTCTAAGGGACGCCCAAGCTGGAGAGCCGTGGATGGTGGATCCGAGTCTATCATGGACATCGAGGAATGTGCAATCGGTACCTCCATCATTAACAAGGGTATGCTGAACGAAAGAGCTCGTTTCATGGAAGGATACAAGCTGTACAAGAAGGGAGCAACCATTCTCTTGAGAGAAGATACAAACATCGACGTGCCAGCGGACGAAGGATCCACTGACCCCGAGGGTAAAATCACCTCAGTCGAGGTCGATTTGGGTGCAAAAAAATTAGTCAAAACATGCGCTACCAGATCTCGTCAAGTTGTGCGTGAATACATTAATGGGTACACTTTTGAGTTCTCTGCTGGTGAGTTTTTCCAGAACAACAACCTGATTCTCCCCGCGGTAACGCTGTACGTCAAGTCTAACCTCCAAATTGCCGGCAACACAGCGGAAAACTACCTTGTTGACGCCTACTGTGGGTCTGGTCTTTTCCTGATCACGTGTTCCGATGGAGTCAGCAAGGTCATTGGAGTTGAGGTGTCGGCTGACAGTGTGAAGTTTGCGCAGCGCAATGCCGAGATAAACAAAGTGGCGAATGCAAAGTTCATTGTGGGGAAGGCCGAGGAGATTTTCGGCCTGATTGACACTCCTGCAGACCAGACCTCGGTGATATTGGATCCCCCAAGAAAAGGCTGTGACGATGTGTTCTTGAACCAATTGAGCGACTACTATCCTGCCAAGATTGTGTACATCAGTTGCAATGTGCACTCGCAGGCCAGAGATGTGGACTGGTTTATTAACAACACAGAAAAGGGTAAAGACTACGTTGTGGAGTCGATCAAGGGTTTTGATTTTTTCCCGCAGACTCACCATGTGGAGAGTGTAGCGGTGCTCACGAGGAAGTCAGTTTAGCGATCATATACAGGGGAATGATGGTCCTAGAAACTACAGCATTATTACTACATAGCACCATGTACCAGCTTATAGAGGATAAATAATGAAGTGTTGGCATGATTGTATTTAATAGTGATGCTTGTAGTTTTGGATGGTGAGAGTGAACTTATATTTCGTGGAGTGATATTGAACAGTAATAGTGAAAAGTTATAGTGAGTAGTTACGGTGAATGGTGATATTGAATAATTATAGTGAGTCAACAGTTATAGTCAAAAGTTATAGTCAACAAGTCAATAGTTATAGTAATCAGTCATAATGAACATACAAGGAATAGCTGAGCTATAATCTGTACAGACCCTACAGTCCAACGATTTAGGCTCATTTTCTCACTCAAACATCTCACGTGACAAGGGCTTCAGCCCCAACCTCTTTTCTGCAGGACGGAAAATTTTCCTTTGGCGTTGGAGCACGAAAAATTTATTCGAATATACCAATAAAATTTTTAGAAAGCTCTTTTCATAACATCAAACATCAGCCAAAATGGAAAACGACAAAGGCCAATTAGTATGTACCCCGCGACCACACTAGGGAGGTGCTGACAGAGCACCGTGTAATCTGTTCGTGATACGAACATTTACGTTGAGATTCATCATGAAACTTGCGTTGACTGCGCTCAAGGCTCAGCCATCGATTCGTTGAAAATTTCACACCCAGCAAACATGAGATTTCATCAAAATGGACGTTTGATTCCATACTAGTGCTGCCACCACTTGAACATAACGTCATCTCAATCCACCTCCCCCATTTACCCAAACTCTACTAACATCTATAGGTTGAATTGTACGTCCCAAGAAAGTGTTCTGCCACCAACAGAATCATCAAGGCTAAGGACCACGCTTCTGTCCAGATCAGCGTCGCCAACGTCGACGAGGAGGGCAGAGCCGTTGCTGGTTCCAACACCACCTACGCTTTGTGCGGTTACATCAGAGGCAGAGGTGAGGCTGATGACTCCTTGAACAGATTGGCTCAGCAGGACGGTTTGTTGAAGAACGTCTGGTCTTACTCCCGTTAAGTTAGTGTGTTTTAGTAATAAAAACGTAATGGATATAAGAAAAATTTAGTAGGTTGAGAATGAAGAAGTGTGATGGATATCCAATATCTAAGATATTGGATATGAAATGTCATCATATTATAAATACGATGATCAAGATTTAGAGTGCAAGCTTTTAAATCAAGATTTTTTAGTGCTGGTGTTCATAGTGATGAGAAAGGTGGATCGAGATAATAGACCTAAGTTATGTTCAAATTGGTGTGAGACATAGTCAAGCTGATTCAAGGAATGACGTACATTATCAAATTAGTCGATATAAGACATGAATAAGTCGATACAAGGTGTGATCAAGTTGATATAGGATCAAATATTTAGTTGGTTTAAAAGAAGTGGTTGTATGAGAATTCAGTGATTCTCTTCTAAGCTAAATATGCGTGAAAAGCCCACAATTTCAACATCCGTGCACCTCAGCTCTTTCATCTAATACTGCTGATAATTTGCAGTTCTTGACTACCATGGATATCCCCGTTATTTGTGTTCGAATGTGCATAAAAATAACCCTGCATTTATTCAAATACGTAGAATGGCCAAAGGATTAAACAACCAGAAACCTTGGAGGACTGTGTGAGAGTGACATAAAAGTTCAATAAATCAGTTAGAGGCAGCTCAGGATAACCACCCCAGTACTGAATAATTGAAATAAACTCAAGCTGTTTAATTCGATTAGTGGAACTATATTGTTGGCGCTACTTTATCCCATTGAGTCAGTTTCGTCAGTTTCGTCAGTATGTTTGGTTTCGTCATTTGATTCACTTCAACCTTTTTTTCATTTCCTGATTCCCTGATTTGATTACCTGATTCCGTAATTCTCTCCTTACTCTACCAACTCATCATCCCACGTTAACTTAACATGTACCTTAACTTAACCATGTATCTTAAAATCAGCATATATCTCAACTGAATAACCTTTAATTACTCATATGTCCTAATCATGTCTCAAACTTTTGTGCGCAAACCCTCCATGCATCTCACCAAGTTGCTAAAATTACTCTTGTGCTCTTACTCCTATCTAAATAAATATGTACCCCATCAAGCCGCTCTCACTTGTATACACCATACTCCGACCACGACGTCACTAAACTTTGATAGGCACGCTTTTACCTTCTCAATCCCATGCAGCACCCACGTTAGCCAGGTCCGGTTAGCCATCTTAGCGATCGGAATAATAATCTTCCGCCCTAACCCACCTTCTCTCCCTCTTGTTTTCGCTTCTCAATTGGGAATAGACAACAAAAAATACGAACAACCCCAAAATCTCCAGGTGGCCCGCAAAAAGTATATAAGGCCGCGCCCTCCTTTTTTGTGACCATAGCAATGTCCGCCGTATTTACACTTCTATACGATCCCAGCTACCTTGCTGGTGCTTTAGTGCTTGGTGTCCAGCTAGCCAAGCTCGGGCTCGATGTCCCAAGAGGCATTTTATTAGCAAATGAAGAGCGCTTTTCTGCGCACCACATCACCTTGTTGAATGGCTTGTACTCCGAAGTGATTAAAGTCGGCTCATTGAAGTCTTCCGACGAAAAGCTCAATTCCTCGCTCAAAAGACCCGAACTTGCAGAGACTTTCAGTAAAGTACACCTCTGGGCGTTACCGTATCATACAGTATTGTACGTGGATTGTGACACCTTGCCAATAATAGGGGATTCGGGGTCGATCTTAAATTTGTTGGATGTTGAATTTCCTGTAGGAAGTGTTTTGGCATCTCCCGATTCGGGATTCCCCGACATTTTTAACTCCGGACTTATGGTGTTGCACCCGAACCCACGTGATCACCTCAAATTGGGGGAAAGAGCCACCCAAAACAACCAAACTTTCGATGGTGCTGATCAGGGTCTTCTTAACCAGTATTTTAATTCGGGGGTGGACTGGGTGCAAGGCCACAAATCGAATTGGGTCAAATTGCCGTTTTTGTACAATGTAACCCCACTGTTACAGTATGAGTATTTGCCTGCATACAGCTTCTTTTGCAACCAGGTCAAATTGGTGCACTTTATTGGCCCTTGCAAGCCGTGGAAGGTTCCTGTAAATATGCAGAGCACTGAATGGCACAGATCATGGTGGGACGTCTGGCAAGGAAGATTTGGTAATCTGATTGAGGATGTTTTGTATCCAAAAAAGAGTGTACAGAGAGGGACAGAAAGACATCAGGAAAGGGGTGAAGAGACCAATAACCATTCTTCACATCAAGAGACCACTCAAGAATTTTTTGACCAAGAGAGCAGTGATAAATTTTCCAAACAAGGTGGCAGTCAACATTTTTCAGACACCAATCAAGAAATTACACACCATGACCAAACCAGTCAGGAACTGGACAGTTCTGTTGATTTTTCACCAATTTCTCAAGATGTTCATGAGATCATGAATTTCCTTCTGGATCCTCATAATTACCAGGAATTTCCGGAAACAGCTCAACCATCGCTGGATGCCCAATGGGACGCGACCTGCGAAGAGCCTCCTGTTGCCTCTGATGTAGTGAACACAGTTGACCTCGATGTTTCGATGAAATCTTTTGTGAGCACATGGGACGAGGAAGTAGTAGAAGCGAGGGAATTATCTGAGGAAAGAAGTGTGAAGAAGTTGATCGAAGTGTTCGAGGAGAGAGACGAAAGAAGTGGGGAGAAGGACAGAGAAACTGAAAGAGAAAAAGAAATCGAAAGAGAAGAATTGATTGAAGAGAAACTGAAAGAGACTGAAAGATTGAAAGTCAATAAAGAAAATATTGATAAAATATTGAAAGAAGCTAATAAGAGCAGGTCAGAGTTTAAAGCTTCGTCTGGCTTCCAAGGTACTCCATCTTCCCAGTACAGATATGTGGAACCTGAAAGAGTATTTGCGAATGACGACTACTTCCCGCAGCACAAATTAACTACGGGCAGTGAAGAGGAGCAACAGGAGGAGATTGCGCTAGACAAATCGAAGGAACCGGAAGTGGAAAAAGTGCATATTGAAGAGAGTATCGAGCTTGATCCAGAAGATATCACTGACTGCGATGAGCTAGACGATCAGGATGACAATGCTTTCACTCCAGAGCACAAACTATTTCCCTGGGAGTTTAGGGAGGCACGTGTTGCGGAGAGAGTATGGGATTAAGTTGGAGGTATTTCATCATTCAATATCATGTAAAATATGATTTTCAAAATCCGATATCTTTTGGTAATGTTATTGTTACTATCTTCTGCTAATCGTGTCCAGTTTCATCTCACAGTTTCTCGCGAATTTTGATCATCCAATTCCATTTTAAATCATCACCAAAGAAATATTAACAAAGCTTCGCATTGTTGAACGAGCACTGGATTTTAAAAGTAAAAATGTCTAGAGCGCATCGACACATTTGTGATTTTGTTTTCGCAGCCAATACAAAAAGCAGTATATATTTAGGCGTCCAGGTGGCTATGGACACTATTCCAGTGAAACCCCATGTTAGTGTTGACTGCTTAATGGCCAATTCATCGCATTCGTGGCAAGCCAAATATGAAGGCATACTTAGGAATTATGTAATAATAATTAATACACAAGAATACAAAGCCTAGATAAAGTCATTCGAAGTGAAAGATCAATTAAATGGGTTATGGGTGGGGACTCTGAGCATTCTATATTTCGTGTTATTCTGATATATTCTGTCTTTGTATTTCGTAGTTTTTCTAATTCGTGACTTTATAATTCGTGGACTTCTTTAGTTCTGTATTTTATTGTTTATAGAACTTCATGGATCCATACTGAGAGGTATTCGGGTACCCAATCTCACGAGCTAAAATAAAAGCCCCAAGTACATGTCAAAAAATTCTGTTTGTGTATTTCTCGATTTCCAAACGTACAAAACTGTCGTTCATGAAAAGCCTTTTCAAATGCGCGATCCTTGTATTTCACGCTCACAAAATAGAGTGAACATTTCGATCATAATAAGTAATCATGCCTTTTTGATTTGGATTAGGTATTTTTTTGCAGTCATTTGGGTGCAAATCACGCAAAGAAATACCAAGTGTTGGGTCGAATTAGTCGCATATCAAACATAATATCACTGGTTCATATTGAGAATGTTTGTCAACTCGACATGTGCTTGTTACAGTGTTTCAAAATTGTTATACCCACATTTGTTCGTAAATTGCGAGACACAACTTCTTGCTTCAGATTAACAGTTCAATACAGAAAAAAAAGTAGGTCATCGACAACTTGAAAGTTTCACTCATGTAAGAAAACAGAATAGACAGACTGTAGAGAAAAATCAACTGCAAGATCAACCAGAAAGAACCAGCCAGAATTGATCTAATAGAAAGGATCAACAACAAACCAAGTCAACACAAAAAGAAATCACCTTTTAAAAACTGTCATCACCAAACCCATACAAAATAATGTTAACAGGCCAATTCTTTACATAATTTTCAGCGGCGGCGTCAAAAACTCAAATACAACTCTAACCACAATTTTAGTAGTCGCAGTTTTTTTTTGCAGCCAGCCTTCCGCAAAAGCGTAAATTGATCCACGTGCCGACACAAAATCAAGCCACTACGGACCAGAACTGATTTGCTTTACATCCGAGCGATATTTTGGTTGACTGCAAGCATTGAAATAAGCTTTCATATTCCTTCACCCATCCCATCCATCCAAGCCTAAACTCGACTTAAAAATATCCACTCTTCACCAATTTAATTGCGCCACCTATAGATCGATGCGACCTGTTTGCACTACTGAAATGTAGCTTGTCAATATTAGTCTTAATTGACTTATTAATACTATATTCCTCATCCAAACTCACTCAATATCAATATCACCCAATTTGCCCTATTCGATCAGTTCATTGCTCATCTCTCCTACCTATATACAGGATCGCACAGGGAGACACCCCCAGATAGACCCCTTCCATCGGTCCATGTATTAACTACCGAGATGACAACTTCAGTTCATTCACTAGCAAATCAGATAAACCACCAGATACCACTGTTATTGGAGCAAGTTCGTTCATCCCGGACTTCGCCAGCTCATCACTCCGGAATCATACTCTATATACAGGACATACTGGATGGGCTTTCAGACATCGCTCTCATCTTTAATTCCACAGCTTCTCGTCAATTAAATGTGATTTTACTGAGCATACATCGGCAGAATACAGATCACCAAGTAACGCCCTTGGGTACATCTTTAAAATCTAAATCATCAGTAAAATGTCCAGTTCACGAAAGACCAAAGCTACGCTTCTCTAGTTTTACAGTTCGCTCTTTTCTGACGATTGATTCAGTATACTTGAAGCAGTCAATCACTAAGAAATCACCATTAAGCAAGAAGGTTTGATTTTCAACGATTCCCAGCCGACCTTCAAGCAGGAGTATTCGCTGCTCACTTATCACTCTTCATTCTTCGCATTTTTGTTACCCGCCCATCGCTTGAAAAAATTTTCCTACAAAAACTTTACAGCCAAAATTTTTTAAATCTCCACCACTTTCACCATGTCTGACGGAATCACCGAAATCGAATCTGGTTTGATCGAAACCAACTACGACAACATCGTCTACAAGTTCGACGACCTCAACCTTAAGCCTGAGATCGTCAGAGGTATCTTCGGTTACGGTTACGAAGCTCCTTCTGCCATTCAGCAGAGAGCTATTCTCCCAATCACCGAGGGTAGAGATGTCTTGGCCCAGGCCCAGTCTGGTACCGGTAAGACTGCCACCTTCACCATCTCCGCTTTGCAGAGAATCGACGAGAAGGAGAAGTCCACCCAGGCCCTTATCCTTGCCCCAACCCGTGAGTTGGCTTTGCAGATCAAGAACGTCATCACCAGCATTGGTTTGTACTTGAACGTCACTGTCCACGCTTCCATCGGTGGTACCTCTGTCCAGGACGACATCGAGGCCTTCCGTTCCGGTGTCCAGATCGTTGTCGGTACTCCAGGTCGTGTCTTCGACATGATTGAGCGTAGATTCTTCAAGACCGACAAGGTCAAGATGTTCATCTTGGATGAGGCCGATGAGATGTTGTCTTCTGGTTTCAAGGAGCAGATTTACAACATTTTCAGATTGTTGCCAGAGACCACCCAGGTTGTCCTTTTGTCTGCCACTATGCCACAGGATGTCTTGGAGGTGACCACCAAGTTCATGAACAACCCAGTCAGAATCTTGGTCAAGAAGGACGAGTTGACTCTTGAGGGTATCAAGCAGTTCTACATTAACGTCGAGGAGGAGGCCTACAAGTTGGAGTGTTTGATCGACTTGTACGACTCTATCTCCGTCACCCAGGCTGTTATCTTCTGTAACACCAGAGCCAAGGTCGAGTACTTGACCAACGGTTTGAAGGCCCAGAAGTTCACTGTCTCTGCCATCCACGCTGACTTGCCACAGGCTGAGAGAGACACCATCATGAAGGAGTTCAGATCCGGTTCTTCCAGAATCTTGATCTCCACCGACTTGTTGGCCAGAGGTATCGATGTCCAGCAGGTTTCCTTGGTTATCAACTACGACTTGCCAGCCAACAAGGAGAACTACATCCACAGAATCGGTAGAGGTGGTCGTTTCGGTAGAAAGGGTGTTGCCATCAACTTTGTCACTGACAAGGATGTTGGTATGATGAGAGAGATCGAGAAGTTCTACTCCACCCAGATTGAGGAGTTGCCAGGTGAGTTTGAGAGCATTTTCAACTAAAGGAATAGTGAAACATGAATAAAAGTGTATTAGTGAATGAGTAGGAGTAAGCGATCGTAAGTAAGGAGTGTAGTATGTGAAGGTGGATAGAACCCGAGTCAGAGAGAATAGCAAACGTGTGCGAGCAAAAACAAAGTATCCAGGGGAGTATAATATTGAGAGTAATTGATGCCTACAAGGATATAGAAGGGCGAGTAAATACCGCGAATTAAATGGCTGCAAACAAATTTTAGAAAACAAGTTAGTATGAGTTTGAGTGCAAGCGTAATACATACAAGCATAGTCTGTTAATATCCCTTTTCCATTCAGATACCACTCCAGTGCTTGTATTTGAGATGTTGACTCACCACCCAGAATCCCAGAGTGCCAGTGTTTGCAGAAAACACTTAGACCCTACGTAGTACCATTACCGACAACTACCATTGTTAACTTCCCTCACTCATTATTAGATATAAAGCATTTATCCTCGGGTTGGCTCTTAAATGGCTATGTTTGTAGTTGACTAGTCAGTTCATCAGAGAGATCAGGTCACTATCCATCCATTACCTTATCCATGGCCTCTTACTCAACTAACCATCTTTAGAAACCACCGCTACAACCATCTCCTCCACCCATCTACTCCCCAACCACTTCCCTTTTTAGCTCAGAATCAATTGCTAGCCATAAAAACCCAGCATTCAAAACTACACCAAAAAATCAGGTAGAAAACCAACCGGCAATCAACTATTGTCTACCATGCCAACCACCTCATCAATCTTACAAATAATCCGATCGCCCGGATACACCTTCGCTCGAGAACCCCCTCGTAATGTCCGTGGCGTAGACCTCCTAAAAGATGTCTTCAAATACCCCACGATGGCCAAAGCTCGCTCAGTCTACAAAAAATTGTCCCCCACACAACAAGCAGCTTTGAATTCCTCCAATCTTGACCTTCTACACGAACAGTCACACAGAGCATGGGAAGGATACGAGACCGTAGAGTACATTCGACAGTCCAATCCCGGAATATGGGACCCATTTCGCTCACTGTCTCTTTTCCCCAGTGAGATTTTTAAAGACAAATTGGAAAAGCTCCGCGGGGCTGCAATTCGCGATGTGGTGCAACAAGACCCGTACGACGTAGTTATCAAAAAAGCCTTGTTCACACCGCGTACCCCAGCAGTATTTGCATTCCGCTCTCGTGCACGTTTCATCAATTTCCATGCTGGCGAGTTGCGGACCTTGGATGAATCGATGCGTGCTTTTTCTCTTCTCCTGCAGGACCAGAAGCTGAAGTACGAGCTTCCGCGGAAAGTCACCAAGTCGTGGGCATACAACAATGAGTTCGTAGACCTCCAGGTGAGGGCGGCGATGGAGCAATTGTGGCGCGAGCCAGGGGAGTTAGATTATGCGGTGGAGAAGGAAAAGGAGAATATCGGGGTGTATTATAGGGGGAGGTATGTAGAGAGGCAATTGTTAGGGCATTGGCATTGATGCAATGAGCAGAAAAATGGAAGGTAGACGAGGGGGAAACAAATAGAGTGAATAATTCGTAGTTGTTGAGAGGTTTAAGCTATGTAAGACTTTATTAGCGATTATGCACATCTTACAGTAGTTGGGTTTGGGTAGTATCAATTCTTGATGTTATTGTTTATTTCATATTGGATGGTTGTGATGTCGATTAGTTAATATTGCAATCATTTTTGAGTGTTTCCTGATCCAATTCATCCTCGATTATCTTAGACTAAGAAGTTCCCTTTTTCTCAGACTTCATACAGCCACCTTTCAGATATATTGAATCAAGCACTTCCTTATTTACTCACTGACTTAGTCAGTTCATCTAGCACGTCTTCTGAGATATCTTGACTTGAGTGATTTCCAACCTTTCATACTTCAAATCAAGCACTTCACAGGCTCCTCGCCGACTTCGCCAGCCCGCAATCTTATTCTACATCTATTAACCTCACTTATATTACCTCTATCGTAAATCATTTCTTTTCCTTTTGTTCCTTTTCATCCTGCTCAATCTTCATACCCTCGCTAGCAGTGTCCTCATACTCGTCCAACTTGATCTCATCCTTCACCTTGTTGACAGTGTCCTTCTCACGCAAGTTTTCCTCGTTGATCATCTCGTCCTGCTCCTTCAAGATGTTCAACTTGAGCTTCGAGTCGTCAGACAACTCCAACTTAGCCACGTTGTACACCTCGTCTGGAATCGAAGACAAAACTGCAAGCAAAGCATCGTAGTAAGACTCAATCGTGTTCGACTTGTCGCCATACGTGTATGTCAGCGACAAAATCAAAAGAGTCGACGGAATCTTCTGTCTCAAGCGCAAGTCCAACCAAGTGCTCAAGTCCTCACGCATACGTGCAGGAGACACATCGGTGGTCTTGATACCACGCTGCGAGCAGGCGATCTGCAACTCGTGGGTGGTCAAACTCTCAACACCCTCGTAGTCAATCGCCTTGTCATCCTTGATGATATTCAAAAGACGATGTCTGATCTGATAACGCAAAATCGAGTCAGTGCCGAAAGGACGCAAGCTCATGTACTTTGCCATGGCCACCAACTGAGTACGCGATAAGTTGTCCAAAACCTGGTCATTCTTGAACAAACGGGCCACCTGTGTGAGGTGTTCTCTCGAGGGGTTTCTACCCATGGAAATAGTGTCGAAGAACGACACAAACGCCTCACGTTCAGCCTCTGTAATTTTCTTGGATAACTTCAACCCAGACTCCTCCATGGTTTTCTTGATGTACTCACTTGCGGAGATTCTGGTCTTCAGCAACTTGGCGCGCTTCTTAACACGGTCCAGTTTCGATTCGTATGTCGATGGAAGCAAGTTAGGGAAGAGCTTCAATGCGACAGGCAACAAAAGTTCAGCAAATGGAATGAGAACGAACATCAGAAAAGGAACAAGTCTGATCACATCCACAATAGTTCTCTGCAATTGGTTCAGCTCACGACGCGAAAGCCCGTATCCAGACATCAACTTGATGAGCAACTTTGTGGAAACCTTCATCTCGTATCCAAGAAGTTTAGTACCATCCCAGTAGTGCTGAGCCTCGTGCTTGACTTTTTCCCACATACTGAGTTTGGGGATCTCTTTCTTGGCGACCTCAAGAGAGGATTTCTCAGTAGGTTCACCAGATTTGTCCTTTGGAGCAGATGCAGATGTATTCACTTCTTTCTGTTTCTCTCTCATCTCCTTAGATTGCTCATCTTTCGACGTGTTCAACTCTTTCTTGACCTCATTGTCTACTTTGGTCGACTGCAAACGAACTTGACCAAGGGGAACTGGAAACACAGGAAGACGGGTGTGTACCAGTACATTGGGCACAGCTCTCCCTCTCAATATGCCACGAAAATACCTGATTGGCGTCCTACGCATGGAAGGAATCATTGTGGTTGGAGGCAAAAATTCTGGCTGTAAAAAACTTTCCGTGGAAAAGTAATGTGCAGGCCACGGAATCGGCGGGGGAGAGAAGAGAAGATGAAGAAAGGGAATGCGAATGTCAGACAAGATGAAGAAGTATTACTGATGAATGAAAGGCGGCCGAGGAATTATGAATAAGTCAAGGATTTAAGCGTAACTCGTACTGTTTATTTCGAGGAAATGAGGGATGGAAGGTTTTCGAATGTTGGGGAACCGAGGTGAGAGGTTGGTGGGCTGGCGAAGACGCGATTCAGAGTGTATTTTTGAGTCGAGTTAATGATCGAGTGGATACGTGTATGACCAGAGCTCTTTTATGGATACCACATCGGGGGTACCGTACTATCACAGTGATTACATTTTGTAGGAAAGCGTTATAACATGCTGCGGTTTCTGAGATTTTTATGGGTTTGAGATTTTACTATGTTGGATTTGTAAATTCTAATCATGTTGGATTTGTAAATTCTAATCATGTTGGATTTGTAGATTTTCACTATGTTGGATTTGTAGATTGTAATTATGCCGGGTTTGTCAAATTATTCAGTGTAGAAAATACTTATAACAAGGAGGTAGTCAAACATTCCATACACTCTACTAACGTCACATTACGCTTCTTCAGATTGGATATAATGGCCACATTCAGATCAGCGCTTTTTACCTGGCTTAAATTCGGAAAGCTATTTACTGTACTAAACCACTAAGGACATGCTCAATTATGCCAGCGGGAAAATATAGAAGGTGATTGGTGGGAATTTACGAAGGGAAGTTGCTATGCTTGTGATTTTTGCAATATGGGAGGAAGTGGTGTGGTGATTGGTCAGTGCCCGTGACCTCAAGGTGGTTTTATTGCGAGGGTTTGGGGGTGTTCTCGTTAAATTACGGAGGATTTCAGTGTTGATTAGTGATGGTAATTTAGAGGATTTCCAGTGATTTTTAGTTTTTGAGGATTTGTAGGTGGTCCTCGAACTATTTATGAAGGTATTTACAGAACAATTGGCAACACCTGCGTCCCTAATAGTCCTCTTGGTCCATTCATAAAACATGGATCATCCACCTCAATTCATGAAAGAACGTTGCAAAGGGTAACCAACATCAAATATGATCATTATAATCGCAATTACCGCAACCATAAAAAGGTACCATCCCAAGTATCACCGAGATCTTCACGATGCCAAAAAATCTCTACAAACCCTCAACATACTACCCCCACACTAAATCACAATTATAAGTCTTCATTATCTACGTATGACAATAATAAGTCTTCATTATCTACGTATGACAATAATAAGTCGCCTTCTCTTCTCCCCACATTGAGTTGGCCTATGGAAAATGGCCCTTTCTGATTCCAAAATACCCACCCGGAGCATCTTCCGTCGCATTGAGCAAAGAAGAACGGCCGTTGCCACCATCAATTCCCATGTAGTTGACGGTGTTTCCCCACCACTCCACGTCCTTCTCCTTATACTGCACCGCGAAAAAGATGATGAGACCAGAGAATGCAACTCCAGCAGTCATGGCGCCCGAAAAAATGTAGTTGTACTTCTCCCAAAAAGCAGAGTACTTCTTCTTCAAGTAGTACATAGAAAAGTACGACAAGTAGAGACCTCCAGTGTAGTAGGACAAGTTGTAAGGTGCAAAAACAAGCATTCCGCCAACAACGAGGGTTGGCTGAAAGGCGTTGACGTACTTTCTTGGGCCATAGAGCTTAATTACAGCACAAACTAAGGCTCCTCCGGCACCAATCAAAAAGCACCACTTCAAAAGCGGGTAAAGCCCATCGAAAACCTTCTTCGGTCCAATCACACCCCAAACAACAGAAGCAGAGTAAAATGTTGTGGAACTTGGGCAGGTAAATTTCTGCGCCTGGAAAGGCTGACAGTAGTTCTTGATATTGCCGATCTGGAAATTCATCACTGCCAATCCAATGAATGAATTTACAAATACCGACAACATCTGGCACCGGAACATGGCTCTGGGAGGGATTTTGATATAATGGCCCATCTTCTGGTCAGAAACATAGTTGGAAGCCTGACCATCAATGTTGTAACCCAAGGCCTTGATGAAAATCAAGGCCATAGGGTTACCTGGCAAGGCGTAACCAGTGATAATCTGCACCAAAACATTCAAACCGAACGAAAATCCGGTGGTTGCAATAATTGTGGTCAATGGGATCAAGAACAAAAAGTTGATTCCGAGGGCAAAGAAGATACCCCACACTGGAGTCAGTGTTGGATAAAGCTTGACACAGAGAATGGCAAACACAACCGACAAAATGAGAACACATCCAAAAACCCAGTCTGGAACCTCTGGGTATCTGCTCATCATCTTGGAGTGAGGATCGTCAAATCCCTCGTAGTTGGATCTCCGGAAGTTTCTCAACGAGAGGTAGAGCGACTTGGCAGAAAAGAGGTAGCCCTTGTAGTTGGTGATAAACTCGTAGATGAAGGCAAAGGGGTACAAAGCAAGGAAAGAGCCGTAGACCACCAAGTTGGCTGCGGAATAATAGGCTGGACCCATCTCTTGGTATTTGCTATTGTCGAACTGCGAGTTTTCGTTGACCACCTGGCGGACTTGGTAGATAGTTCCCTTGTTGTTGAACAAACGTGCACTGTTGATGGGCAAGTACGACGACCAGTAGAACTTGGAGTAGTAGACACCGAGAATACAGAAAAAGGCAATCAAAGAGCCCACGTACTGGTTCACCTGCGAGTAGAACGGAATGTTCAAAGCAGCGTTGAAGTTGAGCACATTCCAGTCGAAAGAAGGGAGCGGGTTCAAACCCAAACCTGTTTGGGTTCCGGTCACCACCGCCAAGTTGAAGTTGTCAGGCTTGATCCACGCAATCCAGTTGAACGTGGACAACGCCGTGAACAAGTAGTTGGGGAGCCAAAAATAGCACCAACTGGCTGCAAAAACGACAAAAAAGAAATTGTACCGCGAAATTTTCCACCCATTGATAATTTCCTTCTGCTCGGGGTTCATCAATGCTTTGTTAAGCGCGAGCGTGGGGAACAAAGTTGGCCAGATGGCACGTGTGGGGTAAACTGCAAACTTTCTCATGATTCCTGCAAACCCAAAACCCATGAAGTTGGTGGACAAAATGAGGAGGACCTGGTACCCAAACGTAGCCCACTGATTGCCATAGAACCAATCCAACTTCTGCACGTGGATGTTGTAAGAAACATAGGAAACACCCGCAGAAACAGAGTAGAAAATGGTAGTCAACATCTGCTCTTTGTAGGTCCACGGACCTGGGTTCAAATCAATGGTGTACTTCCAAATCCGGAATTTCCATTTTGGGAGTGCGTATGCTATAAACATACCACATGGATAGAGGAAGATTTGAACCACAGAGGTCGACAAAGAAATACTGGGCTGTCTTTCCGAGAAAAACTGGTTGATAAAGGACCCAATGGCGGTCCAAATAAGTCCCAAAAGGTACACTCTAAGGGTTTCACAAGGGATGTTGGGGTCGTCAAATGGCTCAGTCACAGACCGAACCTCGCGATACGGAGACCAATATGTGATCAACGCAGCCTCAAGACGTACCTGTAAGTTCCAGTCGGTGATCTTTCCCGGAATATACGACGGAACGCTCTCGTCGTCAAGTTCGAAAGCGAGTGCTCGCTAATTTTTCCGTCGACTTTTTCGGGAATGGCTGCAAATTTGTTCCTGTGCTCGTGAGCACCCTCAACCAAAGCAACATATAAGTCGTAGTCCTCACGCTGGATGTTGACATCGCTGTCAAATTCCTTCAAAGAACTCTCCAAGATTTGGAGACTGTCCTCGATGGAAATTGCCTCGATCTTCTCGATCATGAAAGCAGCACTGGTTGGTAAGTCCTCCAAGGACACCAAGCCGCCGAAGTTGAGTCTTTCCAAGATAGTGAACTTTTGCGCCGAGGTCAAACCTGCACCCACATCTTCGATAGCCACATCGGTGCTTCTGATTGCGGCAAGGTCGATTTCGTGGTCCTCCACAGCTAAATAACTGGCTGCAGAGCGAATCAGCGAAAGCGCTGGTTGGGATGTAGTATTGACTATTTTCTTCTCGTCGCCCATTGGTGATAAAGCATAAGGATTCCAGCGCTACTTATAGAGCGATGATGGGACAGTTGTGGCACACCGCCACGTCTGTTCTGCTTTCCAAGACATGCCCAGAAATTGTTCTGCTCGTGCCGCATGAACGCTGGGATAAGAGTTTACCATGGGATTACTGGTGGATTATGTCACTGAGAGGGCCTAGATATTCATTCTGGAGAGATTCTCGTTCTTGGACGTCTGTTTACAGTCTTTAGACCAACTTTTGGTCTGTTTCTTCAACAGAAGAGGCTTTCGCAGCCACTGGCTGCAAACCACAAAGTTGATTTGATGCACAAAAAAAGATTTCGATCCACACAAAGTTGATTTTTATCCACTGTATCGTACGGCACCGAGTTCGAAAAGTCTTGGTACAGAAGGCGATAAGATAAGAGCGGAGCGGCTGGGGAAGAATTAGATGGTTAGGAGGTGTGGGGTTGACGAAAGAGAGGTGAAATGAAGTGGATGGCATATCTCCTTTGGTTGAAGATAGTTGGACATTGAAGGTGACGATTGACATATTGTCAAGCATTTAGTGTCAAGAATTGAGATATTTTAAAGTGTAGAAAGCCAAGCATTAGGTTCAAACCAGGTCATGGTCAAGCGCTAAATATTCGAGTAATTGATTGCATATACCTTAGGTAAGCAATTACTCAAGATTGCCCATGCTGGACAAATTGCTCAAATGGGATGACAATAGTTGCATGTTGGTGTACGGGTGTCCAAATGCAAGAGGTGAGCGCACGGGTGTAGTGACAACATCAGCCAAAAAGATGATCACATAGTATTTCAGATCAAACCACTGCATGATTAAAGTTTACTAAGGCGTTTAGGGCGATGGAATTCCATGAGAATATTTTGAACATGAGATGATTTGATTAAATTAACAACTGCGGATGTTTAAGTTCGAATCCATCCTTTTATCCACACACATTATTCTACAACCCTTTTATGTTCCCATGTCACACATTTATCCAAATTATTTCCCCAAACACCTTTCATCCTACTGTCAATTCTTTTGCCCTTTTTGTGTTCGGCCATATCCGACACGCAGGAATACTGGGCTAATTGTGGATTTTCGCAGATCCTCCGCTTTATATTGTTTATTATTGAGCACTCGGTACATCAAATACAAAAAGAAGCCAATCCTGCTTTGTCCATTTGAAGTCGGTATACCTTCAAAGAATATTTTCTCCAGCTTAGTTCTTAGTTCTCACCAAAAGCGGTAATTTCACATTCACTATAATTCCTCGCTAAATACCACTGCCATATACATGCTCTCCTAATTATACTCAAAGCATTTCCTGCCTAATATAATCCCTTGCAACCAACCCTTTCTTATATCAGCCCCAATAATCCGATAATTTCTTAGCAGTGGCTAAATCCCATTCCCACGTACCGCCCAAATTAAACGCTCCATTTCTTAATTAATTTTATGCTCCATGGACCACTCCCCACTAGCACCACTAAAGCTAGGAAAACTGCGCAAAACATCCAGTTCTAGCCACAGGCGCGTAAAAGACAGCTTTGACTTTGACTACGAGCAGAGAAACCCGCACTTTGATGCTCGAAGGCGACTGACTCCTCACAAAAGTGCACACAGCGACCGGAAGACTTCGGGCGACTCGGTGTTGATCCGAGAGAGTGCGGAAAAGGGACCAAAAGAGCACTCTGAGGATTCAATTGGAGGGAAGCACCAACCCATCGAGCACAAAACAAACGGTGGCCCAAACTTTGAGCCAGGAAAGTACCCAAAGAGCAGTAATGCTCTTTTAACGGATGATCTCTTGACAGAGAGGTCGGAAATAAATGGAGCTGACTCGCAAGTTCCAGGGTATTTGGATTCGGGAGATGAGAGGAGGTTGATTGGGAGAGTTCCACAAGTGTCAGGTACTGTTCAGGCAACAGATGGCACTATGGGAAATGCAACTATAGACTCCGAGCCAACAGCCGACCATTCTCAAACAAAACAAAGCATAGACTCAGAAGGCAGAAAAAGTGCGACAAGCGCAGAAAGAAAAGAATTCAATTTCAGCCCTAAGCCCGATCTCAACCGTGACGACTCATTTGATGTTTTCACGTTTCCCACCAGATTTGATGTTTTGGGAAACAAATCGAGGGATGTGAATGCATCTGAAGAAGGAATCACATCAGGCGTTACAGAAAACGCCCACACGGGCTTTGAAAATCACAATAGCGAAGCGTCCAGAGAATCGAAAGACGAAGACTTAGCATACCACAGAAAAGACTTAGCATATACAACAGCACCCAAGAGTTTAAGCAATTCACCTTTTCCAAGCAAGGATCCTCACTCAAACAACTCATCTTTTGAAGTCAACATTTTCCCATCCACACAAGATCCATACAACATCATAAACCAAAAAAGCCTGTTCACGAGAGAAGAGCTTGGAAACCAACTCAACAACCCAAGAAGCCCCAGGCATTCATCAAGAATCACCGACCCATTTAACGAAAAAGCTCCCGACTCGAAATCGCTCGACGCTTCAAAAGAAGGCACATCCAACTCAACCAAATCAACTAGATCTACCAAATCAAGCCACTCCCTCCACTCGTCAAAGCCCTCTGCCGTCTCACTCAAACCCTCAGACAAGTATTCGACAGACCTAGACCCCTTCAACCTTCTACCACAAAAAGTCGCACTCAATTCACCCGAAGTCAAAAAAGCACGCGAACTAGCAAGCGTCCTTCTCGACACGCGGAAAACACTCCAGGCAGATGCGAATGTCGCTGATCCCACCCTTGGAGAACACCACCACTTCGAACCCAATCGCAACACCACCATATCGCGCCAAACATACACCAAGGCAGAACGAGTCAAATCCATGATCAGTGTCAAGTACCTCTACATCGAACGTGTATACGAGACTTCACAGAAGGACGTAAAGCATATGAATGTCGAGGGAGTGTACAACCCCATCCAGATCTTGCGCAATAGAGTCGTGCGTCAGCAAGAGGATCACCACTATGAACTTCCCAAGGTACTCACGATCAAGCTTCTTCCGTTGGCATGCAACGCATTCAGCAAGCACAACTTGCACACTGTGCACCACCGAAGCTGGCAGATGTTCTGGTCCATTGACTTGAACGAGTACTATGGGGATATTGGATGGAGAAGAGGCAATTGGGACAAGTTGGTGGGACCAGGCGGGCGACTTTGGTATCCAAAAAGGTCTGAGAGGCTTCATGATGTGTTGTTTGGAGAGAAAGACGGAGATGATGAGCTGATGGAGCCAAGCTCGGCAAATTCAAAAAATAGCACTAGCATGGAAAAGTTGGAAAGGGCTCGGACAGATACCCCAATTTTGAAGCAGAATGGCGAGAGCAAATCACAAAACTTTGGCCAAAAGCCATATAGCGAGAGCAAGTCTCAAATCTTCAACCCAAAACACACCATCACTCCAAAAAGATTACCCTCCTTTGAAATCTCCGATCCAAAGTCAACTATAGATTGGAAGCGCGACGCAAAGTATGCACTTGAGCCAAAACAGTCGTTTGACGACCCCAAATCGGATGTTTCCGACCACCACCGCCGTAGAAAGAAGATAATCGACAAAATGAAGAAACACACAAAGAAGCATAAGAAATTCTACGAGAACGAATTCCACTCCAGAAGTCATTCGCGCAGCCACTCAGAGAGCCACTCGGACCTCAGGTCCTCGTCCTCTTCGGAAAGCTTGCACGAGGTTTTTGATCTGGATGTCGCGGATATCCACTTCGAGGCGACGAAAAAAGAGCCTTACAATGACAGTGAAGTTATCGAAGACTTGGAACCAGTAATCGCCGAGCAACCTGTTCTCTTTGATTCAGAGATCTGGAACGACTCTTTGGCCAGCTTCCGCTATTTCGAAGGTTTGGTCAGACTTAGAGTCCACTACATCACTCTGATATACCCCCAGTTTACGCGCACCATGGAAGCACGACTCAACCACATAATGCAGAAAGAGCTCCACGAACTCTTCACTGTTACCGCAACCATCACCGACTACGATCTACCAGCATACCAGCTGTTGTATGACGGTTTTCTTGGAGAAATCAAGGCTGCGATCCACCTGACCAACGAGTCGTATTCCGCAAAGATTGACAGTTTGTTGAGCACCAGCGACAGGTCGATTGGTGAGATCAACACTTCTCTTCTGTTGGAGTTGCGTAAGATTAACGAAAAGCTCGACAAGCTCGGTGGTTCTTTGCTCTCTTCGACTTATATATCGGGAATTCTCACTGACGAACCAATTCTGGATATCACCATGAATTTGGAACAGGGAGAGTTGAGCAAAGCAATGTACAAGGTTTTGGAGAATGCCATTGTGGTGATGTTGAGGATGGTGTGGGTGATGGTAAACATATGGAGGGTGGTGATGATGATGGTACGCTTTGTGTGGAAGGCCCTAAGGCTCGTGTTTTTTTGAAGTAATTCATGGCTCGAGAATGCGTCTGTGGAGTTGGACCTACGATGAGTCTTGATACCAAGACTGCCATAAATATAGAATTACGAGCTGAGTTAATGAAGAGTGATATCAAACTATAAACTTTTGATGAATATTAATGAACTGAGTTAACGAAGAATCAATGCATAATGAGTAGGGTTCGAGTAAGCTGTAATTTTTCACCGATCAAGTCTAGTATATTTTAGTGAATAACGGCTTATAGGTTTTTTGGGTGCAAAAATCTTGCAACATGTCCAATTTGGAGGAAAGAACTGATGTTTGAGTAATAAATGAGTGCAGAAGGAATTGATTCATTAAATTCTATACTGCAGGTTCTAATTCTTTCTCAGCAAAACAAAAAACATTTTGCTCCTCTTGTACGTGCTTTCTACAAGATTGTTCCTGTACTTTAATTAAAAGTATTGTTCGTGTTTATGCTCACATAGTATGCAGGCATATCCGAATTAGGAACAGAGGTTCCAAAGATGCACGCAAGACTAGCACGCAGTGAGATGTGTGTGTTCCAGAAGACCGATATGGACATACACACGATCTTGTGGAACAACATGGAACAAGAAGCCTGATGCCGAGTGGGTGCAACAGCCAACTATAAATAGAGGTACGTAGCAAGTATTCTTATAGGCAAGAGGGATCTACAGGAGCTTACTTACCTAAGCTTCTAAACAGGAAATACATAACCCACACACTAGTTTGTATTAGAGCGGTTGGTTTACACGACAGAACTATCTGACTGGAGGCTATACTACCGGAATTTTGGCACTAACCAGATAAACTGCCAAAGTTCACAACAACCATTAAGTATAATATTATCAGTTCAACTTTCTCATTACTTCGTTCAGCAAGGATCAAATCGTTTCGATTTTTTACTTTGTTTTGCTACCCGTCATTGACTTTACCTGTTAGCCATCTCTTCAACTCCCTCACCCTGAAACTTAAAAAACTGAATATTTAATTATTCCTTATTAATCGCTCACTGGCTTGTCCAGTATTAAAATACCAATATAAATAGGTCGCTCCTCCCTGAATTATCAGTTAGTAGTGGTCAATCCACAACTAAATCACTTTTCCGCCATTGCCCGGATAAACTCCATCCCATTTTGT
The DNA here is from genome assembly GCA_003707425.3 of Kodamaea restingae. Classification (NCBI taxonomy): domain Eukaryota; kingdom Fungi; phylum Ascomycota; class Pichiomycetes; order Serinales; family Debaryomycetaceae; genus Kodamaea; species Kodamaea restingae. The sequence goes on from PPJA03000020.1 coordinate 70,233, forward strand.
ATCTCTGGTGTCAACTCGTCGTACTCATCTCCAGTGTCAACTACCAAACCCACTATACTCTCCCTATTCATTTCCAAAACCGCATTCACCACGTTCCTTTTATGTTCATTATTGTCATTTTGCAACTTGCCCACATCCAAGAATATTTTTGGCGACTGCAAATTTCTGTAGCTGTGCACTTTACCAATTATTTCGCACAAATCCTGGGCTTGAACCTCTGAGTTTACCACCAAAATCACAAACGTCTCGTCGTTGCCTGTTGTTCCAACAACCGCAACTGTTCCTAACTTTGTAACAGAGAGAAAACTGTGTGGCTGCAGCAGTGAATATACCGCATCAAGAGCAGAAACCACTTTATGTCCGTACATGCTCTTGCTGAACTCACTATGGGCATCTTGCGCATGAAAGCCCACCAGGTATGACATCCCTGAGACCAACTCGCGGTGAAGTTGCGACTCTGCCAATGTAGAGCTCACGGTACAGAGTGAATAAAGGTCCGAGAAAAACTGCGGTGAGATGGTATCGCAGATCAGACCGGCAATTGGGACCTTTTCTGCCAAATCTGCTATGAGTTTACGACATTCGGGGATTCCAGAGCGAATCTCAAATGAAGAGCCATCTTGGACCTGCGAAAGGTTGGCGCGAAGGAAAACGTTGGGCCTCTCAAGCGATGCTATCAATTTTGAACATGTGCGGATTTGGTGCGCAGATTCAACGTGGGATGGACCTGCAATCACCAACAAAGGTGATGTTTCCGATAACGCCTTTCTCACTGTATTCCTGCTGTGGAGAACTTTCGCCTTCAATTCTTCTGAAACTGTAATGAGATGCTCCTGCACCAATTCGGGCAGTGCAATAGCGTGGGCACCGCGGCTGTAGAAACTTGAAGAAGTGCGAAGTTGAGGTTTTTCAAGTTCGATACTGCTCTCTAGATCCATGGTCAACTCTTCGGCTGACTCGAACTTCATCTGATGCTTGGAAAGGTATTGTGTGGTCATAGTGGTTGGAAATCTAATTATCACAAATGAGTCAGAGGTACAAAAGAAAATCAAACGAAATAGTCCGAATTACCGAATTATGTGAGGATTCCGAGAGAGCAAAGTAGCCAATGAATATTTGCAGGTGTGAGGCGGGCTTTCTTAACGGAAGTAATCATTGGGCAGTAGAGCTGGTAATAAAGAGTTATTCTGGTAAGCACTACCTAGATAGTGAGGACTAAATATGGCCAATTAAGAATATGAATTGTAAGTAGTGAGATGCGGATAAGTACTGATATATGTGTTGGGTGCTCTATAGGTGTAAAGTAGTCATGCCTGAAACTTACAGTTGCAAATGAAGAAAGGACTTGGCCAGGTCGAGTTTTTCGGAATATCGAGATGACTCAAATTTCAAATACACCCTGCATGACTCAGCTTTTTAAAAGAACATACAACTATTGATAGTCAGTATCTACATACGCGAACAGTAATTCGACTGCGTAAGTAGGTCTTCACTTGAATTCTAAGTTCAAGGAGATATTTCCTAACGTCACCTTTTAATGCCTGTCGCCACGAGTTAAAACACTGTAGAACTTTTTACGTCATTTTGTGGGGTAGCGATGCTGCCCCGTTTGTAACCTCGCTATGTATGCTGATTTTTTCTTTTGAAAATTGAAGCAAAATCATCTTTTTAAGCTGCTTCCATTTTACAACATGTGTACATGTGATGCCTATCCCAAGGCAAGACGAGGTTTAGTGCAGCGTAATTTGAATTGCATCGAAAAAATACGTCAACGTTATAATAAGTTTGGGGTTGCTTTTTTCCTACTGCTATATTTGCAAAGCAATTGACCAAACTAAAAATATAGAGTATGTCTCGAAGTAACAGTCGATTGCAAGTGCCGTCTTCTGCTAAACTTCAAGGTTTGAAGCAAGAGATTTTGATTAGTTAGGAAAACAAGACCAACCTTAAATGATTGGTGTTATTCAAAAGTGTAAAGTCATAAATAATGCAATGCTGACAGCTGGCTGGAATGATAAATAGGTTAAGTTACTTATTCTCAAGCTTTTATGTTCCTGGGCCAATAGTGTTACCAATCTGATGCATGAAAAAGTACTTGACCCAACTCTTACAAAAGTGCAGTTAGCAGAATAAATACTTCTCAAGGAATATTTGAGAAAACAAGAGCCCTTTAAAGGTATGGTTATCCGGCTTCTTGATATATGAAAGCGGGAAAAGTAAAAGTCAGCTTTTAATCGGAATTAGATAAATACAACAATGGGTAGATCAATCTAGGGAAAAGTGTGTAAACATTTTCTACCTAAGCATAAGCACTTCCACAAGTTTAAACTTAGTTTTTGTGAGGTACTTGCAATTCTTAGCAGGGACGGTTTAATGTATGAAAATAGTCGTACTCGCAAATTAAAAGTATGTTGGCGCTCAACTAATTGATGGGGTGAAGTTAAAAAAATATCGCCAAATAATATAATGGCTGCAAATTTCTGGCTGCAAATTTTCTATAGTCGTAAACACAAGAAAAAAAAATCCTTTGCGGATATTCACCCATAAACCTTGAATATCGGAACATATATTCTTTCCGTCCCTAAACCTTCATAGGGCGGACTTCTTGGATGATTTCATATTGTAAAATAAATTCTTATATATTATTAATCACGACTTTGCGTGTTTGAATTATTTATGGATAGTGACCCTGTCTAATACCAAAGTATCCGTCAGGAGCAGTGGCGGTAGCATTCAAGAGAGACTGTTGACCAACACCACCATCAATTCCCATGTAGTTGACCATGTTACCCCACCAGTTAACGTCTTTCTCCTTATACTGAACAGCGAAAAAGATGATGATTCCAGAGAATGCAGTACCAGCAGTCATGGCACCAGAGAAAATATAGTTGTATTTCTCCCAGAAAGCAGAGTAGTGCTTTCTCAAGTAGTGCATGGATGCATATGACAAGTAGACACCTCCAGTGATGTAGGACAAATTGTAAGGTGCGTAAACAAGCATACCACCAATGATAAGTGTTGGCTGGAAAAGGTTAACGTACTTCTTAGGACCGTAGAGCTTGATAGCGGAACAGACGACAGCTGCACCAGCACCAATAAGGAAACACCATCTCAAAAGAGGGTAGATACCATCAAAGACCTTCTTAGGACCAATGACACCCCAAATAACAGAGGATGAGTAGAAGACACTTGCGCCCGGGCAGGTAAACTTTTGAACCTGGTGTGGGGAACAGTAGTTCTTAATAGAGCTGATTTGGAAGTTCATCACAGCTAAACCAATGAAGGAGTTCACGAAGACAGACAACATCTGGCATCTGAACATGGCTCTGGGAGGAATCTTAAGGTAGTGTCCCATTTTCTGGTCAGAAATATAGTTGGAAGCCTGACCATCAATGTTGTAACCTAAAGCCTTGATGAAAATCAAAGCCATAGGGTTACCTGGCAAGGCGTAACCAACAATCAATTCGATCAACACATTCAAACCGAATGAGAAACCGGTTGTTGCATAAATGGTGGTCAACGGAATCAAAAACACAAAGTTCATACCAAGCGCAAAGAAAATACCCCAAACTGGAGTCAGGGTAGGGAAAAGCTTCACACAGAGAATAGCAAAGACAACCGATAAAACAAGTACACATCCAAACACCCAGTCTGGAACTTCAGCATAACGCGACATCATCTTAGAGTGAGGATCGTCAAAGCCTTCGTAACTGCTTCTACGGATGTTTTTGAACGACTGGTAGAGCGACTTGCAGGAAAAGAGGTAGCCCTTGTGGTTAGTCGCCACCTCGTAGATGAAGGCGAAGGGGTAAATCGCAAAGAAAGCACCATAAGTAACCAAGTTAGCAGCAGAGTAGTATGGGGGACCCATTTCCTGGTACTTGGAGTTGTCGAACTGAGATCTTGAGTCAACCACTTCAGTAACAGCGTAGTAATCACCAGTGTTTGTGAACAAACTCGAACTGTTGATTGGCATGTATGCAGACCAGTAGTAGTTGGAGTAGTAAACACCAATAATACAGAAGAATGCAATGATAGAACCCACGTACTGATTTATTTGGGAATAAAATGGAATGTTTAATGCAGCGTTGTAGTTGAGAATGTTCCAGTCGAAGGAAGGAATAGGGTTAAGACCCAAACCAGACTGAGAACCGGTCACCGCAGCCAAGTTGAAGTTGTCAGGCTTGATCCAAGTCATCCAACTGAACTGCGATAAGGCCGTGAACAAGTAGTTAGGAAGCCAAAAGTAGCACCAACTGATACCGAAAACCAAGAAAAAGAAATTGTAACGGGAGATCTTCCAGCCATTAATTACCTCTTTTTTCTCTGGGTTCATCAATGCCTTGTTCAAAGCGAGGGTTGGAAGAATACTTGGCCAGAGTGCACGTGCTGGGTAAACTGCAAACTTTCTCATAATACCAGCAAATCCGAAACCCATGAAGTTAGTCGACAAAATGAGCAAAGTCTGGTATCCAAAAGTAACCCACTGATTGTCGTAGTATTTGTGCAATTTTTGAACGTGAATGTTGTACGAAACATAAGAAGTACCTCCCGAAACAGAGAAGAAAATGGTTGTCAACATCTGCTCCTTGAATGTCCATGGACCAGGGTTCAAGTCAATAGTATACTTCCAAACTTTGAACTTCCATTTTGGCATAATATAATGCAAGAGCATACCACATGGATAGAGGAAAATCTGTACCACTGATGCAGACAAAGAAATATTAGGCTGTCTTTCGGCAAAGAACTGGTTGATGAAGGATCCGATGGCGGTCCAAATAAGACCCAAAATGTATACTCTGACGGTCTCACATGGAATGTTTGGGTCATCGAAAGGCTGTGTAACCGAACGAATCTCACTGTAAGGAGACCAGTATGCGATCAACGCGGCCTCAAGACGAACCTGCAAGTCCCAGTCAGTGATTCTGTGGTGGGATTTAGTCTGAGCGCCCTCGACGTCAGAGTCAGAAGCAGAAACAGTAGTGGCTTCCACATCGTTTCCCTCCTTTTCAAAAGCACCATCTAATTTGGCTGCAATTCCTCCATTTCTTTTTTCTGGAGCAGTATTGACTAACTCAGTGATCAATGCAAGATCATCGTGATCGAAGTTGACATCACCCTCGAGTTCAGGGATGGCCTGTTCCAAAATTCTAACTGCCTCTTCGGTTGGAAGGGCCTCGATCTTCTCGATCATGAAAACTGCTTCTGCTGGCAAGTCATCCAAACTAACCAAACCCTTGTAGTTAAGATGGTCCAAGATGTAGTACTTCTGTTCAGAGGTCAAGCCTGCACCGACTTGGTCGATGTCCAACTCCTGACTCTGGAGCGCTGCAAGGTCAACTTCGTGGTCTTCCACTTCCAAGTAACTGCCTGCAGACCTGATCAGTGTGATCGCAGGGACAGAAGCCACAGGAGCGAGCTGAGATTTCTCTGAGGGCATGTTGTGGTGTTCTTCTTACTGACTGCTCGTGGAAGAACCCGCCCTTATATACATCAGGCTTCATGAACAAGGCTCACTGATAGTGCCGAACCACAGGGCTCCAAATTTTATTTTTAAAGTATAGTAGATGGAATTTAGCACAAAGACTTTTGTTAGTGTAAGTTTGGCTTGTGCTCATCGACGTCGACTTGTTGGGTAGTTGGCGTGTTCGCTGGCTTGCGTATGATGTGGTGCTCCATCAAAAAGACAGCATCCAAGTTCAAATTGCTTCGGGCGGCCAGCTTCAAACCACTGGTGCGGCACATGATAACAGAGCGGAGATAATGAGCCGTACACAGAAGGGGAATATATCGAAGTCGATGATGCATGCAATATTAAGGGATCGTTTATGAGTTATGCACCGGTCAAGGTTAAGAACCTTATTTTGGTGGTCTGCCAAGGACGGCACTACTGTCAAAACCCACAACCGGCACCAAACTACCCTCAAGCTCAGGTATCGTCATGAAATTCGTTATGTGCCCTCGCACCGGGGTATGATAGACTGATAATATTACCGGACCGATAAGGCGATCCTGCATCTACTGATTGGCGGAGGTACGGCAAAACAATTAGAGGCAGGTTCTTTGTGACGGAGATTCTGCAACTGGAGGTGAGTGTTGTGTTGCTCGAGTGGGGGTTCCCGTATATTTTTTCTTACTCACATCATGCATTGTTTATCAGTACTTTTATGGCTGGTGATAATGCCATCTGGTGATAGGCACAGCGCTGTCAGAAGTGTCGCCAAGAATACTGGCATTTGACATATCGTTAATGCGAGAGTTTGTAGTAATTGGAGGGCTTATGTTTTGATAGAAATAAACAACATCTTATCCTTTAACACACTCTACGCTATCCTAAGCCTTGTCATATATCGCAAAACGTGTTATCAGATAGCAGCAATCAAATTGGAGAGTCAACTTATGTATGCCCATGGTGTGGATTGGTTTGACATATATTGCCTACGGGTGTGCATCCCTATACCCCCTTCGGTGAATTTGTACATCTCCGCAATACAAAAAAGCAGTCGTCGTGTTTATGCACCTTCTTCGAGTTCATATGAAGTACGAGTATGAGAACAATAGACGAAGTTTTAGTGCCGTACTTCCTGCAGATATTTTGGGCAAAGGAATGTTTAGGTATGAGACACAAGAGAGATCAATGAAGAACAAACTGCGTCGGTAAAAGGCGATAGACTTATGAAATAGTATGAACCAACCAAGAGAGATCCGACTGAGGAAGTCATGTAGTGAGTGAATAAAAAGGTACCAGATGGGCGCGATGAAATAAAAAAAATTGTAACTACTTTTTACCGGATGACCTGCAATTGAAAGCATATCCAACTGAAAGGAATTGCATAAAAATGTACAAAGAGGAGATGTAATTAATAGTGGAGACACACATACACATAGAGAACAGTAGTAACCGAAGCCAAGTATTAGCAGAACCGAGCTATTTAGCACGCGAAGATTGCCCGATGTACATATTGTCTAATGCGAGCTAGAAAAAATCGGGACTCCGGTAACGGATTTTGTGTACAAATCTGTCCAATAGAATCACTTGCTTAGTCAATTACGTGAAACAATCATGGGCAGGCAAGAATGGTGACCTATCAGTTAATAGACACTCATGTCCACTCTCACCTTATACCACCGAACCCATCTGCAGGTTATCCCTAATTACCCCTCTCACTGCTGACCGTGACTAAATTTTCCTTTACAAAATACTTCTAATTTACTGTCAACCGGTATTGTCTACTATCATGGCCACCCCCTACTATCACCCCCACACATACCAACTTTTACTCCGACCCCCAACCTGTATCAGGGCCGTAGAAGTTGGGCGGCCCGTAGTCATGTATTACCACAAAGACCTTATCACTTGAGCCGTTCTGATGTTCGGCCTCTTCAGTGCACAAAATCTTTGCAGGTGAATGCATATACTCATAAATGCTCGATGTGTTGTTTTCCTTTATTCACCACTCGTAAATTACTCATCGTACTTTATATAGGCTGATATTGATTGTTCGTCACGGAAAAGGTTTTTCATTTCCTCCTGTTACGGATAATCGTGGTATAATTCCCTTCTTCAGTAAGATTGTGTGGATATTGCAAGCGATGAGTTTTTTTGTGACACAATCGTGCATGAGCCACATATTTCGAAACATATCCTGAAGTGGAATACGACTATGATCGAGAACCGCGCTGTTACACAAATGGTTTTATACACCACGACGGAAAACTGTGGATCTGGACGTTGGTAACATAAGTTTGAAAGCTTTTTGTAGAAAATTCGACAGAATTTTTCTTCTGTTCTGACGGACTTCGTTGGGGATAAATTAGTAAACAATTATGAACAAGGAGATTTGAAGTTATTGAATTACAAAAAATGCTCGACTAAAAAATCCTAAATAAATAGAGCATGTTATTGGGTGATATTTGGGTTTGGTCCAAAGGGCTACGTTTGAGGGATAGTACTTGGCGACAAGGGACACCAGACTGAAATCCAGGTTTCTAACCTGATTCAAGGATCCAACCAATCTCTAGACCGTCTGTGTTCAAATATTCAACACAAGATATCCAGAAGAGACGGTCATGTTTGTACGCATTAGAAAAACGCATCATAACAAGGTAAATTTACTTATGTATGTTATGAAGTACTTGGAATAATTTTGTTTGATTTTGTAATTATGTTAAAAAACCTGACCTCCTTTATATTTTAGTCCGTCAACTCATCTCTTAAATAAATCATATAGAGACAGGAAGCTGAAGCACTTTTTATGAAAGTGGTCAATCTTATAAATATGTTGTACACTTGAATGGATCCATGGATCTGAACACTGGCATTTCCACGTTGTTTACGTTCTCCCTTCGTTATCTATAATTTTTATCACTATCTTCTAAAGGAACAATTACCAATTTATTTCTAATTTAGTCGAATGCTCTGCTTAGTCTCAATGGATAATTTTGTCGCTATGCTAAGAATGTCCAATTTCTGGCTTCTATCAACTATTATAGGTTTACCTATGAAATTCACTTGTTCTAAAGAAAGCGAAGCTTGTCTCTTGGGGTGACCTCTCAATATAAAATCTCGAGACTATTAATAGTGGTTATTTGTAAGTGTCGTCTTCTGACTACACAACGATCCAATATGGAATAGTTGTTTACTTTAACTCTGTTTAGAGAAAACGGAAGTCAGAATAACCGGCATCCGTCTAGATAACTTGGAATCTCCTGATTCTCTTAGTTAAGATAGAGTCACGCCAATGATATCACGTGGTTTATAATTCTTGGTGACTTTCCAACATCTTCTATACATTCTTCCATACATTCTTCCATACATTCTTCCATACATTCTTCCCCTCATTTTTCCATATACTTGAATCGTTTAGCCATAAATGGTTTCTTTGTAGTTTGTCCTTTGCTAGACGTATTATTTGCCATATGTCTTCATTACCATATGTTTTCTTTACCATTCCTCTTCTTTACCATACGTCTTCTTTACCAAATGGTCTTATTTGCTTTTACTTAACCATGTTGCTAATTTGATTCATGACTTTACTCATGTTTCCAAAACCTTACCTTCCTCTCCCTTCTTCTCCCTCCCTGATCCACCGTTAACTCAATAAAGACCGCAAAATTGAATTTACAACCTGTAACCTTTTTACAGAAACCAAATTAGGTGCTCTAGCAACAGACTATTGTCGCTGCTCTTTTAAACTGTTCGGTGAACCATCACACACATATTTCCCAGTGAATCATTGTAGAATACTACCAAAAATTTGAATTCACAACCAATTACGTCACCTCTGAAATTTTCAGGTTGTTCAATATATTTTCTCTTCCCTACTCCGTTAATTGTGTCTGAACCTTCCAGAGATCATTACCTAGTGTAATTTACTGGTACTCTGTACTTATTTCCCCTGAATTGTGGGACGTAGGGTCCATATGCTTAAAATATCGTTGCGTACCAAGTCTTGTGGTTACGAGATTTTTTTCTTGCGCGCGGATTATGAGCAGCGTTCTTGCGCTGATATGATAATGAGATTTTTTGCGCCCTAATCACCATAATCTTTTTCCGCCCTGATTCCATCACCCTTCCGTGTATACAGATTATGAAATCTTTATAGAAACAAGAATTGTTTCCTTAAAATGGAAAATAAAGTTCAAACTTCCTACTTCTGGTCAAATTGGCAATATTTGCAGTCATTAGAAGATGGATTGTGTGTTACATTACTCCCTCAATTAGTAAGGTACTCGACGTGCATCCTTTTACGGCTGTACTTTCACAACCAAATGAATAAAAGGCTTTTACGAAGTCTTTGTTTCATATAAAAACGTTCGAAAACAACTATCTCTTCGGTATTAACAAATAGATGAAACTTTCTAAGTGGCTGCTCGAAAAATGACTGATGGAGAACTGAATATAATATTTGCATTTTAAGGCTGAAATATACAACAGAGTGATAAACTTAGGAATGATATTTAAATCAGTCAATATATCAGATAAGGTTGAGATTTCGACTGAATGTTGCAACACATTGTTCAGTAGTTTAAATATGTCTCGTCACTAAAGGTTTAATGTTTGAAAATTCCTAAAAATCAACTTATCGACGGAGGAAAGACTACTGATTCCTCGTTTGGTATTATAGTAAAAATGCTTTATATGTATGTATGGCTCAAATCATCCATCAAATGGTCATTTTTCAACATACCATATATTTCAAGATCCCTATGCCATAGATAACCGCACTCTTTCCATTACCTCTTGTTTAAACTAAGACCTTTTGATCATTTTACTTTTTGCTTACCACTTTTTCATGATGAAAAGCCCACCTCATACCTTCATAAATCAACTTTTGTAGAATTTTGCAGCCAGCCAAAAGCGTAAAATATTTGCAGCCAAAACTCAAACTCCGCAATACAGCCACAAATAAAACCATCACCATGAAAAGCCGAATCTACAACTTCTATAGTATACCTACAATACCTTATCACAGAAAACATGTATCGTAAAAACAAGCAGATTTGTTCTGCCTTTTAATAAAAGGCCGCTACTGGTCTATTAAGTCGGCATTGTACTCCACACTGTTGTAGTCCCAGTAGAATGAAACCTCCTGAGGACCCTTGCCCTGGCAGTCAGCCCAGCTGGCTCCTCCCAACTTTGTCTTCGCGAGCTCCTCAAAATCACTGAAGCGACACGAGAATCCAGGACCATTGGTACATCCTTCCACTGGCACAACAGCATCATTGACAACGAAACGCACATAAGAGTCATTACCGCACTTCAATTTTTCGGTGTACACTCTCGCACCCTGCGGAACAATTTCTGCCTGCGAATATGGACTGGGTAATGGAACGTGGTCCACAGGCAAATCCTCGGCAGGCAGCATCAAACCAAAGGCCGAGTAAAAAAACTCCATATCAGTGTCATGCGTGAAAGAAAGCCACACTTTGTTGGTTGCATCGTCGTCGCGTAAGAGTTTCAATTGTGCTTCAAGCAAAGTGCTACCAATCGCCTTGCTCTTGCTATTTCCAGGGCCGTTTCCATAGTAGTTGCCCAAGTCAGAGCTGTAGGAGCTGCGGATTAATTCAGAGTTGGTGAAAACCTCGCAAGCTGGCGAAGACCCACGAACACTAAGCTCAAAAGCACACCAGCCAAAAAAGACACTGACGTCACCAGAAGTAAGTCCAAGACCGGGGTTTTCCAGCTCGATTCTGGCAGCCATGTCGTCCAAGTAGGACTCGTCGTACTGCAGCGTTTTGCCATCGCTCTCACTCAGGTTGTACGTCTCACATGCATAGCGTGGGGTAAGCGAATTTGCACCCATTTTTCCGTCCTCGTCAATAATCACGCTTTTGTACAACTTGTCGTACTCCTCCCCGAGGAAACCACGTGCGAAGTATTGGCCAGTTAAAAAACAACGGCCAGAGTTTGTGGTGAAGACGGGGAGTTCAGTTCCGTTGAATACCAGACCGTATTTGGCACGGAAGGCTGCACCATGACGTAACGCGTCTGAAGTACCGGCGAAAAGACCCTCGGAGTTACTGGTGGTGGTTTCTTTCTCGTACAATTCGCTGTCTTCCACAAAGTATGTGTAGTCGTTGAAGAGCTGAAGGCTTCCTTGGAGGGGTTTTTGGTATGCCTGCATCTTTTTCCACGTGCGTTCGAACCCCCTTCCATCGCCTTTGCTGGGGTATCTTTCTCCATGGCGAGAAAGAAGGTGAATCTGCTGTAACTCACATTGTTGGGGAATATCGGGGAGGATTCCCACACCTTGTCTTTGCTTATAAGGGGCCGAACCTCCAAGATAGTTAATTATGTTGTACTGGTCAGTCGCAGCCTGCTGCGGAGTAGCAAGGTCCTCGAAAATCGACTGCGAAACAAAGAGGAGTCCGTTGTTGATGAGTTTAGAGAGGGCTACCATGTTGCGGTGGAGTACGAATTGATAGAGATTTCCTCGGCTTATAAGTTGGGATGAGATGGGAACGTGGGGTACATTTAGTAAATTAAACAGATTAGGGGTGCGGTCGAAAATTAGATAAAGTTTAATCTGGGGTGTGCGTAAAAAATTATGTCAACTCGGGCCGTTTCATACATCAACCTAGTCAATGCACCTTTCCCAATCATACTGTTAAAGATACGGTTGGATCTAGTACATAGAGTAGAAAAAACTTCCAGTAAGTCTAGCGGAGACATCTTGCCGTTTGGTAAATTATATCGACGCACGTGTACCTGAATATACGAAAACACACAGAAGTAATATCGTCTATGCGCACGTGCTAACGTCGCCGTTTAAACTCAAGACTAAGAATACTATTTCTTGTTTAGTGTAAATGTATGGGTATTAATTTGATCTCTTAACCAGACGTTACATCCTACCTGAGTTATAGGAATAAGCACTCTAAATCATCAGCAATTCATATATACCAAGAAATAATTTCAGAAATTTCAACGAGATCGATATGCGACGAAGTTATTCTACCGGTAATACTGCGTTAATAACGGCTTATTCCGATGTGGCTTAGGGAACGTGTGACCACCTTCCATAAACATGCGTAATTTCTCTTGGTAAACATCATTTGTTCATATAAAGCAGCATGGATGAGAGAGAGCTGCTTACGAGAGAAGAGAGAATAAGCTTCTTAATAGGGATAAAGATAGGTGATCACATATAATATATAGCCGATTATAGGTTTTGCGAGACTTTCAAGTCAGTTAAATAAAAATAGAAGAATCAAAAGGCTTCAACAATCAAATTTACCTCAATTTTGGTGATAATGGTGAAAGAAGTAAATGAAGAGTGATTGGGTGGTACGCATGCAATTAAAAGAGTTAAAGCCCAGCATCCTCTTTAGAATTTTCTGTCGTTTGTGGATATACCGAAAGATCAAACTACTTATTAGGTCTCCAGGTCATAATCGGTTTGCTCATGTTAGCTTAATTTCGAATTACTTTTCATATACACGAAAGAACGGTCTCGGGCTATTAGAATGTTAAAAGTGTGGAGGAAGAGTTACAGTAGCTTGAGAGCCTCGGAAGATAATCTTGTGAAAAAAGTTAGAGCCTCAAGTTATTCAGTCATAAAGGAGTAGACGAAGGGTTCGGTGCATTGAGCTGTGAGCTGTGAGTTGAAAGAAATGATATGAAGTGCATAAAATCAGGGCATGCCCTATTTTAAAGTTTTGGTTGCATGAACCTGCAAGGGATCAGCATAGAAGCGAATTTAATATAATTTTTCGAAAGAAGTGACCAGACCGGCACAGCGTGTTACCAATAGACCAAGTGGCTACATCCCATAGTATCAAAACTTTACAGACATACATAACACTTTAATCAAATCTTTAAACTTGGTCAACTCCTGGGAGGAAAGAACTAAAGGAATAAAAACTCTAATATGATAGCAATGGATCTGAATTTAAAGTTTACGGAAAAGAGAAACACCCCACAAAACTTAGTTCGTAGCAAATCTTTCCGAATCGCAACATGGGGGACTTGCTTTTTCCGTGGCATTAATGTCACGATATTTATGCAATGTAACGTGGGGTAGAATTTCAATGTATTTTTATCCAGAAATCAACAGGAGCTATGATCCCATCGTGTGACAACGATCAGGTTTAACACCTGGAAATGTTCACTATCTCTTGGTCCTGTCTAAAATTACCCAAGGCTTCTCCATTCTGTTGTGCCCTCTACTCAAGATCATGTAGAAACCTCGATGAAAATCACCAATTGAGAAGGCCCATCTTGGCCCTGTTTTGTACCGTTGAAAGCTGACAAGATAGAGTCACGCAAAATTTGTCGAGTTCGCATAATTTGTGGAAGTCACAGAATCGGATCAAGTTGCATAGTCGGTTAAGGTTGCAAACTTGAAGTCACACACCACACCGCTGAAGCCGTAGAATATATCGTGGACACCTAGTAACAGCCTTCACATTCAGTACAACCGACTTAACTTCGGCAGTGTATCATAATGTCAATGACTTCCCCACGAGCAAAATCAGCATCAGCAGTTCTAGACGTTAATCTGAAGTTTTCGTTGGGAATGACGTCATCCTGCATCCTCCTATTTTTAGAAGCAGAATGGTTGCAAAAAAACAGTAGATGTCGGACTGAAGCGTATAAATACAGCTTGATTCAGCATGCTATCCTTTATTCATCAACACAATACAACAATGCAATTTTCCAAGACTTTTACTTTTATGACCATGGCTGCCCTTGCCGCTGCAGCTCAAAGCTTCACTTTGTTGGTGATCAGATCCGGCAGTGACGTCCAGTACAGCTCTGTGGGCTCCAAAGACGGTGACCTCTACATTGGTAAAGGTTCCACAACCTACATTTTGACAGACGAGAATGCCTTGTACGATCCTTCGACCAAAAAGTACGTCACCCTCAAGGGCACTAACTATGTTGAGGCTGACTCTCCAGACACTGCATTCGGAACTTCTGACGGCCACTTGATCTACAAGGACCACGCATTTACCTACGATAGCAACAGAAAGTTGACCAGCAATGGCAATGAGGGTGTTGCTCTTCGCATGTGGGAACCAAAGGACGTGGAGAACCCACTGAACCCACTGAAGCCAACTACTACTTCTACCTCTTCACCAACTCCAACTGCTGCCCCACAAGGAAAAGTCCAGTTTGGTGTGATTACCATCCGTTCCGGCTCCAAATTCCAGAACGGTCCAATTAAGAAGGTCGACTCTCACCCACACGTTTTCTCTGTTGGTGGTGACGAAGGTTCTGACATTACCTTCACCTTGAGTCCTGACGGAACCATGGTTGACCAGGACGGTCGCGGTGTCTACTATGACAGTAACACTGGTGAGTTGGGTAGTGTGGACCCATTCGGACAGAAGGCTTCTGGAGGCTTTTCTATCAAGGACGGCTCTTTGGTTCACGACGGCAAGGCCAACTGGAAGGCTTGTCCTTCTGGCGATGACAAGTACTCTTTGGCTGACAACGACTGCACTGGAGGTACTGGTATCGACTTGAAGGTTGTCGATGAAAAGAATGTTTAGTTAGGTTTGTGTTTATGTTCATTTCTTCTAAGTGGTTTGGGTCAATAAATTTTATGAGATAATTGAAATAAATGGTATCAACATTGACTTAAGGCCAGTGAAAGTGGTTTTGAGTGAGTGATAACAGAGTGATGAGTTAGTGAGAAAGGGATTGAGATGTCCGCCTAACTAATTTGCTTGGGGGTAGATTGAGAGTTAATGTTTATCGTATAAAGCTTATAAACATGTCGTTAGTTTAGTAAGCTTGAAGGGACAAAAAATTGCAGACCCTGCACTTGTTCCAGACCTAGCACTTATATGCTTTTCTTTGGGTGCAAAAAGTATTTTTTCTTGTCAATTCTGATTCTGAATGCGGAAGTGATGAGCGGCAAACATGTCAAGAGAGAGCATGACTGTCTGTATCGAGACCACCGAAAAGTATGGATAGAATCACTGGCCATTAAGTAAATAAGCTTGATATATTTACACTTTCATTGTGTAAGATTATGGTAGCTTATAATTGATTGAGAAAATTGGTGAAACTTGTACACATGGTTCACTGTACTTGTATGTTTGATCCCTCGGACTGGTTCAACATATTGGGTTGAATCCAAAAAGAACACATTTCCCTTTTGGTACAAAACCTGCGGTTGACACTCTGATACCACCCTGTCTGATGCTATAAACTGATGCAACATTTATTTTATTTTACCATTGCTACCAATAGTTTCGGCCGATTAAAGTATAGTAGTTATTTAATGTACTTCAACATTCGGCCGGAAAAAAAGTTTGCCGTAGGCAATGTTTCACTATAGTGGTGATTTTACTTTGAATGTTTCGGCCGATTTCGCTGCATTTTTCGCACAGACGAAGTACTCCACAAAATCACTGTACTTTTCCCCACAGCAGCTATTAATTAGTTACTCTGGAATGAAAACATCAGCTAACCTGTTTCATTTAGTGTATTCTTCTTGCATCATAGACTTCTTTAAAATCACTATCTCCGCCGGTTTGTTGGTTTACTTCCTCGCAAAATGTTAATCAAAAAACTACACATTTTCCGCCCATCCTCACATTCCTTGACTAAGCCATGTGATTCTCTTACTCTACTCGCTATTCTCCTGACCTTTCCATCTTCCTTACACATGTATCCAATTCTCTCTTTCTACTATTGGGCTTTCTTGCTCACTTTTTTGTACCCTTCAACTTTGATTATGAGCCCATCACATGGAGATTACCCTAACTAAGCTCGTTAAGCGGACATATTCCTTGTAGCTAGCTATAAATACAGCAGCATCCCCGTCCAAAAGTATCCAGACTTACCATTTACCTTCCCAAAACTAAAATGACGCTTACTTTCCAAAACCTCGGCTCTTCTGGCCTCAAAATCTCTCCATTAATCGTTGGCTGCATGTCGTTCGGTAACAAAAACTGGGCCAAATGGGTATTGGAAGATGAAGAAGAGATTATGGCTATTATGAAAAAATGCTACGACAATGGGTTGAGGACATTTGACACTGCAGACGTCTACTCCAACGGTACCTCTGAAATCTTGTTGGGAAAGTTCATCAAAAAATACAACATCCCCAGAAACGAGATTATCATCTTCACCAAATTGTTCTTCCCCGTAGACAACGACCCTACTGCCCCATTTGCCAGCACGACTGATGAAGATTATTACAAATTTGTCAATTCTCTGGGGCTCTCCCGTAAACACATCTTGTCCGCAATTCAGGCCTCGGTTGACCGTTTGGGAACCTATGTGGATTTATTGCAAATCCACAGACTCGACAAGACAACCCCCAAAACCGAAATTATGCGTGCTTTGAACGACGTGGTTTCCCTGGGACTCACACGCTACATTGGTGCTTCGTCCATGAAGGCAACTGAATTTGCTCAATTGCAGTTTATTGCGGAAAAGTATAACTACACCAAATTCATCAGTATGCAGAATTTCTACAACTTGCTCTTCCGTGAAGAGGAACGCGAGATGATTCCATTCTGTAATGAAAGTGACTTTGGAAAGGTTGGCCTCATTCCGTGGTCTCCAATTGCGCGCGGATTCCTTGCAAGACCAGTGGATGCAGAGTCGGAGTTCAACAGAAACAAGGAAACTGACAGAATCTGGGAGATTCTCGGTTTAGGCACTTTGACAGAAGCAGACAAAACCATTATCAACAGAGTCGAGGAAATTTCCAAAAAGCACGGGGTAAGCATGGCAGTGATTGCCACCAGCTGGGTAATTGGTAAGGGTGCTGCGCCTATTGTTGGCATCAATTCCGTGAAGAGGGTGGATGATATTGTCAAAGCTGCGGAGTTCAAGTTGGCTGAGGAGGAGATTGCTTATTTGGAGGAGCCATACGTTGCAAAAAGTTCTTATACTTAGGAGCGAATCAGTTGCATGGTGAGTTTTCGGTCAATGGAGGTAGTCATTTTTAAGTGATTTGATAATCGTGCTGATCAATTACCGATCGATGATCAAGAACCACCTGTTTATAATTTAATTGTTTACTGGATATACAACTTAATACAACACGAGCTTCCCCTGCATATAATGATTTTTGCACCCATTATTGTGCATGGTCTGATGAAGAGATTATGTCAGCCAAGGAATATTTACGGCCATGCTATGAAACCAAGAAAAGTAGGACTACGCCCTTTTGTAGTTCTTTAGATAACATCTTGGTACGCTGAGGTCCAGTTGTATTAAATCTAAAAACGGCGAAAATGCAACCTTCTCCACTTCAATCTTATTAACTAGCTAACAGTTCTACCACCTGCTCACACTAAATAGTGGCTAGTTAAGGTTTTTATAAAATGCTTCAACTCTGTCTGCTCATATTTATATGTCAAATCTATCAGGTAGTTAAGAAATACCGGGAACCTTCCTCACTCAAGTAAACTTGTGTTTTTTTATCCAAGCTATTTACCATGGTGGTATCCAGGCATAAACTAGCATATGTACTTCAGATCCTAACTCTGATTGCGGCAATTATGGTATACTCCCTAATCAGTTGAAATATACAGGCTAAACTTAGGAAATGGACTCCTTTCAGGTATGGCCAAGATATTCTAATATATCCTGACGATTTTGCACTATGCACTTGCCTGTGATACTTTTTGCAGGCTTCTAAGACTCAACGCTCCAAATCTTCGAGTGTCAAGAACATCTTTGACTATTTGGGATGTTTCTCAGGTAAATCTTGAGTTATATGCGCAAGTAACAAGGTCTTCTGTAATTAACCTCTCATTTTAACTCTATAATAACATCTCAAGAGGTCATTTGCGGTTATGCTACATCAAAAGAATTTACAAATAATGAAATGTCAATTTGAGGAAATCCCAACTATTTGCTTAACAGGGCAGTACTTTAAACTTGATAATCAAAACCATCAATGTGATAATTTGCTCAGGATAAAAACGTTAGCAGAGCATCAGTTCATTAAATTATCTTTGTCCACTTAAGAAATGCAATGCCATGTCAATATATTTCAGTCCTCAGTGCTACTTTATTTTCAATCTCAGTCAAACTCCATCTCATTCAACCATAATCCAATTAATCTCCCTCAAAAACCACTTTATCAATATATGGACCCCATTTCGACTTTTTTTTCCATGCAACCTACCTCGATCGCTCTCCTACGTAAGTACTCCTTAAACACCCCAAACCTCAACTAACCTCCAGAGAAAATCGACAACGACGTCGGCCAGATCCTCCAGAAGTTCGAGGACATCTTCGAAGTGGTGATCAACGCCGACAAACCACGTGAAGTGCTTGCCGTCGAGTCGCTCACTATGGAGCTGGACGCGCTGGTCATCATCCGTCTCTGCGAGGACTTGCTCAACATATCGCGCTCCTTGAAGGAGACGTGGGTGTTGGGCACGCTCAAGGTCGAGGATGACGCAGAAGAAGACCGTGAGGTGGACCGCATATTCCGCCAGTTCAACCGGTTGACCGATGCCATCGCAACGAAGGGGATAAAGAATGAGTAGCTGTGATGGTTTCTATGAGGATATGCAAGTATGTTTGAACGAGATGATTGGATATTGCTACTCGATACTTTTTGAGGTTACAGTTGATTATGCAAGGTTTTGACTGTTGATACCGAACAGTTTGAAGATAATTATCGAGCAGTTTGAAGAAATTATCGATCAGTTTGACATATAGTTGATTGTCAACCATTCAAATTACGATAGACTATACAAGCGATCAGTTGATTGGGTTATTTGATGCATGAGAGTTTACGATTTGCAGTTCACGGATGATTCCACAGCTTACCTGAACCGCAGTGTATTGCAATTGAAGATACAAGCAGAAGTTAGAAAAGCAGACTGCTCGCTAAATGGACGAGCTGGTCTCCTCGTCATACCGATCTTGAGATGCGTGTCTTTTATTTTGAAATCTGTCGAGGGTTTTTGGCGAGCCAAGATGAAACGCGTGAAACTTGACCAGGAACAATTACCCGAATGAATGCTGTTAATAAGTGGAAGCGAACCATACATGTACACAGTGATGGGTGAGAGCATAAAGCACCAACTGAGGTCGATGAATTATAAGCTCAGATATTCCATATGTTTGGCTAAAGACATTAGAAACCTCAAATCATCTGTGTATACAAATCTAAGAAGACTCTAGATGCGCTGACCTAACAATTGCAATATCTGGTCTTCAATACAACCCTGATAAGACTCAATTTTTCAGAACTTTGTAGTGCAACAACGGTGGTGGAATCTTCCTGAAAATATGTGAAAATGAGGTGGACTTGCAAAAGCCATTAATTGTAACTAAAGTGGACGTGTAGTAGTCTGAAAAGCATAAAGGCGGCGGTACAGGGCTGGAACGCCAGCGTCCGTTACAAGCATAGCATAATGAAGTTGCCAATTAGAAAGTCGTATGGAAACCAGCCTTTAGAATAATCTCGACGCCGATGTAAAATTCCTTCAAGAAACTACCCGTACAGCATTGTTCTTATCAACTCATCCTATAGATCAGCATGAGAAGACCCAAGTTCAACTGTAGTATAAGTAAAGTCTAGTTTCTCTGAATAAACAAGTTACAAGTATTTTCTAGTCATCCACTGAAAACCCCAGCATTAAGTGGCATAATGAATTAAAACAGAAAAAACTACTCAGTGGTACATTATAATATAAGGTCGCTTGAGAATTCATGTCAACTGCACTCGACTGTAATCAGAGTTCAAAAAATCGATAATATTTCGTGTTGCTCCCAGTTGGCTGAAAAATACGCAGCAAGGTTGAAAGGTAGCACGGATTCAGTTCAACTGCACAGTTGTAAGGCTTGCATCAAGACTAATAGCCACTCGACGATGTATTGTGCATATCCCACGAGCTTTACTCAATCGTATTTAAAAGTCCGTTGTCTGAAAAAGAAACCCGACAAATTGACTGAGACTCCAATTGCTGCAAAATTTTGGGACAATCCTGGGATATGTGAATCCACGCATTCTTCATCCACCTTCACTCTCAATTACGAACTTTCTCTTAAAAGCATTTTTTGATCAACTTTTTCTACACTTCCGTGATATAATACACCATAATTCATTAATTGTGATAACCACAATATGCGTTTCCGCGATTCATATCCATTGTCCGTTTCAGTTTATATCGTTCGCTAAGACATCAATCTTAATTAAATATTTTTGAATAACCGGTCATCATTAACAAGTATTCTTGAACACTTATGATTCATGACGGGCCAGTCTTTCGATGAGCTATCATTATCCAGCACAGTTATCACCTCCCACATTCGCATGCTGAATCTATCAATCAGATATCAATCATCTGCTCCTCAAATAAATGCACAAACTTCTGTACCTTTCCCACCTTGATGTACTTGTACTTTTTGCTATCCTGCATGTACTGTGGAACGTGCCCCGTCTCTGTGAGCTCAACTTCAAGCAGCGGCTGGCGCGAAAGACGCGGCGAGCTCGCTCTCACTGGTGGCTTGAGCTTGGTGCGCAAGATGGGGATCTCGGGGATCTCGGGGATCTCCACAGGCGGTTCATCGAAGCTGATTGTGCGCAACTTCTGGAGCGAGTTCACGAGAAGAGGGTCCGAGGAGTCGATGGGAGACCTCATGGGTGAGGATGGGCGAGTGGACTGTGTGGAGCGTATTGGCGAACCAGGATGCAGGAAGTCCGCAGGACGTGGTAGTTCGGTAGAGTTTTGTGTTCTGAGGTTGGAAGAGTGTGAACTTTGATTTTCACTGAGGTTTTCGCAGGTTTCGCACGTCTGGCAGTTTTCGGTATTGTTGGTCTCATCTTCGGTGTTGAATTTATTGTCGAGGTCAAGTTCATAGGGCAGAGCGTTTTTGGGGCTGCATTCGGGGTTGGTTACGTGTTGTAGGGTTGTTGGTTGTAGGGCTGTTGGTTGTAGGGTTGGCGGCTGTTCAATTTTAGGCTCAAATTTTCCATCAGATTCGAATGCTTCAAAGCTACTCGTGTTTTGAAGGTCGCGGGGGACCTCTCTTGAGTTTGTAGTCGAATTTTTCAAAGAGATATTGTCAATTGCATGATTTAGTTCATCCTCTGAAATTTTCGATTTGGGATGTTGGGCTTGGAGGTTTATATTGTCGTCTGTTGAGTGTTGAACTGGGTTAGCTGGGTTTTGAGCTGGATTAGCTGAGTTTTGTTCTGTATTTTGAACTGGGTTAGCTGTGTTTTGATGTGTATTTTGAGCTGGGCTTTGATCTGAGACTGCAATTGGGTCTTCTCGCATTGTTTCCTCCACATTGGATTCCTTCACTTTTAATTCATGCGACGTCTCCTTTGATTCCTCCTTTGACTCTTCCAAATCTTTCACGATCGATCTCTCAGCAAAACCACCATCAGCCTCACTCCTGAAGCCTTCACTCCCGAGATCCTCTCCCATTGAAAGCTTCTCCCCAATATCACCTTCAAATAAACTCCAGTCTTCTCCATCCCCGACATTAACGTCGGTGCTCGTATCAAACTCATCATTCCCAATCAAGTCCAACTTATCATTTTCATTCGACCCAAACTGATTATTCTTCTCAGCCAACCCAAAATGATCATGCTTTTCAGTCAAACTGCCACCTTCACTCCCACTCTCTACACCTTCGCACCCTTCAACTTTCTTCACCTCCTCCTCATCACCGCTCTGCGTGGCATCACTGCTTCTCAACTCTCCCTCGTCGCCACTTTGCGCCTCGCCACCTCTCACTTCCCACGACTCCATCAGGTGAATCCGCGTGATTTCCCCCGAAACAACAGCATTCCGCCACGTAGCCAGCACGTAGGCAGCAAGACTGGCGGAAAACCCCCCTAAAACTGCATAGTTGTCGTCCTTTTCGAACTCGATATCAATCTCATCCTGTCGCACCTCGATGGCCATCTTTAAAACGAGATTCACGAGGTAGATCTCATCGGTGCTCAAATCTATGAGCATCTTGGGCGCATCAAAGAGCTGCCGCGACTTGGTGCCCCGTTTCCTTCGAGATCGGCGTCTTTTTGTTGCTAGACTGATTAAATTACTTCGTATCAAGGCGCTAGGCTTGAGATCTTTGTTGCGAATAAAGAGCGCATTCACCTCAACATTCACATTGAGCAGGGTCTCTAAATGCCTCTCACCATGGAGATACATCTCGGCAAGTGCCCCAACCTTGGCCAACACATCTGATGAGTGTATGAAGTTGGGTTTGTGGGGATCCCTCATGGTAAACAACGAAATTGGAGAAGAAAAAACAGAAAAGATCAGGAGAGAAAACAAACACTAAACGTGAGTGTAGCGAACTTGAGAATATACAGGAGAGCCTTCACGCGAGCTTGGTGATGTGGGCACAAGATGTGATAGATGACGCACAGGGCTTAAAACACGAGTCAGAGTGGGCCGATTATTTATTCCACGCATATGTCAATAGAGGCAAGAGGTTGTAATAGCTGACTAGTAATAGTTACAGTAAGAGTGGACCACTGATCGTGGGATGGCGGGGAAGTAGTAATTCTTGGGCTCTGATTGAATGATTGAGGTTGAACCTGACGAGAAAAGAGCAAAAAATGTAGTAAGCAAGCAGCAATTAATTAAAGTGGTAACGAAGTTACGAATTGTAGCACATAAATCGAGGTAGTTACAAATGTAGCAGACCCATTGAAGGTACAGTTTGTAGCACATAAACTGCAGCAGTGACAGTTCCATTGGAGATAATAGAAGGAGTGGTGGACAGGTTCGAAGGGCCAAGTATTTCTGTGTAGTTTTGTCAATCTTCCACAGTGCTTTGCGAACTTTGGATCAGTACCTGTTTTACAAGCATGCTTTTTCAAACTTTATGCTTGTAGAGGCCCATAACACATGTGCTGACTACAAGCGCCCTTTTCCGAGAAACCACCTGATGTTGCAAAAAGTCCTGCAAGTGTGATTGTGTAAGCGATTTGAAATGGCTTACGTAAGCACACTCTGCGTTGTGGTTGGTTTTGACGGTATGCGGTGGTTGTGCGTTGAGCCCAGATATGGGCAAGTGAAGGGGACGCGTGTCGGAGAGGGTAAGGGGCCAGGCAAGGCCGAGCTCAATAATATCTAGCTTTTGTTGAAAAATGCAATAAGAGCGAGTTGATTAACAAAAGACAACGGAGTATTTTGCAACTATCTCAATGATTGACTAACAGCTGACAGTAGGTTTTGCAACTCATTGAAAAATTGATTACCAAAGTAAAGAACGAGCCTTTCTACAATGATGAAACACTCTGAATCATGTCTTGGTTGGCCAAATTAAAATAGCCAGTATTCTATGCAACTGGGTATAAAGGGGATTGTTCAGTGATAATATTGGAGTTTTCCATAATTTGGCGGTCACTGACGGTGACCAAGTGTTGGCGGGATGTAGCAATTTTTGGTCAGTGGTGTTCAAGGACGAGGTCATGTCAGATTAAGATATCATGCAGATTAAGATAATAAGTAGATTAAGAGTCATTTGGGCAATTAAAGGATGGCAAGCATTGGTGTGTTCGGTAGTGTACTGCTGAGGCTTCTCTGATAAGTTGCAACTTTTAATATGTTTCAAAAGAAGCTACCTGACTCCAATGATTATTACATTCTAGAGATAGCACCATTAGTATGCCAACACTCATCCAATAATCTATTCTAATGTACTATTGGTTACCCTTTATTGACGTTATATCTCACATTAAGTAGTTAGCCAATACCTTCTCATACCTTGGACATTACACCCTTTTCATTTATCACTAATTCAGCACAATTTCGATGCTGTTGTTTTATAACTAATTGACCACTTCCGAAGCGATTCTTTCGTGAAGATCTTTGTAAGTGTCTATTTTATAGGATCAACTAGTACCAAAAGTCTCACATTGTCATGCTTCAAGTATCAATATTTCCAGGTAGCAGGCATCCTTTCAACCTCAATCTCTCTAACAACCCTCACTACCTCTTCTCTTCTCAACACAATCGCTCTTTTTGATTTATTTCAGCCGCCCTTCAGAAAAGCTCACTTATCCCAAATTCTGTCATTTTTCTCATGTCCTACTACTTTTCCATCGTTGGAACACGCGACAATCCCATATACGAGGTCGAGTTCGCATCATTCAAGGCGCCCGGCGGCCCATCCAACTCACTACCAGCAAATCTCACCACAAACTCCACCACAGCTACAGCCAGTAATGTCCCCGGACGAGCACAGTTCCCGCCAAACGTGCGAGAAATCCTCCCTTTCGTGCTGAATTCCGCACTAGACTTGATTGAGGATGCACAATGGAGCACCAATGCATACCACCTCGGCAAGGTTGACTCGTTTTATGGCTTGAGCGTCAGCGCTTTCGTCACTCAGGGCAACATGAAGTTGATCTTGTGCTACGACCTGACCGCGACAGGAAAACACGACGACAATGCGATAAGGCAGTTTTTTGTGGAGGTCAACGAGTTGTACGTGAAGTGCTTGTTGAATCCGTTTTATCTGGTGAACGATGCGATTGTGTCGCCTGATTTCGATTTGAAGGTGAAGATGTTGGGGAGGAAGTATTTGTGAGGGCAAAGAGGTGGTGTTTAAACTGAACGGTGCATGTGATATGAACGAGCGAGCGACATAAAAGAGTGAAACGAGTTTACTGTCGAAACCGAACAACCAAACGACATGAACCAGCGAGTGATATTCACTATTAACGGTTGAAGTGTCATGGACTTGCTCGTTTCGTCCAAGATTCTGGAATGTGTGGCAATTGAAAACTGAACGAAGTCAAGTTATGCTTGGCAGTGTGAAGCAAAGGTTCACTGAAGAGTTTAAAATTAGTGGGGATCATCCAATTAATTTTCTATCTGGATGAAATGCCGAGCTCGCTCGTTCAAGAGTAGACACTATGAAGTGGGGGTAACATTTGAGCCAAAGTTGCAGACAGTTTGAGTCAAAAGTCAGAGTTAAATACTAGACGTATGTAACTATAGAGAGTCAAAATTACTGCTAGTCAGAATTAAGTCACGATTTAACCATGTAAGGATTTATGTTACGCAATGAATAGTTTTGTGAAAGAAAAGAGCTGGGACTTGCAGATGTCTACGAGATGAAGGTGTAGAAATTGGTTCTAATTCAGCGCTTTAGGTTATACGATCCAAAAAGCTTGAGTCCAGTACAGTTGCCCAAAACAGGTTAACTTAAAGCTTTTAGTGTGTGGATCTAGAATATTAGTACAACACCTTGCTTTTTTTCAATAGTTTCAGGAAGATTCAAAGGTTGCAAAAATAAGCACGGAAGGATTTGAAGTTGAAGAAACAAGTTGGATGTAACTTTTGTGATAGTGTTCAATGCTTTGAGTGTTGGCAACTAAGTGGTATATTCCAACGGACATTATCTAGTTGATGGAAAACGCGGGCAAACTGGGATAGAAAATCAATCAAACTTAGTTTTACAGTGGTGTTGAAAAAGGCTATGCTCAAGTTTCTCTTTGCAAGAAGTTCATGTAGGCTCGAGACTATCAAATTATGGCTGCAAAAAAGGTCTTCTTCAACTCTTCGTAAAGAAGCATAATTAACTACAAGGTTCTTGAATGAATGTGCCATACAAGGGATCTATTTGAGGTTTAGTTCATAAAGAAGTACGAAATAGAGAAGGTTATTGAATTTCGTGATTAAGGACCAATCAAGCTATTGAGCCTGATTAAATAGTTATAACGGAGTTGAAGTCCACTGAGGCTTCTTTTTCTGCCTACCGGTTATTCGATCCTTTTCAGTTCACCAGGTTTTTCTTGGGGGTTTTACGCTTCAAAGTTTAAGAGCTACAACGTGTTGGGCAGATATGAGCTTAATGATGGAATAGCAATTAGGTTGATGGTAATACTAGTAAATCGCTTGATACGAGAATAGAAGTTATATCATTTCAAGATATCAGATTTTTACAAGTACACATCAACTCCATCAGCTTCATCGTTTCACTATTAATTTGGTTCATCACCATCACCATATCTCACTCTTCGTTATCAGATGACAAGCTCGGCTCAATCCTCAAAATCAAAATATAGAAATGCTGAAGCTAAAAAACTTTTTGCACCCAAAAAAGTACTTCACTTGTCTCCCATACTTAAACGCACGACAAAGTTATTTCACTCCACTACCATCAACTACACTTCTTCATTAACTAGTTATCATTTCGAAACTTAGTCACTCCGCTCAGTGCGCGAAGAGTCCATATTTCACACAGGAACTTAGCCCCAGTTCATCACCGGAGAGTAAGTTTGTCACCCTCATATGATAAAGTTCGTGAATCATCACTCAAATCACCAAAGACCTCAGTTATCACTCAAAACCCTTCCCTCGTCAACTTCCCAGTCGCCGTCATCTCTCTGCCTCAAAATCCCCTGCTCGCATAACTTTTCGAACATGTCCTGTGGAACCCATCCCCCAGTGGCAGCAAAAGGACTCACACTCTCGTGCTGATACTTCTGAAACTCGTCCTGGTGAACCGTCACCTGCTCCTCGCTGAAAGCCAAAGGATACTCGGTGGATCCAACAATTCCATTTGCAGCCAACAACTCCCAAATACCCTCTAACTGCATCAAGCTGCCCTCAACATAGAGGTAATCGAGGTCGGTTCTCATGGCCAAAGCCTGTAAGTAAGCACTGTTCAACTGCTTGATGTATGGCAGCGCAACGGCAATCAAGTCGTGTCTGCGTTTGTTCAACGCCAATTCCCACAAACGCTCGTTTCTGGTCTTGTGGAACATGAAGAGATACTGCTGCTGCTCCAACTCACCCAATTCGGCGAACTCGGGAACCTCCTCGGCAAGATCATACACCTTGGCACCCTGGTATGCAACAAAAGCAGGATAACTGGCCAAAATGAATGGCTTGATGTTGGTGTACTCAAAGTCCACAAACCAGTGGGATCCGTCCTCCTTCACAATCACGTTCAATGGGTCCAAGTCAGGTGCAAAAAGCCTTGGTGCAAACAATTCCTTCACATTGACAATGCTCTGCGACTCGGTGTTGTACATCTTTGGCGCCAACTTGGCCAAGTTCTCAAAAGCGTCCAACTGACGCTGCAAAACATCGGTGTTCTCGACCTTTCCAGCATCAGCCAGAACCAAAGAAAGTCTGTTTCTGACGTTTTCGGCTTCGATATCAGCAATAGCCTCAACCAACTTCAATGGTTCGTCTTTGGCCCATGGACCGTTCAATCTCATCACAATCTTGTCGGAAAGGAAGTTTTTGAACTTGGAAAACGACTTCTCCACCGACGGTCCGATTCTCCATCTGTTGACAAGGGCCGGATCAGTCTCACCTTCGTATGGGAGCTCGTTTTGCTCCAGGGCAGGAACATCATCACGGAAATACAAAGAACCAAACTTGTTGAAGGTGACGGAGAGAAGCTTCTCCTGGAAGTCTGCAATAGGGTCAATCACAGAAGAAAGCTTGGCCGCAGACAGCTCGGAATCTGGCACCAATGGTTCCCAGTTGCGCATCAATAAATTACCCTCAATGTGCTCCATCAAGATAAATGGACTGTTCACATCGTTGGCCTTGTCAATTCCGTACGCAACCACGCGTGGAACATTTGCACCCAACTTGAGTTTCAAAAAGTCCAATGTCGCAACCTCACTCTTGATTTTTTGCGACATTGCCGCCATCGACTCCAAGCGGTACGGAATGCGCAAAACGAGTTCAGTTCCCAGAGTGAGTGTGATTTTGTAAACGCGGTGGTGTTTTCCCTCGTGTATACTGGCAATGGACTTGACAGGGACCTCCTTTTCGTCTCCCAACAACAGCAAGTTCTGGTTCAAGACAAACGTGCCGTCCTGGAGCTGCTCGACGGGTTTGACGGTGTGATTGCCACTCTTGTCGATGTTCTTGGAGTCTTTTGCGGCGCTGCTCAACACGCCGGCCAATTTGGTCACGCCTTCGATGGAGAATTTGGTCTCTCGGCGGGCTTTTTTGACCTTGTCATCTTTTAACCAGGAGCCCCAGGTGTATTGGAAAAACAGCGATCTTTGGGGGTCTTTGGTGTCAGAGAGCTTGGTGTAGACCTCTTGTGGTGTGTGTTTGTTGGAGTTGTATCTGAGCGGGATAGCGCGTGCGCAGCGCACCAGCGTGCGGACTCGAGAGAGCATGAATATTTTTTTTAAAGAGCGAGAGCAAATCGAGCTATTGTGAGGTGCGGCAGAATTATGGATAGAGAGTTTTTAAAGTGAGAATGAGGCTAGGGAGTGTGGATGGATAATTGGCTCGTAAAGGAAAAAGTGGAGTGTGTTTGCAGGTGGTTGGTAAGTGCGAGCTAGTTAGTGATTATTGACATGAGAGTGTGCTTGGTGGGGTGGGATGAAATAGTGGGATATTAGTGGGAAATTAGTGGAGGAACAGAATATTTAGGGAAGGATTAAAAAGCAGAGGGAAATGGATCGGAGGATTATTGGTGATTAAGCAAAAATTAGTGATGGCGAGGAAAATCTAGAGAAATAGTGACGAAGGAGAAAAGGAATTATTGGACAATAAATAGTGGGAAGTGTAGGGTATAGGAAATATAGAAAATAGTAAAGGGTTGTATTTGGAAGACTGATCAATTGTTAAACTTGTGAGAAACGATCAAATAGTAAGGTATTCTAGAAAATATCATGATCAGCATATTGTGAGTTTCAACGTAGGTGGATCTACTCGGGAAACCAAGAGAGCCTCTTTAAAACCTTGGGAGACACACCCGTTATAACAATAATGCTCATGAGTTCTTGGATTAAGTATTATCATCGAAATCTTCGCTATTGTGCATTTTCAATACCGCCCAATGTCTCATGAAAAGATGTCCTTAAAAATCAGGATATATAATTCAAAGTTCAAATTCTGTCATTACCTTCGGTCTAAGGCTTATTTTTGTAGCCATATTTAGCGGAGCCTCCTGTTTTTTGCGGCACTCCGTGCTATAAAATTCCGCCTACTTCAGCGAACTATTCATTTCGTAATATTCATAACTTCATCAAGATCACCTAAAATAATCACTTGGCACATATTTCATCTTATTTTTATAATTCACCGATAATCACCTTTCCCCTTTCTCTATCAACTCTACCTTTTCCCGGAGACTCATTTCTGGCGGGTCACGTGCAGCAAAAGTATGCTCGAAGTCGGTTTCACGACGCTCGTGCAGTAACCCCGAGTATCCATCGACCTCCGCATCTGTCGTGTGGACTGACGTGCTTGACTGTTGCCGCTGCATCATATTTGCAATGATGGTGTTGGAGTACAAAGTCGGGCCATGGCGATGGAGTTTCTTGCCCTCAACCCCGTCCTTGGTGGCCGTCGTCGACATGCACGAGGTTGTCGAGTTCCGGGACCACGGCCGGGAAACCGGTTCCAAATCCGATGGCGGAGGGGTCGAATCTACCCCCGGACCTCTTGCTGGAACCAGCTGCTTCAAGTAAGGACCTTTTTGCAACGGCTGCAAATTTTGACTTTTGGAAAATTGCTCGTTGTTGGGAAGTGATATCGAATGCTCGGATTGGCTCGGAGTGGAAATGGCCACCGCCTGCGGCACAAAGAGTTTTTGCTCTTTATTTTCGTGCGGCTCGTTGATTTTCACATCTTCATTTGGTGGCTGCAAATTTTCCCGTTTTCGATATTTTTCAAATTTTTGCAATTCATCCAACTTTTGCAACTGCTCGAACTTTTGCAACTTGGCAAACTTTTGGCTGGGTTCTTGCTCCTTGTTCAATATCTCAAAGTCCCTCTCTTCGTCATTTTTTCCAATCTGAGAGGCACTTTCGTCCAAACCTTCATACACGTTTCGTGAGCTCAATGAGTGATAGGGACCTGCTGGGAGCTCTCCGGTACTGGAACGAGGTTGTTGGACATAACTATTGAAGCTGTCTAAACCCGACTCCCCCAGGGGGTACGAGTATCGTTCTTCGCTGCTAGTTTCGAAGTCATCATCCAAATTGACAATCCCACTGGCGATAGATTTGACACTTGCTGCAGGATGCGACATGTGAAGGATAGTAGTTTGTTATAACTTTTTGATAGGTTTTTGGTGGGTTTTTGATAAAATGGTCGCTTGGGAGTATGGAATTGGATTGTAGTATACTTTGAATACTTTGACTGGCTTTGGCTTCGACTTTGATGGTCTTTCTCTACCTTCGTTTCTGTATAATTTTGTTCCCAGCAAACCTTTTGTTTTCTCTTTTCTTGATAATGCTTCCCTTATATATCTTTATAATCCCTTCACCTTTCCTTCTTTTATATCCTTGTTTTACCTTTCCCTTCTACTGCTTTAATGCCTAGAAGTTTTCTCCGTATAATACCGCTTTGTTGTTCCTCTGAGCCAATTTCTCTGTTAGGGTACTTTTGCTCTTTTGGTGGAATAGTAGATGGGTTATGGTTTTGCGTCCCGAATCGAGCTAGTGTGGTTTAACCTGGCGTAGTTATTCTATTATGTGTTCTGCGTTCCTTATCCAAGAGTTTCCAAGCTTTAGTTCTTCGGCGAGATGACGAAGAATTTTATTTGCTTCCTGGGCTGCGTTTTTAGTCACCCTTTTTTCCATTTTCCATGCGTGGTCTGTTTTTCAATCTCCGCTTGTTTTCCCCTTATGACTTCTTCCTTGCATATAACCCCATGCGTCATGTGCAGAACTCTGCCCCGGAAACGTGATACAGGCACGTGACTCTGCCACAGCCTCAGTAGCACAAAAGTGCGATAATTAGTAACAGGTTGTGGGTGGATGAATATGAATGCCGGAAAGATAGCTGGTATATGATTGGTAGTGCAAAGAAAGACGAGAAGTCTTAATTAATGTGATATGGGAGCATCCATCAAGCACAACCGTTAGTTTAAAGAGCGATATAGCGGAGATGAAGTCCATTACACCCAGGGTACCATTTAATATCAATTTACAACCATTGAGTATACCTGTTCAAAAATCTTTATTCCATCACCACTCCTAACCACTCTTAAGTTACTTTTGAATAATTTCTATTTCTCAAACTACTGTATTCATTTCTTATCAATTCTTAAATTACAAATTCATTTATTCTTTATTCCTATTCATTACTCTACTCCCTGTTTATCCTTTTATTAATGACCCGTGTTGCCGTCATAGGGGGAGGCCCTTCAGGCCTTGCAGTTGCGCGCGCACTTGCCAGCGAGCCACACGACTTTGTTATCGACATTTACGAGCGCAAGGACAAACTCGGGGGCGTGTGGAATTACGACAAAGACGTTCGCAAAGAGGGATATTCTCCAATGTACAAGTATTTGGAGACAAACCTTCACAGTAAGCTTATGCTGTTTACGGATTACATACTGCTGGACACTGTTTTTCAGAGCAGAAGCGACGTTGGTGGGTACTTAGCGCACTTTGCGAGCGAAATCATTGAGGATATTGAACATGGGTGGGTTGATTTGGGGACTGAAGAGAATAGTATGGTATTTGACGAAACTGAGAGTATGCAGGAGGGGAATATTTATAAACTGGAGACAGTGCAAGAAGAATTGACACAAGGACTGACAAAAGCAATGTCAGAATTGATTCTAGAGAGGAAACAAGATAAGTCAAGAATTCCAACACATCTTCACTTAAACAAGATCGAAGAATTGGCGAACAAAAAGGTATATTTAAAGTGTTTACCGGTGTTTTCGAAACCATCAGAAAAGGTGGAAGAAGCTCAGGAGGAAAAATCTCAGTATAATGAACAAGCGCAGAATAATGAAAAGTCTCAAGAAGTTTCCAGACACATTCGAGAACACTCATCCCCCGTTAACCAGATCGTTACGAACCCCAATGAAACCATCGAAAAAAAATCCTTCCCAAACATCTCAACGTTTCTCAATTCTGAAATCACTAGCATTGGAAAGAAAACACCCACCGGAATCTTTAAACTAAACTCGCAAAGTATCCTGAAATCTAAATGGGAGGTGAAAACGGCAAAATCATCTATCCTTTATGATTTTGTGGCTGTTGCAAATGGCCATTTTAATCTTCCTTACGTTCCGAACGTACCTGGTCTCGGCGAGTGGAAAAAACTAGATCCTGCTTCTATAATACACGCTGCAGAATTCAATGACCCCGAGGAATACCGAGGAAAAACAGTGTTGGTTGTGGGAAACCAGTCCAGCGGCTCAGACATCTCTACGCAACTATCAGTGGCTGCAAAAAAAGTCTATGTTTCATCCACAGACCCTCCACACTCGAGCGACCTAAAAACCCACATCGTGCGCGTCGCACAATATAACCACACTGATAGATCAGTAGTGCTTACCGACGGGACTTTGGTCGGTGGCATTGACTCGGTTATCTTTTGCACGGGCTATCTCTACGACTTTCCCTTTTTGGCAATTCCCAATTTGGTCACAGACCAAAAGCTGGTGCACAACCTTTACAAGCAGCTTTTCTACATTGACGACCCCAGCTTGAGCTTTGTTGGTTTGTGCAAAAACGTGGCTCCTTTCCCTCTAGTAGAAGCACAGGCTGGACTTCTTGCGCGGGTATACAGTGGTCGCTTTAAATTGCCCAGTGTGGAAGCCATGCGAGCCGATTATGAGTATGAGAAGACTATTCGCAAAGAAAACTTCCACAATTTGGCTTTTCCAGCGGATGTAGAATACTGCCAAGACCTCGAGGGGCTGTACAGCCATTTGAAGGGCGGGTTTGAACCTGATATTTGGGATGACGAAAGGGTGAACTTGAGAAGTTTGTCAAAGGAAACGAAAGCAGCAAGGCAGCAAGAGATTGAAGACCACGTGAGAGTCTGGAGAAGGAATGGCGAGCAGTACAGATTATTGCCGAGGAGGTAGACGTAGGCAGAAGGGGGTTGTATAGTTGTGTGAAAAAAAAAAGGTAAAGGAAAAAAGTGTGGAAGATGGGTGTTTTTTACAGAATATACAAAGAGGAAGGTTTAGTAGAATCTACACTAAGAATGCATATCAATAGAAGTGCTTGGTAACAGAACTACTAGAGATTTTGCACCCAATGTCGACACTGGGTTACAACTAGCCATTTGGCTTGTAACAAGTTGGGCGTGTGGCGTAGTTGGTAGCGCGTACCCTTAGCATGGGTAAGGTCTCGGGTTCGATTCCTGACTCGTCCATTTTTTTAGCAGAATTTTTTGTGTCTGAACCACACGGGTGTGCACTTATACTAATGCTGTATGAATTATAATTCAAGAAACGTGTTAGTTAAAACATATTTGTTGGCTTGATGAGATTGTTGTGATTGTCAATATTAGCATAGGAGTCTGTTCAAGTTATTGCTGTCAAGTTGGGGTGATTGTAGTGCAAAAAACATTCAACGGTTGGGCGTGTGGCGTAGTTGGTAGCGCGTACCCTTAGCATGGGTAAGGTCTCGGGTTCGATTCCTGACTCGTCCATATAGTTTTTTTTTGAAAGCATTTTATCGGCTTGTTAAAAAGATGTGGAAATGCACACGAGGACAGCAAGCTGGGAATATGAAAGAGCTTGAATTTTACTGTAGGGAGGTTAAATGGTTTTCTTACTTACGGTGCACTACATTTTCGATGGATTGCTAGTCGCTAAGTAATTTATTTTGTTTATCTGGCTGTCTGCTTTCTTTGCTCATATGCGATAACTACCTTATTCTGTAAAATAGGCTGAACTGATTCCTTGTGTGATGTATGGCGCTATAAACTTCTATGATAGGTACCGTTCAGGCCCAAGTCTTCGCACCAGGATTTGCAGCCATCCAATGGGTTACGTAACCAGAAACAACAAATAAACAGTATGACATGAAACAGCGGAAGAGCTGCAGGTTTTCAGAAGAAACTAGTTTTTATAAACTTAAGTCGTATAGTGAGTATTCTTCGCAAGGTTTTCAGATATGAAGCTACGTATTTTCAGTGATTATTTCCAGTCATGGTACGTTCCTACTTTCATCCTTACTGTTTCGGCAAGCCCTGATGGACAGGTTATGGTTTGACTTTTGCGTATAGGTGCAATTTGTTCTTTTATCCTCAATTCTAAGCCTTTCGCAACTTGCGGCTAGTCTTTACCTGTTCTAAAATTGACCAACCCTTGCCATTTTTACCCGCCTCTCGCTATACCCTTACAAAAAGTACAAATGATACATTTTTTATACACCGACCTCTGCTTGCTCTTCTCGCTACTTGTCGCTATTTTACACCTCTCTCTGCACAGTTTTTTCATGCCCTCCTATACTTTTACTCCCCAGCCTGCTATAATAATAAAACCTCTCCCTATAACCTCAAGCCTTATCCTATCCACCTCCTATAATTCGAACCTCCTGCCCATCACAGCCCATCGCCGCTCATCTCCACTATATAAAACCCGTGCACACCATCACACACACAAACCAACTCCCATCCAATCCAAAATGCTCACCACTGGGCTCTGGCTCATATTTTCTTCCCATATTTAGTTTCGCATTTCTTCCTTCTCTCTCATTTACTTTCATTTACTTTTAATCATCTCAAGAAATCTTCTCAGCATGATCATCCTCCCCGGCGACAAAATAGCCCTCGAAGAGAACATAAACACCACCATAGGGCCCGGAATATACAAGGACCCGCACACACAAAGCATTCTCCCCACTTCTGCGGGCTACTTGCACAAGAAAGTCAACCGCAAACAAACCAACCAGGTCGTGTATGTCGACACCAACCAGAAGAGATATCTCCCGCAAACCAACGACTTTGTCATCGGTACCGTGGTAGGAGTGTTGGGTGAGTTCTACAAAGTGCAGCTCCAGGACTTCCTGCCCAATGTGCTACTCTCGATGATGGCATTTCCAAACGCCACCAAAAAGAATAGGCCGAACTTGAAAAATGGACAAGCAGTTTACGCACGTGTGTCGCTGGCACTTGTAGACGTTGAGACCGAGTTGGAATGTTTCGATGCCGAGACCGAAAAAGACGGTGGATTCGGCTTGTTGAGCGAGAGTGGCTACATTTTCGATGTGCTGATGAGTTTTGCCAGGGAACTTTTGTTCAATGCAGGACTGCCTGTTTTGGAAAAATTGGCTCTGCGGTGCCAGTTTGAGATTGCAGTGGGAATAAACGGGAAGGTGTGGTTAAAGTGTGGTGATGGCATAGCGAAGAAGGAGGGCGAGAACGAGGAGGACGAGGACGGCGATGCTGAGATGTCTGATGGTGTTAGTCTCAAGGACTTGCGCGACACTTTGAACGCCAGTCGGTACATCCAGCGGTGCCAGGGTGTAGCCGTGGGAGAGATTGATGCTGTTTTAGAGAAGGAGTTCAACTCCACAATGTCTGAGTGATCAAAATAGGGCTGTGACACTGAGGAAGAATGCTGTAGGGGACGAAAGAAGTAGTGCGAGTGATATACGGAGCAGTTGTAATATACAGATGAGATGTACTGGTACAGATGCTTGTGGAGATTTGCTGATAGGGAAGAGTTGAGGAATATAAGTTGTAGTGAGGGAGGTGCTAGAATACGAGGATTGGTGAGCAGTGATGTTTGAGATCAGTGGGAATAGTGGGAGAAGAAAAATAGTGGGAGGAGAAGAAAATTAGCGGGAGAAGAAGAAAAATAGTGGGAGAAGAAGAAAAATAGTGAGAGAAGAAGAAAAATAGTGGGAGAAGAAGAAAAATAGTGGGAGGAGAAAAAAACTAGCAGGGAAAATTAGTGGAGAAGAAGAAAACTATCAGAAAAAAATAGTGGGAGCAGAAGTAAATTAGTGGCAAAGAGACCAAAACCAACAGTAAAATACCGCTAAACAGGTGCAAAGAGTAGACTATGAATTGACAACGACAGATCGTAACGCTTATCTATTGAGACAAAAGTATATATCCCAGGAAATAGAAACCTCAACCTACTCCAAACTTCTCAATCTCGAGATAACCAAAAAGCCCTCGAAAAAGTGCATGGCCATCCACTGCAACTTCTGCGACAATGGCACTCTGTACTTTCTCGTGAATGGAACCGTGAAAAGGGCAATTTCAATCAAATGCACAAAGTACATCACGCCAAGCGTGACCAATGGCCGCTTTTCGAAAACGTGGCGGTACAACGTCCCGAGCACCGATGGCAAGTACTGCGAGATCAACTGAAACGTGCGGTCTTTAAGGAACGCATTACGAACTAGGGACGGATCGTATGCGTTGAGCCACAACGTAACGGTGATGAGAACAATGGACCATGACCTCGATGTGGGGTACAACACCTTCTTAATCTGCTTGACTGCGTAGCCCTGTTTGCCAGCAGCGTAGTGGGCCATGGACACCAACTTTTCCTTCAAGTCCGAGTATTCAGCTACCTTGAGGTTCTTGTCCTCAACAGCATCCTTCCACTTCAAAGGGAACACATGCGTTTTGTCGGAGTCTTTGAGTTTGTACTCAATGGTAAGCGTGTCTAAATCGACATCAGTGATCCTGACGGAGGAGTACTCGACTTCGTTTGCGTCCTTCTTTCCATAGACCACCACGTAGTCGCCTAAGGCCAACTGGTGGTCGGCATTCATGTGCCCAATGATTCTTTCCTTAGCCTGAGACATGGTAGTTGTAGTTTTGTGGGAAAGTAGAAAATGTGGAGATAAGCGAAGGCTCGGAAAAGATGCGGAAATTCACACGCAAAAATGTGGGTGGTGACAAAGCCGGTTCCCGCAGGAATTAGTGACTTTAGTGCTTTGAAGTGTAGATTCCACTGAGGATGGTAGGCGAAGGGAGTGTCAAAGTGTATTTGCGAATGATTACGGCGGAAGGCTGAGGGGTGCTTTTCCTAAGATGATAGTGCACGTGCGAGGAAAGGATATGGAGACGAGAGTGTGTTCTAAGTGAAGGGACTTTGTTGAAGGGTACCGATGTATACTGAACTAGAACTGAGACGATTTCACAGTCTGGCCTTAATTGGCTTCTTAGACAGAAATGTCATGGAGGTCCTGTTGGTACAGCTGCAATTCAAATTAGTGGGCCGAAATTATAGAACGGCTAATTTATGCTCTTCACCTAATTAAGAACCGCCTATCAACACATGGGCGCGCGGTTCACCACAGCTGAAGCTGTCAAACAAAATATAAATGTGCTTGATTTTAGTGAGCATTTGAAGAGCCACAGAAAACAGATAGTAGTGCCGAAAATCCAATCTATGAGGCAAATCCAACAGACGGACATTGAAAGCCTCCCTCAGGGCCTACCATTTTACAGAAGAATCAAAAGTTACAAATTAAAACCATAAAATAGAGCTTCATGAATGATGGATAAATCAACAAATGACTGGCTATTTCATCATAACCTCTAGATTCTTTCGTAAAGCTGACCTTAAGCATTCATGCATGGAACATTAATAATGACCTCAAGATGATCATCCACCCCCAAATTCAATGATAAGTATTCATAATCATCCATCCACAAATTCAATTGTGGGTACATTCTTCCATCATTATTTCCTCTATTATACGCATGAATCACACATCATCACAGTTTGCAAATACCTTCTAAATCAACAGGGAATACTCTCTACACCTATATATACACCCCATATCCCTAAATCTCCTTGTTCTTTCTGGCTACCTTGTGGCTAAAATAACTTTTTATCTCATCTCTTTTTTCCACCATGGACCCCACAACTCCCCAGACCAAAAAGATCCTCAAGGACAAACGCAAACAGCAGTACGACGACCTCCAGGTCCAGGGTACCAACAACTCGTCCATTGTGTCGAAACGCTCGGTCGAAACGCTCTACACCAAAGTGCTCCAGCCGGAACTCGGCGAGTGGTTCCAGCACTTTGTCAAAAAGGGAAAGCGGAGAAGCCCCGCCATCAACCGCGGCTACTGGATCCGTATGGAAGCCATTCGCCAGTTGGTGTTGCGCTGTGCAAAAGATAACGAAAAGGTCCAGGTGGTCAACCTCGGATGTGGATTCGACCCGCTTCCGTTCCAACTCTTGGACCTGCATAAAAACATGCGCTTCTTGGACTTTGACTACCCGGAGCTCGTGGAGAACAAAAGGCGGATGATCAAGGAGAGCACGGAGATCTGCGAGTTGTTGGGCGAATTTGAGGAGTTCCAAGCCGTCGTGGAAGAGAAAAAGAGTAAGAAGAAGGAGAAGAAAGAGAAAAAGAAGGAGGGTAAAAAGGCCGAGAGTGAGACTGCAAGTAAGGATGCTGGCGAAAATCAGACTTCCGGTGTGCCCCAGCCTAACGTGAGTCTGATTCCGGGCCTAATTTTATCGGCCAAAAACTACCTGCTCGTCGGATGTGACCTTAAAAACCAAGAGCGCTACAAAAGGCAGCTCGACCTCCTTTTGGATAAATCATACGCCACAGTCTTCATTGCCGAGGTCTCCCTCGCGTACATGAAGCCGGAAGATGCAAACCCCGTCATCGAAATTTCGCTGGCCGTCCCAAACTCGCATTTTGTCATTCTCGAGCAAATTCTCCCCGATGGCTACGAAAACGCGTTCGCACAAAAGATGTTGTACCACTTTGCGCACTTACGCTCACCTCTCCAATGCGTGGAGACCTACCCGCAGCCAAAGGACCAGATCGCGCGCTTCAAGCAGTGGTTCCCGCATGTGGAGCTCGCAAACTTGTACGAAAACTGGTTGCAACTAGTGGACAACGACCTTAAGCGTGGTGTTGCCAAGATCGAGGACTTTGACGAATGGGAGGAGTTCATCGTCTTCTGCCAACACTACGTCATAGTCCACGCGACAAACGCAGAGAACCAGATGTACTACAGAAAAAAGGGCTGTATGCAGGATTTTGCAGCCACCGAGGACAGATTTGCAGCCAGCGGGATGCGGGTGGAGAAGTTTGCGAGCGATGTTGAGATCAAGTTTGGTGCTATTGCTGCGTTGAATGGTGTGCCGGCTGGTGAGAAGTCAAGCACTTCACCCTCCCTCATCGTGCACGGAGGATTGCACCAGACTCGCGAGGGCCGTACTCTTCTTGTTCAAGATGGCAAAACGCGAGTTCTTGATATTGAAGGTCCTTCTCCCCGTATGGCGCACACACTCACCAACATCGGCGACAGCCTTATTCTCGTTGGTGGTCGCACGCGCCCGCTGAGTTTATTGAGCGATATCTGGGAGTTTGATGGCGAGAAGTGGCAACACGTTGGCGACTTGCCTATTTCCGTGTCGCGCCACTCTGCTTGTGCTGTTGCTGGTGGTGTTTTGGTATTTGCCGCAGGTCGTTTTTTCATGGTGAGGAAGATCAGCCAGAAAGTAGATGTGGTCGAGTTGCAAGTGCAGGGCTCGATCCCCAGTCTCCAGTCGTGCTCTATGGCGTACTCCGGGGGTCATGGTGTGATTACCGGTGGTATTGTCGACGATGCTGTGCCGGAAGTCAGTTGTGCCGTGTACAAGATCGTCTTATCTGGCGAGCAAGTTTCCGTCGAGGAGCTTTTTGACGCCCCTATCGCCGCACGAATTGGTGCTGAGAGTGCGATTGTGGATGGGCGTGTGGTGATATGTGGTGGTGTTTGTCCTGACCAGGTGCTCACGAGATGGACCAATGTGGTAGTATTGGAGTTGGGGACTCGCGAGGTGAGCGCTGTTGAGATTCCTGAGGATGTGTACCGTGGATTGATGTTGATTGGGCTGCGGATGATGGAGGTTGAAGGGGGGTTGGTAGTGGTAGGAGGTGGGGGAGTTTGCTATTCTTTCGGTACGTTTTACAGTGGTGGGATGAGAATCGAGTTTGGTAAGCCTGAATAGGGTGAGTGGTGGCGAGTTTAATAGAAGGGAGCTGAATAGAATAAATTACGGATTGAGCAATCAGATTTAGGAGAGGTTGGGATGAGCTAACGTAGATAATAAGGGCGAGTTGAGTGTAATAAATATTGGAGGTTGCTACAAGAGCGCTTGGAATGAAGAAGGTCAAGGGGACTCTCAAGAAAATTTCTATTTAGTTAAAGAAATCGTGAATTAAATCCAATGGC
This sequence comes from Kodamaea restingae, assembly GCA_003707425.3. Taxonomy (NCBI): domain Eukaryota; kingdom Fungi; phylum Ascomycota; class Pichiomycetes; order Serinales; family Debaryomycetaceae; genus Kodamaea; species Kodamaea restingae. The sequence goes on from PPJA03000020.1 coordinate 110,541, forward strand.
TGCAAAATAAAAAGTACGGAGATGCTTGGACTAATAGGTTTACTAACGAGCGGACGTATTCTTGAGGATGAACTCTCACAGAACGAAAGAAATAGTGAAGCCCCAGAAAAGCTGGATGGAAGCCGTCCTGACTGATGCATAGAGGTACCAAGAAAGTAGTATGGAAAGAACTGCAACAAATTAGCGAAAAAAACCGTCAATATCTGCTAAGAATTGCTACTCTAGGAGGACAGCAGGTGGGAAAGTTGGACTGAAAAACGCGCGGTACAAGACAAATCCAGTTCTGAGACTGCTTTAACGTCCGCGAACTGGAGTTAGAAAGTTTTAAGTGCCTGAAATTGAAAAGACTTTTTTAAAGTGTCTGGGAGGATTTAGTGTCTGGAAATTGTAATTACTATTCAAGTGTCTGAGGATCACCTTCTTTGGACTTCTATAAAATAGCTGGATATTAGAGTTTATTGGGCCGTTTCAAAGCGTCTGCAATCAGACCTTTTTTGCCTTTGAGTTTCCCAAGTGAACTTCCTAGGACTTCTTTAAATAGTTATCAACACCTGTGTCCGAAAATCGAACCAATGGTCTGCAAGATTGAACACAAAGATACCTTCTGTTTACCTTCAATCGGTTCACACCTAAGAAGATCCTACAACATGAGGATTTCCACTGATTCAGTGTGCAATGGCTGACAACCTACAAGTAAAGCCTTAAAGAAATCGAAAAGTAAAGGAGTAAGTGAAAAGTAATAGAAAAGTGAAGGAGTACTCGAAGAGTAAAAGAGTACTCGAAGAGTAAAGGAGTAAGCGAAGTAGGAGTAAGCGAAGTAGGAGTAAGCGAAGTAGGAGTAAGCGAAGTAGGAGTAAGCGAAGCAGGAGTAAGCGAAGCAGGAGTAAGCGAAGCAGGATTACCTGGAAATCAAAGAAAAACAACCTGGCAACATATAATCCCCTGTTTTATTAACTTATTTCCTCTCCATATCCGTCTTTTTCTAATTTTTGTTCTCTGTGCGCTGCCCAGTTTGTGTCCCAGATTAACGAACGAATATGGTCTGTATATGCATGCCACAAAATCAATCATCTTTTATGCTGAGAAAGATCGGATGTTCATAAAACCGGGTCTGGCGCTCATCGCTCGTTTAGGTCGTTATATCCGAAGATGATGCACTGATGAGTCAGTGGTATGTACTGATTCTTCTTGGTAGAATAATCATTACAATCGATACTGTTAATTCTAGACTACAAAACAGTCACTTCTATAGTCTACAGCACTACAAAACATCAATACAATCTCCAAGACTAAATCAGTACCCCTACGAACCACACTACCCCAAGCCATTATCATATTGTTAAAATAGGAGAATAATCACGGCAGTCGTCTTTCACTTTCACAAAACCATCTATGAATAGCCCCACTTTCAAATAGCCCCATTTTTCCTAGCCACGTTTTTTTAGCCTTTTTCAGTAGCCAATGCAGATAAGCATCTCCTGGACCTTCCTTACTCTCACTAATTACAAGACATGTACTTATAGTCTCAGACAATCGTGGCACCAGTGCATTTTGTTAATGACTACAGTGCAGAACACTATTCGATCTATCCACCCATTGCCTATTTTATCCCACCCATTGCCTCTTCTATCAATCCCCTATTCCCAAACTAGCCGATAATACCTTCCACTACTCTATCCATCAATACCGCCCTCTATCCCTTGATTATCTCGTCACTTTAGTTGCATTCATGATTGGCTCCTTCTTCACTTCGGAAAGAGCTCGGATCTGCACCTATCGACTGATTGGCCCGTGCTCATAAAATAGCTCCCCGTGACCACTGAATGTTGAAATGCAGAAGCAGCCTGACAATAGTAGCTAACAATGTGCGATTCTCGCTTTATTGTTGGCAAATGCACCCTCGTATTCCTACAGTAGTAATCAAGATGAACATATACTCTTCGCGGAGAATACAAAATGAACCACTGATGCTATCCCCTTCCATCCAACCCGACCCGTAACACCCCTTGATCCATAATCGACCCAGATTGTACACCCATCTTTGAAGAATTTTCTACCAGTCTATCTATCCTCCAGCATATTCCTAAACCATCCCCAGACAACACACTCTGCAAACACACTCTGCAAAAAACACTACACACTATCCACATCACATCACCCGAAACAAATCTATCAACGATGTAGTTCTCCCACTCTCTATTTGTTCCCGAACACCTCCCATCGCCAACTTCTCCTCAAATTTATCACCCAGACCAACAAATCCACCCCTCCTATTTTCCTGTCTATCCTTCCATTCCTTTTAGCCTACAATTAAACTCGCATCACAAAATGAACAATTATGCTATTACTTAGCCAATGACGTTGAATTCGCAATGGACTCCTGAACTACATCGGATTCTCTCTGTGTCTCTTCTCTTACTCCCACTAATTTTGCTCCAATTCCCCACTATCTTCGTCATCGCCACTCCCGAGCCACTTTGCCCGCCAATTCATCACTAAATTACCATCATCATTTCCCTGGCGTGTTTCAGAGTCCCATTGAGCTAATCTGCCACCATCAATCTATGTTAACTCATCTGTCACTGCCCATCACCCCACGGTCTTTCTTTTTTTCGGCACTTGCGGTCTACTCTATCATAAATTCGATACATTTGTGGAAATTACAATTTGCAACAACATGGACCACCAAACCAAAGGCGTCCCCAACGACGCGTTCTTGCCATTGAAGTACGCCGGACACATCGGGAAGGGCCTAGAGACGGTCCCTAGACCCCGAAAAGCAAACAGGACTTACGAAAACGTCTCGGAGCAGGCCCCATCGTTTTCACTCCGTTTTCTCCAAAAGCCTAGCCGCCTGACTGAAATGTTGGAAAAGGACTCCAACACCACTCGCAGAAACAGCGAATTGAATGCAAGGGTATGCATGGAGGAGCACGAGAAGGTGGTCAGGGAACAAGTGGGCAGAGAGGGCTGCGAGTTGGACGATAAGGTGTTGAAAGATGCGATAAGGAGGGGTTTAAATGTGGGAGATAAGCAAGTTGGAAAGTGCGCCTCCCCGAGCACAGCAAAGAGAGAAGCTGAAGAATGGAAGCCCTCTGCAAACGAGCATGTTGCAAAAGGTGGCGGGTTTTCGAAAGGTTGCGGGTTTTCGAAAGGGTCTGATAAGGCGATAGCTTCTGATCAGTCTAATTTGAACCAGTCTGAGCAATCTTTGAACCAGTCTGGGAAATCTTTGAACCAGTCTGAATACAAGTTTTTTGGCGATGCTTTTGGTATCACTGTGGATCAGCATAACTCATCGAATGACCCTTCCCAAACAGCTGTCCCTTTTGTTACTCCAAAACCCCTTGCTCTTTGTGGCACCGAAAGCAACCGCAACTCCGAAAGCGAAAAAAAGCAAAACGAAAAAGGACAAAACCCAAGTGAAAAAAACCTAAAAAGTCAAAAACGCCAAAAATACCCACGCGTAGAAATTGGCGGGGAAAACCAGGGGCGGAAAAAGAGCAGGGGAGACGAAGGTCTGGACGAAAAGAGGGCTTTACAAGACGGAGCTGTCGGGACGTTCTCGAGAGACGTCGAAGGTACATTAAGTGATGAAGCTGGCGCAGGGACAGTCGTTTTAGCCGGAAAATCAAATGATACCCTGGGGGCTGAAAATTTGAAGGATACCTTGGAAAATTCCAATGTATTCGGTGAAAAATCTAGCCAGACCCTGGAAACACAAAATCTAAAAGCTTCCTTGGAAGAATCAGATACTTCAAAAAGCCCCTTTGACACAAACTCCTCCACTGCCCCTGTCTCTCCGGAAGACCCTCTCTCTAACAGTCCGCTCCCCAACTCTTTCGACTCCCCCATCCAAAAAGGCTTTGAGCCGTCTCTTTCCCTCGTCCATAAGAAATCAGGGGAAGTTCTCAAACCTTCGCTCAAAGCGTCCGAGAGAGGCAAGTCAAAGTCTCTCCCATCCACCCCCACATACAAACAGGTGCACTTTGGATGTAGCAACGACATACGCTACTTCAAGGTTAAGGATAAACCCACCGCGATCCTGGCCCTGAACACTCCAAATGCCTCAGACGACGATAGTGATGATGACGACGACGATGATGATGACGACGACATAGATGAAGACATTAAAGAACCATTCACTCTTCGCCCGTACCAACAGCACGGCTGGCTGCTAAAAACACTCAACTTCCCGCCACTCTCGTACCCCGCCAAGATCAAGGCCCAAACGCAGGTGTTCCTCGAAAGGATCTTCATCAGCATGGACAAGCGCCACGTTATGGGCCATGTGGCCGTTCAAAACATAGCGTACGAAAAGTATATTTGTTTGCGCTACTCGCCGGATCCTCTGTGGCTGACTATCATTGAAATCCCCACAACGTACGTCCCAGACAGACCGGCGATTCTCCGCGACAACAACTACGACCGTTTCCTGTTCCAAATCCTGTTGGATGCGTTTTTCCCCCCTGGCGACTGTGGTGACTCGGAGGAGAAGGACGGGGTCACAATCCGCAAACGCCAGTACCAATTTTGTGTGAAGTACAATGCAGGGTCCCAAGAGTTCTGGGATAACAACTCGCATCGTAACTACATCGTCGAGCTCTCGAAGACAACTAAGGCCACAGCTCTGGGCAAGCTTGACAGGCAGATTCGTGCTCACACCGCCAAACCAAAGTACTCGTCACTGTACTTGAAGAGGCGTGTTTCTGACTCCAACATTCCTTCGCACTACCAACCGGAGTTAACCCCACCGACGCTGGCGTCTCTGGGACTGTCAAACTTCTATACTCACGAAGATGTGCTGACCTTTTACATCCATGATAAGGGACTGAAGGAAAACGGAGACTTTGTCCAAAACAACTACTATCTTTCGCTGCCTTTGTTGGCGGGCTTACACGGTTTCTCGCACAAGGAGCAAACATTGAAGCTGGAGCCTACCCAAAGGTTTTCTGAGGTGACTGTTCCCGAGAGAAAGTACGAGCCTTCCGCATCGGGGCCTGTTTTGCACCTGCAGCTGTACAAGGAGTTGTTGGACAATTACTGTTTCTTTCTGTCTGATAAGGGAAAGGAGAATGATGGGCCATACGCGATCTCGTCGTTCTTGGTTTGAAAATGAGCTCGAACTCAGTGAAGAGTGGCCTAAAGAAATTTCTCCTGTCACCGCTTTGGAGAAGACAACTAAGTTATACCCGGAGATGAACCAAACTCATGGAGGAAGTGTATTTGAAGATCACGTGTATACCGTGATTTGATACTGATTGTGAACCTAGACAATTATACTTCTTTTTCACACTATTAATGAAAGAGTCAATTATGAACAGACTTTAAAGACCCATAAAGGACACGGTCTAGCGTCAAAAATAAACATTGACACAATCACTAGTGATTGCATTATAACTTGGAACCATTATACTTATTAATTTTCAGGGAACTGGATGTGGCGACTGTTCTGCTGAAAATCGCTATGCAAGGTAGATTGCCAATGCCTTAAGATTGCTATATAAAAGGTTTCAGGGGTGATTTGCGACCTCGAAAAGTTGCTATATTTCTCATGGAAAGCGTTTGCAAACACGGAAAACTATGATATTAGTTTATAGCAACCTATTTAATGAACCAACACTAAGGAACATCTTGAGTACTCTTGTATTCTCCAAGAAGTGTAAAATGCATTCACTACTGAATGTTACAAAGTAAAATACTAAGAACTGTCAAGCAATTGGAATCTGCAGCTCTTCTAGAAATCCCTTGACATAACTTATTATGTGCTACATGAGTTTCTCACTGCCATTTTCGTTCGAGGATGGTGTTTCATATTGTTTATGATTTCCCGGTGCATGTGTAGCACCGTTCACATCCATGTGAGGCTTGGTACAACCAAGATGTTTCCGGGAGTTTTAAATAAGTACCCTCTTCTATCTTTCTGGTGTGCTCAATGAGTCCTACGCACCGAATGCTGCCCACCACCTTGATAACCTGCGTAGTGTTTTTGTGTTTCAATATTTGGCTGCAAATTCTCTGTCCTTACACAAACGCTCGATGTTTGCAAGCCATCGCACAAAGTTGAGATCTGCCTGTGCAGTTTTCAACACAATACGGTGGAAGGGTGTAAAACAATTATGTGAATTTACGTCGTAATGATAAATAAGTCAAAATGATTGTATCGGCTTTCCAGATTCCACGAGCTAATAAGTCGTTCAAGTGTGATTGTATTAGTGACTACTGATGGAATGAAAATTCAGCCACTCTATTCAAAGATTATACAAAATTGCGGTCATTTGGTTCTATTTCCGGATAAACATCTGGCAGATTTCAAGTATTACCACCTGTAGAACAGCAACAATGAATTTATTGTAACAATTGATTGGTTAGATGATATTGTTTTGCAGAGTATCACTATGAAATTCCACAGGTGAGTTAATTCAAAAATAGACGAATACTTTCAAAGCTAAAGTTAAAAGAGTGTAGTTGTTAATTCATGTATAGACTAATACTTTTGTAGCTGAAGTTGAAGGTAGTTAATTAATTAATTGCAAGTTTTTCAAGAAAACTTGAAAAGTTAGTGCAAAGAAAATGTTTACTGCGTATAATGATACTATTTGTTGAAGAAAGACGAAAAAAAAGCGGGAACAAACAGAAAAGACTGGATCCACCGAATTGAGCCATTCAGGGACAACGCCTTGAATTGTCAGGAAATCCGAGTAGTACATTTCAAAAGATGGTTTCAACTGCAAGAAAGCAAAAATAGCTTTCAATTGAGCTAATAATCTTTGAGTTGTTTCGGTGGGTACAGTTGAGATATACTCAGCTTTTCGATGGCTATTTTGGGTCTAACAAAATCATTAAACCTGACATCACCCTGGCATAACTCAGAGCTATGCCACACCACGTCTTCACTCGTATTCTATTAATAATGTCCCTAGATGATCACCAAATTAATCCAGTCCAAAATTCTTCACTTCAGTCAGTTCCATTGACCCAAATCCAACAGTCAAACTCCACTAGTTTCTTGCTCTGCAAGTTCACCAGCTTTCACTTCGCTTTTTCGCAGCCATTTCAGATTGCTAAAAATACTCCAACTAAACTGAAAACTGCAAGCTTTCGTGCCTACATTAGCTTCTTACCTTCCCATAAAATACAATACTATACAAAATCAGCAAAATTAAGCTGAAAGAGTTATACTTCTCTTTTTTCAGTGTACCCCACAATCCTGAATAACCAAGTTGCCAGATAAAACTTGACCCAGATATTACTTCGTTGTTGTTCTCGGCCCTCCAGTGACCCCAGCAATCACCTTTCGCACGTTCCAACGGCGTAATGCTCGTCCTAGTAACAAGCTCAATTTGCAAATGAGTACATTTTCACCACCCCACTCTCCAAACCCGCAGCAACTCTCAGATCACTTAATCCCACACACAGCACACTCGAATCGTTTGCCAACGTGTGCAAGCATTTTCCATTCTGCAAGTCCCACACCTTCACCAAACGGTCATGCGCGCCCGAAACAACACGGAAAGTATCTGCGTATATCAGCCAGACACCCTCAATGTGGCCAAACTGGGTACGGATGCACTTTCCCGTGGCCACATCCCACAACTTGATGGTGTTATCCAAGGACGCCGTCAACAAATGGGTGGGTAAACTCGGGTTTTCCAACTGCGAGATACCCGTGTCAGATGCAGCGTCCTCACTCTCCTCAGAGGCAAACTTCTCTTTGTACGTGAACGGAATCACACACTGAACCTGGCCAATATGGCCGCCTTTGTCAACACCGCCGAAAACTCGCAAGCACTGGTTGTTGTTGAGGTCCCACATACGAACAGTAGTGTCGTCACTCGCACTGAAAACCGTGTTCAGCGCAGCATGTATCTTGACACAGTTCACCCAGTCAGTATGGCCGCGAAGAGTGTAGCACGTGCGGAGATCCACATGCCACACTTTCACCGTGTGGTCAGCTGACCCTGAAACAATGGACTTTTTGGAAAAATCCACCAGCACCACGGAATCCTCGTGGCCCCTGTAGGTGGCTATGCACTGTCCAGTGTGGTAATTCCACACCTTGATGGTGGCGTCAAGACCACCAGTAATGAGCTTTTGCGAGTCAAAGGCCAACAGCCGCACTCCCTTGGTGTGCCCTTCGAGAGTCTTGATGCACTCGCCCAGCTCAATGCTCCATATCTTGATGGTCTTGTCGTACAGCCCCAGAACCAAGTACTTGCTGTTGAACTGGAGGCACGTGACCCCGTCCGTGTGGCCCACAAACTCCTTGGTGCAGTAAACACCCTTGCGCCAGTTTTTTTCGAGTTTAAAGCGCTCGCTGTAGACGGACTTCCACGGCCTCTTTTTTTTCGCAGCCACCACAATTTCGGCCTGGAGGTCCGCGGACATTTTCGGCTTTTTGGCAGTGTTGATTTCCGTCACGTCGTCTTCACGCATGTCCCTTGCGCGTTTCATGTGCATCAATGGAAGACCCCAGCCACAGTTGGGGCACTTGCGGTCGATGTGTTGTTCGCACATGTGGTGCCATACTCTGTCGTCGTCAGCAAGCGACTTCCATTTTCGGCTGACCTGCGCCGCGTTACATAACGAGTTGCAGTCGAGGTAGCACAACACTTTGAGTGAGATTTCCACGGGGAGAATGCTGAGAAAGTCAATTCGGATGAGATTCTGCACTTCCGACAGCACATACGATAATTGTGGGAAACAGCACTGCGTGAGCATTCCCTGGAGAATGAGTTGGCGCTGGTTCACGGGAGCTGCGCTGAAAATCGACCATACGTGCGAGATAGCCTCACGATCGCGCGGCGGGAGCTGGTCAAGCAGCTTTTGTATTTGCTTCATGCGGTCGGCATCGGTGCGCTTGGTGCATGTGACGTCCGGGTTGTGCCTATAGCAGTATTTGTGGAAGTTGTCCTTAGGGATGTGGTTTTGGTCTGAGATGTGTTTGACAAGGAATGGCGTGACAACCGATGGCGATGCGGGCGGTATGGGTTGTTGGGGTTTTTTGCTTGTGTTTGTTGTGCGGAGCACCGCGCCGGGTTCAGGCACGTTTTCAGTGCACTCTTGTTGAAGGGACATGAGGTCGTTGGACGAAGAAGACTGAAGTGAATAAATAAATAAACTAGACTGAATAAAGTGTAGAATGACCTTAAATAAACTGTAGAAGTAAAAAGAACTGTGGGAGAACTGTGGAATAAACAATAGGAAGAATACGAGCATGTGGGGAAGAGAATGCGAAAATTAGGTGAATGGGCGAATGGCAGATGGAGATAGGGTCGAAAGCTCAAGCTAGTGGACTGATGGAGGATGCTTCTTGAGTCACCAAGTACCAGTGAAAATAGTCGCTCGTAAAGCAAGAGGCCTGTATATAGCACGCAAGCTGCAAAAACTCTAAAAACTGTGGCAAACTGCAAAAGGTGTGGTTGACAGGTGTGTGCAGGATTCGGCAAGCTGGGGCGAGATTTGAAAAGGTGGTTATTCAAGAGAATTGATAACTAGTCGATTTGTGGTAGAGAATTGATAAACAGTGGATTTGTGGGTATAGAGAGTTCATAGTGGGTGTGGATATAGAGAATTCATAGTGGATGTGGATAAAGAGAATTCATAGTGGGTGTGGATATAGAGGATTCATAGTGGTATAGAGAATTCATTACAAGTGGATTTGGTTATGTATATACGAACAAATAGCACGATGTAGTGGTCATAGATTCAGGTTTCTGAGGGTGTTGACTGAGCCAAAGAGGTGGCTTTTGGTGTGGAGCTCGGTATTTTATGGATCTATTGGTTTTTGACTAACTGATTGAGAATTCAAAAAGTACTCATGAGTGTGAGGTGCTGGTGCCAACACTAGTTATAGAAACACACCTAACACCAGAGAACTCTTAACCAGTTGAGAACAGTCATGCATATAGCGAGGACGGCAGGCGCCATTCTTAGCCGGTCTGACCCCATCATGTGTCGTATCACGTGATATATCACGTGGTTTCACCTTACATTGAGGCCTCACCTTCCATTGTGATTCAACCTCGCATTCTGGCTCAATTCTACAATGCAAAACAGTTTCACGATTGCCACGTCTACTTCGTGGCACTGGTCATTACTACATAGTGGCAAAGAACGTTTTAAAATCAGTGGTTTAAGCCCGTCAAGTGTTTTATTAGTATTATGTAAGGTGCCAATGGCACCAAGAGTGCATATAATACGAAGTCCCACATAGAAGCCCTATACGAAACAAGCAGTGCGGGGTTGACTTACACATCTGCTACACACTTGCTACACAAGATTTACTATATATTCTGTTGAAATACCTCTTTGAATAAACAAGTTAGTTATAAGATAATCCCCGAAGCAAGAGTGAATTACCTAACACATTAATATCAGACCTACCCAACTACAAGTAGATTAACGTACAATTGCATTCATAATTTTGCGGTTCAAGTCAAGAACATATTACATCCTACAATACTTAGGCTCCTAATTATTACCTGTAAAATAAATCCTTAGAATTAGGAACATTGGGGTTTTCATGCCTAATTTTGAACACCTTTACCTTGGGCTGTTCATTGCTAACATTGCTCTTTGAAACGCCTTCAATCGGTACGGCTTAGGGGCCACTGATGAACTGAACCCGGATGTAATTGCATATGATGTTTCTGTATGGCTGCAAAATATAGATACCTAAAGGCATGCTTTCTTAGAGGCCCATACAAGTACTTCTACATATCAGGTATTATTCAACCCTCGATTTTTTACACACTCCTTAAGGTATTATTTAACTCTCCTTGGTTTTTTACACAGTCCTTACCTGTGCTCAAGAGTCTCGCCTATTAGAAGCATTGGTTCATGCATGGAACAACTTCCAGCATAGAAAATTATCAACTTCAAATGTACTAGTATAACCTCTGGATTGCATTGATGCACTGGAAGTAAATTCGCATTGCATTGGCCAAAATATACGTTTGTATTTCATCTCTTTTAGGACAATAGAATTTTTTTCATAATTGCTCGCACAATAGCTTGTCTTGTTATGGCGTATACTTACAATAAGTATATGGGAGCAATGAGAGCAAGATTCATGCAGGGACCTTTCAGAACTTGTTCAAAGCTCCAATATGCATTATGAAATTATACAGCCCTTCATATTTTATATCATACCATTTAGAGGACCATGCGTTCTCTTATTATTTTATACGCACTTTAATACCCTTTAGTTTTTATTATGAATGCAGTTACAACAATCTTCAGTTTTTATTATATATGCATGTAAAAGAAGCTTCCTGTTGTTATACACATGAACCAGCATTACTTCAAATGTGGTAACCCTTCACTCTATGTACGCTTCCTATATGGCGCGCAAGTAATTTTTTTGGTTAATAGCCTGCGAAGATTACAAAAAGTTATTTGTTGGCTGAATGCAAGGATTACAAAATCGCCTGGCTTCGAAAAGGTTACAACAAAGGTATTCCCTGGCTTTGAAGTCTGCGAAGATTATAACCAGACTATTTCCGGCTTGGAGGTCTGCAAAGTTGATGATGTTTAAATTAGGGACAATGCAACCTCTCTATACTATCGCTTTTGTTTGACAGAGAATCATCAAGTCTTAAGTCATTCACTTACCAACAAAACTCCTAATTCACAAACTTGGCTGCTCAATTGAGGCTGCACTTTATTTCCTCGGTGTTTAGAGTCGCATGATCACGGAGCGCAATAAAATTTGGTCTCCCATAGTCAAGACAGCTTATGTAAGGTGGAAAAATGCAAGAGCTACTTTTCTGTGCGGGATAAATCCGCACAGTCCGAACTTATAAAGCCGTCCACGGCAATCTAGACCAATTTATTACCTTTATCCCCTCAAACATTGCCACAGCTTGCCTAATAATCCCTCGAATTAAGTGGTACAGTTTAGTGCAAAATGTAGTTTGCATATTCCCAATGTTCTACATATGATATGGGCGATTGTTAGCTTTAATATGTATCTACCGTATATATTTTTGCAACACCTAGCGAGAAAGTTGGAAACTCACACAGAATTGAGAGTGATAATCTGGTCAATAGTATGTTACACTGATGTTCAATCACACTCCAAATGAATACGAGTTCTTGGGTTATGATTCTTCAAATTGATGCAGTATCCAAACATACGATTTGCTTTGTAAGACGAAACTTGCGGGGCAATTGGATGCGGGGAATTATATTTGAATAGGGACAATTGTTGACTGCATGAACTACTATTCTGGTATCATGGAACATGTATCATGTGAAAATGCAGTAGCTTTAGATTCTTGTCAATCTCGAAAGTAGCTAAGAGATTTGTGGTGGCGATGGAATGACAGCTTTCCAATTGCCAAATGAGACACACCACCGACACACTATGTGACCTCAAAGAGATACAGCCAGGCTATGAATACTTTACAGCTACTGTGAACTAACAAGTTGTACGATTTCGCGGTTCACGAGTTTTAACGGGAGCTCAAAAATGGCAGCGACCATGGATGTAGGAGATTGTCTGAACAGCGACGGAGAGGATACAGAATGCTGACTTATAACTCGCGTTGCAACATTGCAACATTGCAAAAATCAACTTACGTTGCGTGTTATACGAACATTGCTCAAACCAACCCACGTTGCTTGTTATAAGCGGCTGTGAGAAGACAGGCTTCGTACATAATAATGTGTTTACGTAATTCTTGACAAAGGAATTATCGGATGGTCTTCGTGGTTGCTTACGTAAGCGACGGAGACCACTGAGATGTTCTTCGAAGTGTAGTTCGTCATAGAACCAGATTTTTTTGTTCCCAATTATGGAGTTCCCTCTAGCTACTCACTAAAGTGGTTCATCTCGCTTAGTAATTCGGTTATTTTAGGTAATTTGAGCCCTCGAACAAATCAGTTGATGTTGCTTACATGCGCCCAGAACCCGCATTGGACTCAGCATTAACACATGTTCGGGGTCATCGGTTACGAAATGTTACTGAATAGAGCACATTTCAGCGATTTTCGCCATCCTCTCTATTATTTCTATCGAACTTCCTACTCTTCTCTACTTAGGATCGTATTCTGCTATTATTCCGTTCCTACTCTTTTCAGATTCTTCTTCTCGTTCTCCCTCTCGGCCTCTCTCCTTTTTCATTCTCCCTCCTTTTCATTCTCCCTCCTTTTCATTCTCCCTCCTTTTTCATCTCCTTCTCGCAGCTTCCAGTCATCTTTAGATTTCTCACGTAAGCAGAAATCATCATCTCTTTTTTCATGTCCTCACACAAGAAACAAAAAACCATGTCCTCCGACCCCTTCAGCAACGTCGGCGAACAAGCCGAGAAGTTCGAGATCACCACTGATGAAAACCCCATCCAGGAGATCGAGTCCCTCTGTATGAACTGCCACGAACAAGGTGTCACGCGCTTGCTTCTCACCAGAATTCCATTCTTCCGTGAGGTCATCTTGATGTCGTTCGAATGTCCTCACTGCCACTTCAAGAACTCGGAAATCCAGCCGGCTGCACAGATCGCCGAAAAGGGCTCGCGCTACGTCCTCAAGGTCGAGCAAAAAGAAGACTTCAACAGACAGGTTGTCAAGTCCGAAACCGCAACCGTCAAATTTGCCGAGTTGGACATTGAAATTCCTCCAAAGCGCGGACAGTTGACCAACATCGAGGGATTACTCAACGAGATTGTTCAGGATCTCGAGGGCGACCAACCGGCAAGATTGCAGGTGCAGCCGGAAATGCATGCCAAAATCGCCGAGGTCATCGCCAACATTCGCAGCTACATCGAAGACGAGTCCAAGTTGCCTTTGACCGTTTCTGTGGATGATCCGGCCGGAAACTCGTGGATTGAGTACAAGCCAGGCGAGGCCGCCCACAAGTGGGCCAACTACGAATACAACCGTACCGCTGAACAGAACGTCTTCTTGGGGTTGATTTCGGCCGATGAGGTTGCTCAGCAGCAGCAGAAAAAAAAAGAGGCTGCAAAAAATGCTGCCGAAGCCAAAAGCGCAGCCGAGGGCAGTGCAGACTCCGAGAACCCCAGAGTCACTGGCTTCATTTCCGACGCCAGCGAGATCGAAAACTTGAACTCCGAGGTGCAGACCTTCACCGCAACCTGCTCCCTGTGCTACAAGCCATGTGAAACACACATGAAGACCGTGGACATTCCGCATTTCAAGGAGGTTATCATCATGTCCACCGTGTGTGACAACTGTGGCTACAAGTCCAACGAGGTCAAGACCGGTGGTGCTATCCCCGAGAAGGGCCGTCGCATCACCTTGAAGGTGACCGACCCTGAGGACTTGGCCAGAGACATCTTGAAGTCTGAGACCTGTGGTATGGAGATCCCAGAGTTGAGTCTCGACTTGACCCCGGGCACTTTGGGTGGTCGTTTCACCACCATCGAGGGTTTGTTGACGCAGGTCACCGAGGAGTTGCACTCCCGTGTTTTCACCCAGACCTCCGACTCCATGGACGACGAGACCAAGGGCAGATGGACTGTGTTTTTCGCGCGTTTGCAGGATGCCATCGAGGGTAAGATTCCCTTCACCATCAAGATGGTTGACCCAATGGCCTCGTCGTACATTCAGAACGTCTATGCTCCAGATGCTGATCCAGAGATGGTGATTGAGGACTACGAGAGAACTTTTGAGGAGAATGAGGATTTGGGAATTAATGATATGAAGGTTTGAGGTGTGGGTGGTAGTGGGTGATAGATAGACAGCTAATTCCATACATTTACGAATACCTTGTAGTCGAAATTTCAGGTCATGTGGAGTAGACATCGCAGAGAAGGGCTGGAGAGTCGTAACTGGTAAGAACCGAGTTTTGTAGGGCAATCGCTCACGGAGAAGCTTGTCGATTTAGTATGAGAATGTGGGGTAAATCCATCTTTGAAGAGGATATATAAGCATGGGCAGAATTGTTCATATTGACAGTAGTGTTTGATAGTGACTCTCATGTTAGACAAGCGTTTTATGGGACGCATTAAAAGCTTACAGGATGCAAAAATTCAGGGTCAGTATACCGTTTATTAGCGTTGATTGGTGATTAGATGGCTTGAGAATTTGCCATGGATTTTAGAGGTACTGTGACAGTGTTTGGGTGCTATAGTAGATTATTCCCCATCCGCTGATCTCGTTAGCGTATGCTAGACTACTCCCTATGATTTGCTCTAAATATTGTATACCATTCTATTATTACCTACTAACTGACCCCGTCAGCTCGTTGTCTATTCTGCCGATTTCTGCAGCTCATACTTCACCTTCTTCAAAGCCTCACCCCACTCACTCCTACCCAATTCCTCACCCAACTGCCCAATCTCGATCTCGCTCGGTGATCCCAGCATGGACAGCCGCAACGAAGGAATCTCCACCCTCAACTTCGGGCCCAAATGGTTCCCACTCTCCGACCGCGCCCGCGTATAAACATTCAAGGGAGAGTTTGGAACATACAGCGCAAAAGTCGGGGTCACGCCAAACGCCGATGGCGAAAGCCCATCCACCTTCTTCGAGTCCAAAAACGTCCACTCGGAAAACTCGGACTTGGGAGAAGCACCCGACTGGTCGTTGGCGTCTTGCGGCTGTGCGTCCGGATCGTGCGGCTGTGCAGACATCTCTTGCCTCCTCGCCAAGTCCCTTCCACTGCCCACGATCTCCAATTCCTTGCCCTGCTTGTACTTCCAGCGGCAGACGTACGCCGCAATAGTCTCGTAGACCCTTACAGTGCGCCACCGGCGCTCAACCTTCTGCATCATCAACCGATACTCCAAAAAGTCCGTCAAGTTGAGACATTGGCCGGGTTCAAACGAGTTGTAAAGCGGGATTTGGAGAATAAGACGCAGAAACGAGATGCCCGGATCGTCATTGAGCTCCATCTCCATCATGGCCTGCTCGATGAAGAGCTCATAGAGGTGGCGCCGCGCACGCACCGCACGCACATCGACACGCGACATCGCTGCGTCGAGCTCGCCGAAGTCAGCGACAATGTCGTACGGGTCATGTGACGCGCGGCTGAGCCACGCGCGGCTGAGCGCCGGGATCAGCATGTCGTCGCCGTAGACCCTGAAGGCGAGGGCGCCCTCGATACTGCGCAACAATTTGGCGAGTTGCTCCGGGGCAATAAAGCCGGTGCCCTCGGGGTCGAATCTCTGCCACGCGCGCTTGAACTTCCGGATCTCCTCACGCAGCATGAGCTTCAGGTAGACCAGCTGGTCTTTCACGTAACTGAAACTATGGAGAATGAGCGACACGAACATATTGAGAAAAATATACATGGAAATGATGTTCCACGCAATAAACAAGATGTACGCATACTGCTTATTTCCGCAGTCGGTGTCGTCGAGACTAGACCCCAGCGTGCAAAAAGGTGCCTCCAAGGTGTAATCCTCCATGATATAGTTCCAGCCCTCACCGAAACTGCAGCGAAAGAGCAAGATCAAGGCCTTTGGAACAGACCTCAAGTTAAGGTTGCCTGTTCCATTTGGTCCGACCTTTGTCAAACCGAAAAACTGGTTCATGGCAATGGCAAACACCAAAAAGACAATTATCCAGGTGAACGAAAGCAGGAGCAACGACGGCAAACTGGCACTCGCAAAGCGCAACAACTGACTCAACCGGTTACTGCGCGGAATGACAAACGCCAAGAGCCCCACAAGGAACAACTTGTTAACGTTGAGAAAGTACGAGTCCTGCACAACAAAAAAGCCAATGGTAGTCATCACAGCAGCACACCCCGAAACAACCAAGTTGAACCAGTTCCACTTGTAGCGCGCAAACGTGCGCAAGCCCTGCGCGACAAAGAGCATCAACAGGTGCGCAAAAAGCACCACCAGCGAGAATGCAAACATCGCCTGGCGCACCTCGGGGAGCGCGTCGGGAGTCGGGAAACACTCGCTCAAAAGCGCCACTCCGTGCACAAGAAGCACAAACCCGACAATACGCAGCCACGTGGGGCTTTTCTCGACCGTCATGCGGTAGCAGAAACGCAGAAATGCACGCATCTCACGCACCTCTTTACGTTTCAGTGGCCGCACCTGCAACAATATTTTCTTCACCTGGTACCACGTAATCTGTTCCTGCGTCATGTATGCACGGCCCGTCGTTTTAGAGTAGTTTGAGATGATGACTGACACAAAGAGGTTGAGAATGAAGATCGTGGAGCAGAAGTTGAAGAGAACAATGAAGACTCCGTTGAATGGCGAGGCAAATGACGACGGTACTGTGCCGACACCTGTCGAAGCCATAACATTCAAGAGCAAATCAACCCATCCTTCCAACGACACAATCTCAAACAATGTTGCAAAAGATGTTGCAAACCTGTTGAATTCAAGCTGCGGACTCGCATAGACATTTGGCATGGTCACATCCCAATTGAAAACCTGGTTCTGGTACTCATACTGGCACCCTAGCCTATCACTGGCTCCATCTGAACAGACTCCCAAACGGCCGTTGAAAATGTTCAAGCCCCAGATTGAGAACGGAAAGAGGAGACAGAGAGAAATGGCAGCCGCGCTGAGAATCTTCCAAAAGCCCGAAATCATGGTGTTGTGAAAGTTGTTCTTTGCGGTCTCCAGCACCGTAAGCAAACGCAACGCACGGAGCGCCTTCAATCCACGCACAATACGCGACAAATTCCCGTCATTGCGCACATACGCAATGAATTCCACCATCAACGATATCAAAACTACCAAGTCGATGGCGTTCCACAGCAGGCGCAAGTACGCATTGGGCGTCGACGAAAATCCATCAGCAAGCACCTTCACTGCAAACTCCGCGGTGAACAACGCAAGAAACGCAACCTCGAGATAGAACGTCCAGTTGTAGTAGCCGTACTTGTCCACCATGGCCTTACGATACAAAGGAGTCAAGTATGCGGCCGTCACCACCAAGCCGATACTCGCCAAAAACATCACCACCACAAACAGCTCGGCCACCAGGCGGTGTGGCTCAACGCCGTCCACACGGTCGCCGTAACTCAGCGTGGTGATTCGCTGACACATGCGCCGCAACGGGTGCTGTGGCTCCATGACCCACAAAACACGGTTGAAGTTGGGGTTTTCAGCCAAAAAATCGTTTTGCTGTGAAATCAACGTCTTCCGCTCCACCAAAACACGATGCGCAAACTGTGCCGGGTCAAAGTTGGTGATGTTGGGGTTAAGCGAGGTTTTGGTGCGCCCAAAAGGGTTTTGGGTGGTGCGCATAAAAGGTATGTATGCCTTCCACTGGCGCCAATGGAACCATCGAGTCCATTTTTGCGTGGAAAGTTCGTGAACTGATGCATTGTCGTCGTCAAGAAAGTCCTTCACTGCGGTTCCACTGAGCAAAAGGTTCACCACCGCACTCTCAGCCTGCTCTTTCCTGCCCTTCTGGCCAATGATCCTTGTTTTGAGTTTCGACAACATCCCGTGGGTCTGCTCTGTGCTCTGCAAGCGCTCGGTGATGTTGCCTATAAACTGCAACAACTGCTGTTTGCGCTTTCCCTCTTCAGAAACCTCCAACGCGCGTGCAATCACGGCAATAAAGAAGTTCAAAAGAATCATATTGGAGATCATAAACCAGCCAATGAGGAAAATGCTCCCAAAAGAGCGCGAACTCGTGGTGTGTGCGTATTCCTGCAATCCGTACAACACATCTGTCCAGTTTTCGGTACTTGTAATCACATACAATGCCAAAAATGCGTTGGGAAGGGTGTGCATTGGAAAGTCCAACTCACCAATCAGATCATGCGGCACGACACCCTCGAAAAATCTTGCGGCTATAATGCTGCAGAGAAAGGTGAGCACGAAAAAGAACAAGACAAGATCGAAGATGGTTTGGATCTCGCTTGCAATAGTCACCCAGAGGTCACGGGTGAGTGAGAAGCTCAACACTAAGCGGTAGAAACGCATAATCTGGAAAACAGTCATCCAATAGTACGCATGGCCAAGCGCCTCCTTGACCGGTGGAATTATGATCACACATGTAATCACTGCAAGGAATGTGTCAAAAAGGTTTCTGCGCGTGAGGAAACGGCGCCAGTGTGGGAGGTACCCGCAGAAACGAAGAGGGATTTCTGCAGCGAGCGTGAGTGTACATGCAACCTCTATGCGGAAAAGTGTGTGCCGCCGTTGTGCTGTCATAGATGCCGTGCGGAAGCATTGGGTAAGGAGACTGACAACGATGACGATATTGAGGATTTGCGTGGTGACTGAAGGGTCTAAAACCTTTCTAAACAACAGACCATTGGGTGCGGGTTCAGACAAGTCATCCGCATTGGGATCAGGCCTCCTCTCTTCGAATCCTGACTTTGCAAATGGCGACTTTCCACTCACATACTTTGACAGCCGGTTCAGGTTTGGAACGTCGAACTTCAACTGCTTATTTACAGCGCTGTGCTCTTTGGGCTCTGGTTCAAAAGGATTTCCGTAATCGAGACTGCTCTGCAGTACACGGCGCTCAATACCCTTATGATTCAAGTGTTCGACCGAGTTTTCGGCCGAATTGCCGAGAGAGATGTCGTGGAGATTTTCGTCCGAGTTGTCTTTTGATGTGGGAAAGTGGCCACTGGAATTGTTTTGTAGATTCCCACCACTGTTGTCATCAAATATATCTTGTAAATTACTCTGTATGCTGTGGCTGTAGGATTGGTTATCCAAATTCATGCTGTTTCTCGATTGAGCATTTATGCTGTTCGGTTGACCATTCATGCCGTTTCTATAAGACTGGTTTTCCGTCGCACCGTCCATACTCATTCGCTGCTCAGCCGTACGGCTGTTTGCTTGGTCGGCCGCGTCGGCCTCCACTCGCTTTCGCTCTTTCGTGGCATTCACGTCAAAAGACGCCACAATCACCGCAACCAAGACGTTCACCAACCATACCGTCATGATGAAAATCCCCAGAATGAAAAACAAGCACGCCGCAATATTATCCGAGTCCATAGTGTCGTACATAATGTCCGTAAACGTGTTCGCGGTCATCACCACAAAAACCATCTCCATGCTCTGGAAAATATTGTCAAAGCTCACCGTCCCACCGTAAGGATTGTCGCCCGATATACACCGCAGGTTGCGCGGACACCTAAAACCCTTGATTACGTTAGCAGAGGTGCCCTCACGCGTGATGTACGGCTGTGCGCGCCCGTCTACATCGAGGTAAGAGCCACAGTACGACGCCAGGTTCACAAACACATCCGACGCGTCATCTGGATTTTGCCACACGCAGTGCCGCGTGAGCGATGACTTGAACGACTGTACCCCAATGATGCCAAAAAGCACCCAGAAGCACAGGATGAAGAGAAGCACGTTGATCATCGCAGGAAGCGCATCCTCACAAGACTTCAACACCATAGTGGTACCTGCGGTTACATTGCAGAGACGGAGAATACGGATGCAGCTGATTGCGCGGAACACCATGATGTGGTGCTTGGCGTCGTAGTGGTTGGTCAGGAGGACGAGCGAGATAATGAAGAAGACCGAGGAGATGAGATCAAGACGTTGCCAAGGGTTTTGAAGGTATGCTCTGTACGACACGCGTGAATGCACAGCTTTGTTATCGTTGTGCGAGTGCAACGACTTCAAATTGTCGCCATCTTGTTGCAGTTGGTGGTCGGTTTCCTCCATTCCTTGGTGATTGATTTTTTCCATTCCTTGGTGTGGTTTTTGGTCTTCAACATACACATCCTCCATCAGTTTTTTGTTCCCCCTCTTCTTCAATCCATTTTTACTCCCACCTCTTTTTGCAGCCACTTTATTTTTTTCATTCGCCCATATTTTTTCTTCCGCATTCGGACGTGCTGGCCCATTTGCAGCCATGTTTTCCAACGACGCGAGAGGATCATAAGATGGGTCTGAGAACGTCGATGCAACTCGATTAGACGTGGGCACTTTCACGTCCGCCGACTTCTGAGAATTGCCAAGAAGGCTTTCCAGTGCAGTCCCCGCAGTCACCCCAAACTTACTGGCAAACGTGCTTTCGAATCCACTTCCACTTTTTTTGGCACCCTTTTGTTCCCTCAGGATACCGAAAACTACCTTGGCAAACCGCCACACATAGTTCTGGCCATACGGACTAGAGGGCACCTCCATCCCCAACGCCGCAAACATCTCGCGGTCATCTAAAAGCCCATACGCAATCACCTTGACAGCAATCTCGGCGATATACACCATGTTGATGACAAGCAAAACATTGTCTGCCCAATTGTACCCCTCGTAAAAGTAGCCCCCGAGCGCAGGCGGATTCCACTGCCGGTACGTCAAAAGCGCAACCTGAAGCACAAGAAGAGCAAGAAGGCCCGTACTAAGCAGCTTGCGCTGCGCCAACCGGTGGCACCATATGCGGACAGGCAGTTGTGGAGGAAAAATCTTGAGTGAGCGCCCGAAAAGCTGCTGTCCATCCTGGCCATCTCCGGCAATACGCTCAGAGACCTCGGCCAATTTGGCGGCAAGATTCCGGCTTTCGCTTGTTGCGGTCTGTGCCGTCTCAGCGGTCCGTGCACTTTCGAGATCGGCAAACGACCGTGGAGGGTGCAACAGGTAGGAGCCGTATGGATTGGGGCTGGCTGGGGGCGAAAAGTTCGGAATTCGGGGGGATTTTCCCGATGCTGGGGATTTCGGTATCGCAAATATTCCCGACCTTCTTGTCTTTCCTGACCTTCCAGATACCGGCGACATTTGTGGGTTTAGAAGCGACACGCCATCATCCTCGCTTTTCCTCAAATCCACCATGGGAATGTCATTCGTATAATCCATTCCAAAAGACCGAACATCCTCCACGTCATCCAAAGACCTAATATCGTCGGAATCCACATCGCTTGTTCTTATTAAGCTCGCCCGTTCACGCTCGCTACTCTCTCTCATCCAATGGCCCCGTGCAAACGACAAACCCTCGCGAAGCTCGTCCTCGCCAGCCGTGTCTAAATATGAGATGTTTTTGACCGGTGAGGCAGGCGGCAGTTCCAATTGAGGTAAATGCCCGTGTATCACATCGGATACGGTCCGGATATGATGCTCATCACTTTGCGCGGCATGAGACGCAAAGGGGTTGTGTATGCTGTGGCGAATACTTTTACTCCCCCTGTGATTGTCATTTTTCCTATCATTGTTGGTTTCATGGTCCATGCTTTTTCGGTACTCATCGATACTTTTCCGATAATCATTCATGCGGTTTCCATACTCATTCATGCGGTTTCCATAGTCATTCATGCGATCTCCATCCATGCTCTTTCCAAGACCCTCACTATCCCTGCTCCCATAAATCTCTTCATAATATCCATCAATGTTGTAATCTCTGTACCCATCTCTATCTTTATCCCTGTACTCTTCGTCGTATGCACCGAATTCTGGGCTGTACGACGGGCCATACGCCTCATAATCCGGCACATATGACAGACTGCTCGCGCGAGGCTCGCCGGACCCTCGACCCCCGGGACCGTCGCCATGCCCACGGCGCGTCACGTGCTGCGTATTCAGGCCGGAAATGACGGGCGTCACGTGACCGGGCGGAGTTTGGGGGGCGTCGGTGTCATCGATGGTGATGTTGGGGATGTTCATGGTATACGTGCTGTGTGTAGTTGAATTGTGCGTGTAGCTGTGCAGTGTCTATGGTCGTGAGTTTGTTTGCTGCTGCTGGTCCTTCTCTTTTGATCCGTTATCACAGATTTATTTCGTAACGATGTGCTCGATGTAGTCGGCAATGTCTATAATGTTTGAGCTTTAATCTTCCTTTGCCGCTTCTGAGCTCGGCTCTGTATGCTCTATGGGATTCTTTGCTTTTGTCGATGGGACTGAGCGTGGTCCGTGTCGTGGCACTCCTTGTGCTTGACAGGTGAAATGTTTTTCAAAAAGTCACGTGGATCCAGGCTTGAAGTAGGATAAGCTTACGTGAGCGCAAGGAACCAAAAGGCTATTTTAAGCAGTAGGCGGAGCACAAACGTTTTGGGTGTGGCGAAGAACTCAATGCTTTTACTCGAGTGATCTGAAGAAAGACGCCATTTAGTTGAGCACAAGGCGAGTAGGGATATTATGTAATCTCACTCAGGGTCCTACAAGTTGCAACTGGGCTTGAATAGGATTCATTTATAAATATGAAAATGAGAAAGATACAATGAGGACCAGTTAGGGTGATTGTGAAGATGGGAATAAAATCAGTGACTGCAAAATTCAGAACCGAATAGGAGGCGATAAATAAGGTGCACTCGGAAAGACGTGGAATGGCGCAAGATCAAAGATTGAACGAAGGAGGATTGTTTTAAGTATGACAATTCATAATAGAGATTCCAAAAATATCACATACCACACAAAGATTCCAAAAATACCGAAGGTGCAAAAATCCCACAATGTCTGTGGGGCCATGATTTTGTGATCATCTTAATATTGAGAAAAAATGCACTGCCTGTATATTCCAACATAGATTCCTGTTGTAAAATCCTACAAGACGTATTCAGCAAGTCTCTGGCTTCGTGTCGTACGTTCGTAGTAACTATCTCTTGATGCTAACCTTTTCATCCCCACCTTGTTCCCAGCTTGATGTATACCAAATATGGGTTTGCGCATGGACAGGCGAGGCTGAAAATGTACTGTCGTTACTCTTTCTATTGGTCAATAGAATCATTACTTTAAATTAACCCACGCATTGATGATTTTTTACTCTCGTGGTTGAAGCTTTGCTGTATTATATAAATTGTTGGAACTACACTCACCTTGCACAAGAACTTTCTTTCAAAAATCCCATGTTTATGAAAAACGCCCGTGCCAATTATTCTTTTGATTTTTTGCAGCCATTTAAATAATGAATGTTTTGTATTCCACATCTCATACATGTTATTGTTAGAATCTTTCAAATCCATTGTAGAATACTTTGTACCAAATTAGCCCGTTATAATTGCGAGACTCGTATGATTTCTATGTTGTTATTTATTCGGAAATCCCTGTTAGCAATATTAATTATTTCAATTGAGCTTTTTCAATTTGTCTATATAAGCTTGTACATCACAACCCCTGTAATTTCGAGATAGGCTCAGGTTTGTCGTTCTCATTAACATCTGCCCTTTAATAGCAAACCTAATTAATAAAGCGATACTAAGTTCTTCAAACTGGCAGCTGAAGACAACCAGATACAGCCGTTGTATTTGTTTCCGAAATCTCTACAACACTAATCTCTTTTCTCCTAAATACTCATACCAAACTCTTCCCTGAATTACCTCACTCTAAATATATTATTTCTGAGAAAATTACCAAGCCATAGTGATAACATTTGACCTCAACTTTTACGTCTTGACCTTGACTTAAGATTATTTTATTTCCTAATTCTATATTTTTCAGACTAACTCGTATTTATATCTTGTTTCGCTCGCTCCTAACTTTTGAAATAGTATGATATTCACACAATAATGCAACGGTTGTGCCTTATTATTGATAAGACCACTTCGGTCCTCATAGAAGTGTAATCAGTAGACCAAAATAATTACTTAAGCCTATCTTCTGAATAGATTCTAAATGGTACTTTGCAGATAAAGTCGATTGCTTCATTTGGAGTGCGGTACCATTAATGATTTCATCTAGTGTTAATTTTTGGGGTGATACTAGTTATTCTGGTGACAGTACTCTTGTTCCATATAATGACAATTTTATTACCTTATATAACCCATTTTAGGTCATTTAATGACAATACTATTAACTTATATAACCCATTCTACCTCATTTAAGACCATTTAATACCATTTAATACCATTTAATCATTTAACACCATTTAATCATTTAACACCATTTAATAATACCATTTAATCATTTAATACCATTTAATCATTTAACACCATTTAATCATTTAACACCATTTAATCATTTAATACCAAAGCACTTTCCAGGAATTTCCAGGAAGTACCATATAACCACATAAGTTTATAGCACATCCAATATCATCTGCTACTCTTTCGACCATTAACCTCGCCACCCTCACAACTCAGCCCAAATTAACTTCCAACAAAACATGCTACATTTTTCTTCCAACTCTTAATCTATTTTGTCTATCTCTTAATCTGCTTCTACTTCAATTTTCTTTCGAAATTTTTCACCATGTCGCTCCTCAAGAAACTACCCACCCAGGCGCGCCTCAACCAGGCCAAGAAACTCAGTGCTGAGATCTTCGGCCACACTTGGAACCCCAAGAGCATCCGTAACGGTGCCAAGGTCTTGCGTGCTCCCTTGCGCGGCCCAGATTTGGTCAAGTACTACGGTGACAACAACCTGATGCCTACTTTCGGGGACTTCAAGAAGTGGTTCCCAGAATTGAAGTTGGTTGACCCTCGTGAAACCTTCCGTTTGTACATGGTGAATGACAGAAAGAAGAGAAACAAGGGTGCTCCAAAGAAGAAATCGGAGTAATGGAACAAAAGGGACTAAGACTGGTCATCAAAGGATTGTGATGAAAAACTGAGCAAACGATGAATAGAGAGACTGGATCGATTGTTAATCGCCAAAAGGATTTTCAAACAATGGGTGAAGGGTCTGACCGGACGATAATGCACTCATTATGATATCCGACGACTGTACAGTCTTTGATACATTCGCCACAAGTAAGATATTGTACATAGACATAATGAGAAGATAGAAGAAGTATGGTATTGGCGCCCAGAGGAGATCGCTTTAGTAGGACTACAAAAGTAATACCTAGGAAGGCTCAGGTTGGTCCTTATGCTGCTTGGGTAGCATCTTGGTGATTACGTAAACTTCAATACATCCTCTGCTTATGTAATGTTCTTACCTAATATTTAGTGAACATTATGTAATATTACACACCAACTTGGCCAAATCAATGGGAGGCACGATTTGCACTCCAATTGTGTTGAATATTTCTGTTTCGGTC
The DNA here is from genome assembly GCA_003707425.3 of Kodamaea restingae. NCBI lineage: Eukaryota > Fungi > Ascomycota > Pichiomycetes > Serinales > Debaryomycetaceae > Kodamaea > Kodamaea restingae. Next base: position 136,359 of record PPJA03000020.1, read on the forward strand.
TAACGACACTACTCATATTGTACCAATTTGCTATTTCCTCCGCAAAACTCTCGATATCGCCGAAACCAGCCAAACCCAGTCTGTCCTGACTACCGGCGCATACTTCTGCTGTCACTCCTCACTCCGTTAAAAGCGTTAGTTTGGCGAGAAATACTTTAATACAAGAACGCTTATTAATACAAAGCGGCCCTACATAACTTTCAGCTAAATAAAGTATCCGTGACACCCTCTAAGTTCATACGCATATATTACTGACCTTGCACCCTAATTCTCTCAAAAACAACTTACTCGCAGAGCTGATTTTACAACCGCATAGCTGGTTTTTCACTCAGTGCTTATCCCAAGCTCGACGTGCATAATACATACTTACGATTGCAGAAAACCAAAAAGTGCGTCAGTAAATCCATCAATTTGTAGCATGACTTTGCAATTATATACTTATTAATTGATATATTTGAACACCCAGTCTAAGGCCTCTAACTTCCAATTCTTGAAGGTATCAAGTATAAATCTGTTTACTATTAACATTTTTTGAGCCTAATAGAATGCTCACTTATGTAAGCCACGTCAACTTGTGGTAGAAGTTTAGAATCAGAACAGTTTATGCTTTTATACCTTTATCATCTTTGTTGAGCGCTCCAACTAAAAGAAAAACTATTTGAGATCTGTAATCACCTTCGTTACAATTTTGCCTTTTTATTGAAAACATTCATCGCAGAATGCAAACAGCTAAAAAATTGACGTTTCTAAGCGGAAGTTACAAAGTTCCGACTGAACTCAAGTGTTGGCTCCAAATAATAATCACAGGTTGTGTCACATCTGAGTTGTTTTATGATTCAAGATGTTTTCAGTTGACTTTAGAACACGACTTGGCACAGATTTGTTTTTTATGTTATGACTAGAGAGTGTTCACTGAACTATGTACATGTTGATTAATACATAATTCTTGATGTAACTCGTTCAAAGCTCCTCAACAATCAAAAAGCTGTTTCCTCTTGGGTTCAATACACTTTTGACTTACATACTCATTTACTCTTGGTACTCAGCTATCCTTTATACACATTTACTCACAACATTTATTTTACATGTCCGTAAATCCCCTTATCTCATCTACGCTTTTGTAATCATCTTTAACTTGAAACTACCGACCTCTTCCAACTAATGCTCGGCCTCGTCTGTCGTGCATAAAAAATATGTCAATCTTTTTTGCAGCCATTGGACACAAAGTTACAAATTGAAATAAATAGGTATAGGAAAAATCAAAGCCATCTACTGAATTATTTTGCGCAACGTGCAAGGAAATACCAGTACCACCAGTACTTTCCTTGCCAGCCAATGAAAACTTGTTTTTCCCGAAGAACATACTTTCCAGTTTTGCTTACCATCGTGCAGCAATTCACGATTGCTGATAGAAAAACCAGCCATGGCCTGTTGGCCGAAAGGTTCTATGTTACCCGACTCCCCAGTCTGGTTATTGTAGTGCACACTACGACTACCCTGATCAACCAAAGCCGTCTACATTCAAAGTAAGCGTGGGAGGGATTCCAGCATCGCCGCCTACAGAGAAAGCTTTACAACCTTTTTAATGGTCTTGTTTTGACATTACGATCCGGAATAAATTGCAATGAGGCCAAATTAAACCTTTGCACCGGTGGGTGCCAGTTTAGTGTTTGTCACGATCGTTTTTGGCTTATGTGTGGCGGGAGCCGTTGCTAAGTGATTGCGATGGTTTTCTCTGCAGTGACGGTTCCACCATGGCTGTAGAAGTAGAACCCATTGCGACTCAAGCCTGCTTGTTTTTGTATAAGACAAGGTAGATATGGAATCTCCACCTACAGTCAACTTTTTGTTGCTATTGTAAATGAAGCCTGTCCCTTGTACCTCAAGTATCCCTAAACTACACCAAGTTCATCAGTATGCAGAATTTCTACAACTTGCTCTTCCCTGAAGAGGAACGCGAAATGATTCCATTCTGTAATGAAAGTGATTTCGGAACGGTTGGACTCATCCCATGGTCGCCAATTGCTTGTGGATTGCTCGCCCGTCCGGTGGACGTGCTGTCTGAGAACAACAGATCTGTCAACAGCGACCCTAATATGGCAGGAATTGGGTTGGGTTCTTTGACAGACGCAGACAGGACCATTATTTCCAGAGTGGAAGAAGTGTCCAAAAAACGTGGTGTTAGCATGGCTGTGGTGGCTTCCAGTTGGGTCATCAGCAAGGGTGCTTCTCCGATTGTTGGCCTCAACTCCGAGAAGAGAGTGGAGGATATTGTCAAGGCTGTGGATTTCAAGTTGAGCGAGGAGGAGGTTGCTTATTTGGAGGAGGCTTATGTTCCAAAGAGCTCTTATACTTAGTGCAAGGAAGTGCAATGGTGAAGTCTACGCAGTCTGCTGTATAAGTGTGTTCAATAAAGAAATTACTATAAAAGTACGACAGAAGCTAGTTTAATAAAGTATAACTAGAAGTATAACTGCTCAAAACTACTTAACTAATAAAAAAGTATTGCGTAATCACTAAAGTAGTACAAGATGGAAATTGTCAAGAATGATCAGCCACGTGACATAACTGGCGTGACTCTATCACTGAGGGATCAACCAAATTTTATGCAGCAAAGAATTCCTACAATGTCAAAGGCGTTTAACTAGGTAAGCTACGATTTTTAACGGACAATACTATGATATGTAAAGTTTTTATAAATAAACTGAGGTTTCCGGTTACAAGACTACATATATGTCATCAGCGCAGAGCCTTATTCAGAATGCGTTGAATATCGCAGCTTTTGTTTGTGACATTGGTTTTGTGAACACATGCAAACACTATTCTAATGATATTGGAATGTAAAATCTCAAGTTTTATCGGGAAGAAACTTGCCATTACGCCACTGAAAGAGGCTAAAGTGGCTGCTCGGGATCGTACGTCGTCGATTTTCTTTCCTGTTTTCATCGTAATCCTTCTTACCACGGTGCCATGGATTTACTATAATATGCTCCTGTTTGAGATCGAACCAGCTCCTTGCAAGTTTTAAAAAAAGTTTCCTAGTCAAGAAACATACCACTGAAAGGACCCAATATTTCATATATATGTATTCTAATTTCATAACGGTGCTGATATGATCACAATTCAACATGGCTCTGCACTGTTTGTTATAAGCATAAACATAAAGCCACCTGATTTACAATTCATGTAGTAACACCTGTCGTTTTTATTTCAAAAAGATTTGAAGCGTTTCCAGGGCATAACTTGATATACAAGTAAGGTTACTACTATAGTAGCAGCTAACGTAACTATTCATCTACATGATATACTCCAAAAAGATCTCCTAACATTTTCATTCATCAATGTTCAACAATAATACCATTAACAAGGTAGCTTTCAGTTCCATTTATGAGGTAACTGTCAGTAATTATATCATTTTATCCATGAGTGCACCGAAGATAAGACTTCTTCTTCCCTATTTTGACCCTAATTACTCTCTGAGTTCACTAATACAATGCCACCTCATGTATTTCCCCTTCTCATTTACGTCTCGTTTATTCCAGTAACCTCCGAATCTATAATTTATCCCAACCCCTCAAGCTTTGCTCTTTCAGAACTCTGTCTTTCCCTCGAGTATCTATCTTTTTTCCCTTTTCGGCTTTTCAACTCGCCTCTTCTTCTTCACAATCACATTATTGGCCTTTGCGCTTTCCGCCAACTTCCTCTCTATAGCATCGCCGTGTGCCACCTTCTTCCCGCTAGCATCCTCTTTGAAAGCGTATGTCAACCTCACCTTTGAGTTCATCAAATGTGCACCGTTCATCTTCTCGATGGCTTTGTCGCTCGCATCGAAATCCTGGAAAGTAATAAATGCGTATCCCTGTGACTCCCCAGTCTTGCTGTCGATCTGAACCTCGGGTCGCTTGATAAGGGTACCGAACTTCAGAAACGTTTCGTGCAAGAATTGTGAATCAATCATGGGGTTCAAGTTGTTGATAAATACCCGCGCACCAACATCAACGTAGTGCGGGTTGAGAAGGCCTGCTCCAGCCGCACTCAGAGATGTCGACACATTAGTCTTAAGATCTGCCTTTTTTAACCTAAGCTGCTTGCCAAAAAGTCTCACCCCCTTCAATATCTCGATGGTATAGTCTGCATCAGCTACTGACTTGAACTCTGCAAATCCAAACCCTTGGTGTGAGTTGAGAATGCGGTCCTTGGGCATGTTAAGAGATTTGACCGGTCCAAACTGTATGAAGAGCTCATACATGAGCGTCTCAGTGACCTGCGGGTCCAAATTCCCAAAGTAGAGTGTGGCTTTGATGTTGCGCTCGGAATCCGGTAGTTTTCTAAAGACATTCATTTGGTGAAGATTTATTCAGAACAAAGATTGGTTTATATCTGGGTGATGAACTGACAGCAAAATGACAGGCTGGTGGAGTTGTCAAAGAGTAAGTGACCATTTGGCATTCTTACGATCGATTGATTGATGGTTGAAAGATATATACTCCGTGATGAGGATAGCATATAGTGATAAGAGTTGTCATAGCGATGGCATCTGAATCTCGAATTCTTAAATATGAGAATGGTTAACGGTAGTTGACAGTCAGCATTTGACTTTAAGCATTTCGTACGTTTCCTCACATTCGAATCACGATTGCTTTTCTGAGTGGCCTGGAATTTTGTAAGTCTTTAACATTGTCCTTATTATAAGCTTTCCTTAATGTCAAACCTTGGTGTTTGCTTGTCTCGTCTGTCTAAAATGTTCTTTAAATTGTTTCTCCTGTAGTCAGGACTAACCCACATTCATTGTCGTGGACCTGTTGTTTACTTCAAAGAACTTGGAGCCACTGAAAATGCTGGTACCACTGCTACTAATTGGGTTCATCTCGAAAACCCTGCAACTTCAATACTGTTTTCGGCTCTCGTCGAACAAAACCTACGGAAAAATCCTAAATATGCAATGCTATATCAAATGCTATGTGATGCTTGGAATGTGGCATTCAAATCGAGACATGCAACCCCACTTGCAGAATAACCTGAGGTTTTTTCCATTTCATCTCGAACTATTTAGTTCAATGGTCTCTTTATGTTTTTCTTCTCATTCATCTGGTACGTGTATCCGTGAAGTCATTTGTACCTTTTGTCAGTGCTGTAGACAATTTCATCGTATTCATCATTCGTTACTTTCTTTTCTTGTCAATTCTTTTCATTCTCGTTGTTCCTTCTCCTCTGCCTTCTCCTCTCTTTTATTGTCACCTTCAGTCTCAGTCTGCGCAGTTTCTACCCGCGGTTCCCTCGAGCTCTCCTCCTCAGGCTCTCCATCACTATCATTATCACTGTCACTGTCACTGTCACTGTCACTATCACTGTCACTATCACTGTCACTGTCACTATCACTGTCACTGTCACTATCACTGTCACTGTCACTGTCGCCATAACCACTCACACACCCACTAACCTCCCCTCTGCTCACATAAACCGTTGGGTATTCCAAAACAATCTTGTCCCGCAAAACTTCTCCAATCGCAGCATCCCGTTCCAACTCCATCACACTCATCCCAGGCTTGCAGACGTTCCTGAGATAAAACCTGAGACTCTCCTTGTCAACATCCCCCCAGCTACTCCTCAACATATTGAGCGGAACACAATCCTTCATCACGAGCTTCTCCTTCAACCGGTAGCTCAAGAACCGAGAAACTTCTACGTTCTGCTCATCGAGCAAAACCCATTCAACAGTCCACACAAACACGCCGGCCTTCTTATCAAACCCACTCTTGTTGGTGCTTGACCGGCTCATTCCCTCAGGAACTTGTACCACAAGCGTGTTTTCTCTTCGGATCGAAACTTGTGACCCCGGAAAAGCCCTCTCCACAAGACCCATGCGCTTGTCCTCCTTGAAACGCTTATTTCCGGCGTTGTTTTCTTGTCGACGACGCTTAAATACATTCCGTGCATTGCGCCGTATATCGTCCTTGCCCAACGTAATACTCCTGTCGAGATTCATCAAAAAGTTGTAGTCTCTGTTCACATGGCTCATCGCCAACTCTGACCGAGCCACAAATCGCGTGCTATCAGCCACGCCCGAACATTCGAACTGCTTCTTGTGTCTGCGGACACATTCAAGCCCACAAGTTTTAGTCTGACATGCCGGACATGTATATTTGACCGTGTTGATGTGGCATATCGCACATGTATCCTCCATAGTAAATATCCACACCAAATTTATTTGATCTCGAAATTTTTTACTTTTCATCATGTTTTCCTCAAGCTCCAGATCCGTGGCCTGGGCCCCTAGATTGGCCAGATGTAAGAGCAGCCCTGCCCCTTACCGCCCGGAGAAGATCCCTGTGCAGTTGTACCGTGATTTCGAAGGTGTCGGTGCCGCTGGAGAGATTGTCAGAGTCAAGCCAGCCTTTATGAGAAACACCTTGCACAGAAACAACGGTGCAGGCTACTTGTTGAAAGGTCAGCAGCCTAAGATCCCTGTTGTCGAGAAGAAAGCCAGAGTTGTCCAAACTCAGACTCCTGTTGAAAAGCCTGTCCAGAAGGTCGAGGAAAAGAAATCGCCTGCTGCCGCAATGTCACTTGGCGAGTTGTCTTCTTTGTTTGGAAGCATGAGCAAGAAGCGTTCTCAGATCAAGAAGGTGGAGCACAGCTTCTCCACAGGTAATACTTCTTTCTCGATTGCCGAGTTGAGGGAGCTGTTCCCAGCCAGCTACACCGTGTCTATTGCTGCAAACCCCTTGCCAATTACGCCTGCAACTTTGGCCAAGGTTATCTACGAATATACCGGTACTGAGGTTCCTGCAAGTAGCATCAAGGTCACTGATGCGCAGGATGCTGTGCTTGAGCAGATTGAGGGCGTTGGTGAGTACAAGTGGGTGATATCGAACGGCACTGAGCGCGCTTATGTTGTTGGATTGAGAATTGTTGTGTAATGTAAATAGCAAACTGGGCTCTTCACTGATGAAGCCAGTCGAGCGAACTGAGTTAGTGAGGAGTGATATACGAATGATAAATAATTGTAGAGTTCTCATTGAGTGGTGATTGAGTGCACTTGCGGAAGACCACTCAAGCATTGAATAGATAATATTGAATAATCACAACTGAATGAGGTTGAGGTTGAAATACTCGTCGGACCAAAACGGTCTGACTCTGAAATAATAACCCACTGATATCAAACATTCTAGCTTCCGGGTAGTCAACAGTTACCTGTTTTACTTCAAAACCATTTCAAATACTTCAAATTCACACACTATAATATCAACCAACTTACGGCGGACATTCATGGCGAACAATTTTTGCAGCATGTTCATCCCTTTTCTTTTCAAATAAATATTGCAACCCTCTTTTGCCACTGGGTATTACATGCTTTAGCATTATATTTGCAACAGAGTACATCACAACTGCCTGTGATATCGAATCATCCACATAAGTGCGCTTGCTTCGTGAAGACTGTACTCCTTGGGTTCGAAAGTTCAGCCAAGTAGATGTGCTAATTTACTTGCGCAACTAGGGCACAAATTCTTACACAGGCTCATTGCGACTGTTAAAGTCAAGAACAGCTTAGTTATCACTCGCACTGATAAAAGCAATCTAGCATCTCTGTCGTTTAAGAAAAGTCCACCTGCGACCGTTTACTTACGGAGAAGAACAGATTTCTAATTATCGCAGATACTACTAGAGAACCTCCTAGCATATTTCTAACCGGCAAGAGACTTTACCTTAACAGTTGCTAAAGTTGAACCACGCAGTGCTCACTGAAACCCATTCTCCTGATGCCGTCAAACCTACAATACAGTGCGGCCAAAACGTCTGTTATCTCAAAAAGGCTCCTTGGTACCAAAGCAGTTGTACCTAAGAACATATTCCGCTCTACTCACACAACTGCAACAAACAGGGCAATTCGTGCGAAGGCGCACACCTCCAAAACAGAGGATCAACTCATAGTCCTGGACTACAACGTCGAGCTCGACTACCAACTTCCCCGTGGAGGCGACATCACACACGCCATTGAGATCATCATGGATAATCCATGGGAAGAGTCCTCACAAATCCACTCCCGCTATTTTGACAAGGACGTGATCAAATCTCACACAATGCAAGAGCTAGTACATATGCTCCTGGGAATATCAAGCTCGGTGAAAAACGACATCGTTAAATACAGGCTGCAGAATCTTCCCCTGGTACTTGTCACCACTGCTCAGCTTTACCTGGTGTTCCAACAGCGCGGGAATACATATGTTGATAAAAGTATTGAGAAAATGGTGCGTCGTGGTGTACTACGCAAATTTGTCATCACCAATGCTGCTCCAGTCGTGCTGAAGTCGCTCCAGAAGTACCAAAACGGCAAGATTACTTACGGATTCGAGAATGTTGAAATACTCACAAAGAGTGATGTATATATGCGACTCATTGCAGAGCAGTTGGCCAAGTGCGTTCTGGAGGAACACAAAAAGTGTTTGCAAGCGTTTGAAACTTGTGTGCGTGAGAACCCCACGGCGTTGTTCATCGAACAGGGGATGTTTCGTAAGGACGATTTGTCTTTTCTCTTGGGTTTGGGCTTTGTAACACTAACGCTGAACCACTTGAACGAGATTGAGTCGCACCAGTACGCGTTGTCTTTCCCCAACTGTGGAGTTTTCCTCAAGTTGGTAAATATGGGACGTGCGTGGTTGGTTAAGACGCTCTCAAAGACGAAATATAAGGAGATGTTGGAGGAGCAGTTGTATCCAAAGTGGGAGGGATCTACCACCACGGGTAATTCCAAGATGAACAACTTTCGCAAGCCTTTTTACGGGTATGACTTAAGCTGGATACTTGCAGATGCGTTGGGCTCAGGCGTTGTGGAGGTGTTTAATACCCCGATGGGAAGAGGTTGGAAGTTGACGGGGAAGGTGTAACAATGTATTAATTCAAGCTGACAGGAACACTGTGTTAGGTGTGACTAACCATCACTGAGGAACCTAGGGACTACTAACCGTAAAAAAATGTTGAAGGACTCGTTGGATTCTTTGTGTGGTTACTGCAGTACTAATTACATAATTACATATTGGATATTGAATTATAAATTGCTTGAGACGTTTTACGTGTGGGCGCTATTGCACAGAGAACTTTCCACGCCGCGGCCGCTCGTATGATGTTGGTCTAATTCATTGCCCGATTGGGAACTCAGAAATTAGCACATGTACTCGCAAGCATATCCTCGCTGAGTCCCTCTTTAGTCGGTTCCTTATTCATAGCTATCTGGTATAGACTAGAGCAGTCAGTATGAGAGTTACGGTATGTATTACTAAAAAGATACAGAATTCGTTCAACGGTAAGCACTCCAGCGTTTCCTTTCTTTGGGAAGCCAGCAGAACAGTTTCTTTGTTCCTCTTTACCTTAGAATCAGATATCACTCTTCATTAAGAATTTTATCACTCAGACATTATCTAGCTCTTTACTCAGCACGCTTCAGTGAATTTCTTGCTGACTCCATCAATTCGACTCAGTCACCTTACATTCTCATCTTCTGCTTCTTCTGCATCTTTCTCTGCTTCTTCTCGGCGGCCTTCTTCTCCAATCTGGCCTGCTCCTGAGGAGGTAATGAGCGCAACTTCTTCAACTCGGCCCTCTTCTGCTCGGCCTGCTCGTCCAAGAGTTTCTCTTTCTTAGCCTCTTCGATGAGCTTCTCAATCTTGCTAACCTCAACCTCTCTGGTCTTGACGACCTTCTTCAAGGTCTCAGGCTTGAGCGTGAGCTCCTTGGAAGCAAGCTGGTCAATAACGTCCAAAATAGCATCGATAATCTCACCCAACTGCTTCAAAGAAGCAGCGTTGTTGGTAAGGGCAGTAGAAATAACAACTCTTCTGCGGGGAATCATCTCAGCCAATGACTGAGGTCTTTCCTTTGGCTGGTCGGTGAAGGCTAAAAAGTGGATGAAGTTGGCAGCTTCAACACTCAAAGCATTGCTCAACTTTTCAGTGGTGATCTTCTGCTGAAGCTCGTTGACCTCCGACATGTACACAAATGATGGAGGTAAGCTGTCCAGGTCTGTAGTCTTGGTCAATGAGAGGAAGTAGTTGAACTTACGGAACTTGCTCATTCCCATCTTGGAAGTGATGGCAGAAATGAAGTTGTCGTATTGGGCGGATGGAGTAATAACGATGCGAGCTTCGTCAACAGGGGTAACAACAGACTCAACAAAGAAAGACATGATGTACTCGATTGCCCACACAAAAGTGTTGTGTCTTGGCTTCAACTTCATAGTGATGTCGACTTTGGCGACGTTGTCTCTGCCGGTGGCATACGACGAAAAGGCCTCAGAAGAGTCCTTGACGTAGCGAGACTTTGCACTCGTGCCAACCTGGTGGAAGTTAGCGCTGAGAACAGGCTCAAGACCCTTGAGGAAGTTCGTGACAAGACTGGTGTTGTACCAGTCACCGATCTTGAAAAGCAAAATGTACACGACGATAAAGCCAAGAGTGAAGATCTCCAATCTCCAGTCGGTGAGCTTGACACGTTCGAGGACAGTCATTGCCTTCAATTCCTCGTAGGAGTACTGAGTGATTCTCTTGGTTGTTTCATTGCTGGCGAAACCCAACACCTCGAGGAGTTCTTGGAACTGGAGCATGGTTAAGTGAAAAAAGATTGAACGGAATAACGAAAAAGTAAATTAACAGGAACTAACGTGACCAAGATAGCAGAGTAATTAGTTACAAGTGTAAGCAAGATACGTTGAATCAATTAGTAGTATGAAGGGAGTGATTTTAACAGGAAAAAGTGGTGGGAGCATACGATAAGGTAGTAATCATTAAAAAGTGCATGGACTAAAGCGTAAAGGTCCTTGTGCCTAATTCCAGGTATAGTGGAGAGGGTTTTGTGTCAGATTATTCATTATGGAGGGGGAAAACGCCGCATTACGGCATCCGCCGAAACACGCAATGGCCACAGTTGCGAAAAACGAGGTGGATGACAACAGTGCCTGCTTGTTGAGTGAAAAACTAATCTGACCTAATTTGGAAATATACGACAGAAAGTGCGAGCGGCGAAAAGTGCGGGATACTCGAAGAACGCAAATATCAACTAAACAGAATTGAACCACTTGTTGCTGTGTCCTTTGAATTGATGTAATCTTGTAAGCTACTCCGAGAAATGCTTATGAATAAAGAACGTAAAAGGGTCAGAAGTGTATATTCTATAGCTTCATTGGATCGCACATCAGATGTCAATTCAAGATTTCCACCTTAATATCTAATCGTACTAAAACGTTGAATACTAGCAGCGTAAAACGGTTGCAAAATGGTTAGTGCAACTGCCGCCTGCTCACCTCTTTTATGTCCTTTTGCCTCTCCTTTTCGCTACACTCTGATATTCGTTCTATATTTTTACTTCCTTTATAATCCACTGTATACTTACTCCACTGTATCATTACTTCACTTCGACAACTTCATCATGAGTCATCGCACCCGTGTCCCATTTCTTGTGATGGACCTCTCAGCAACCTTCGTCAGGAACAAGTCTTCACTCAGCTACATCTTCATCAGCTCATCACCCCCAAAATCTTACCTTCTCTTCTTAGCAGGCTCCTCAGTCTCTTCTCTAAACCCAGCCAACCCCTCCAGAACAGCATTCTGAACCAACTCGCGCAAAGCCTCCTCGGGGTTTTCGCCATCCAAAATTGCAGCAATCTTCTTACGTCTCTCTGCCAACTCCGGGGAGTCCTCCTCAGCATTCTCCTCCATGCTGTACCGAATCTGGTGCCCGTCGATGTTTCCAGGCACAGGCAAAGACGCTACAAACTCGTTTGCTTCGGCGACGCCTTCCTCGGGCTTGTCATGGGCCAAAGAGCGCAAGTAGGAGGCGACTTCTGGGAACTCGTCATCATCCTCGATGTACTCTGCAGCAGTCATCCCATCGGCATTTTTAGCCTTGTAGTCTGCCTTCAACTCTTCCACCAAAAAACGGGCAGTTTTAACGTCCTCAACATGGTGCAATGGAGTGTCTCCCTCGGCGTCAACAACGTTGATATCTCCACCCTTGCTCACCAAGTACTTCAACAAGTCTATGTGCCCGTAAGATGCGGCTGCGTGCATGGGCGTGTACCCATTAGGATCTTTGGAGTTTGGAGAGAAGTTTCCCGACTCAATGTGCTGCTCGACCACAGCACGTTGGTCATCAGCTGCAGCAACCCAGATGTTGTTGACCATTTTGATGTACTATATTTATTCTTTTTGATGGAGATGATATTTATTCAGCTCAAAATGATGTGAATATTTTATTCAATGGAGATGGTCTCATTTACTTTTAACGTAAGACATCATATATATTCAAGCAGGGCATCTGATATAGTCACTTGCAACCTACATCTCTATAATTTCTATTCCAACATCATGTTATCTAATCTCTTTTCCATCACATTATTCCTTTTCAATTTATTCACTATTTTCACGTCTCCACGTTTAGTGAACAAAAGCTCTGGTTGCAAGTGAGGCGAAAAAACTAGTAAAAGATGGTGGATGGTCCTACTGATAATGCTCCCCTGTCTCTATCCCTCAGTGATGCTTCGAAACTCAACGGATTCGAGTGGTGGAGACGCTCTTTGCTGTACTCCACAGGCTTGGGAATGTCTGACCAAGACAGAAAACAGTTTGAGTACGACTACCAGATGCGTAACTTGCCGGAAAAATGCGCATCGTGTGAAGAGTGGCGTGACTGGATGCTCAGATACTCTCCACTGGTGAGGTTTATGTTGGACCACGTTCAAAAGCTCTCCAAGGACAAGACCGCAGTGGGTCGCGACAACATCATTTGTGACGTTTGCGATGGCCAAAAAGGAGGCGGGTTTAGTCCTGACTTTGGAATCTTGCTCTGCGCGAACTGGATCAGGTCCAAGTGGCAGTTGGAGGATGTTTTGACGCACGAGCTCGTGCACACGTACGACTACCTCAAGTTCAACGTGGACATGAAGGACTTGCGCCACCATGCGTGCACTGAGATTCGTGCGCTGATGCTTAGTGGTGAGTGCCGTATCATGAACGAGATCAAGAAGACTGGTTTGGGTGGATTTGGCCTGAAGTTCCAAGACTGCGTGCGTAGAAGAGCCGTTTTGTCGGTGGCTGCAAACCCCGAATGCAAGTCAAGAGAAGAGGCTGAAAAGGTGGTGAATCTGGTGTGGCTGTCTTGTTTTAATGATACAAGGCCGTTTGAAAGAGTATACAGGTAAGCAAGTGAGCATATGAGTATAGCGAGTTAGCTGTAAATAGAAGTCAGTGAGTGTGTGCGAACTTTTTGGGAGTGAGCATATTGAATCTAATAACTCATTATAGTGACACAGTAAGAACTCTGGTTTGATAGTGGGCTTGGTGAACATGAGAAAACTAATATACAGTAGTTAAGTTATGTGGTGGACTTAGTGCGAGTACGAGAGAATTCATACGAAGCAGTAAAAGTTAGAGAGAGTTGAGAAGAGTGGTAATTGGAGAGTTGAGAAGAGTGGTAATTGGAGAGTTGAGAAGAGTGGTAATTGGAGAGTTGAGAAATAGTGGTAATTGGAGAGTTTCGATTATCACGTAGTCAGGTGCAATACGGATAAAGTCCGATTTGACTTATCTGCCAAGTAATGACTCAAATTCGAATTGGCCACATTAATTCAGAAAGACATTGACTTCATACAGACTGGCTGTACTAAGATGGACTATCATGACCTCAACTTCGGCTGGATCCACAGAATTGATCATTTATAAACCCTCATCAAAATCTAAGATCAAAGTCCACGTGTGAAAACCATGATAATCATCAAATTTAGCGTATTGAATGAACTTCTCTGCTCTTTCTAAAATATTAGCCGCTTATTGGCCGTTTCCTATCATCACACATTTTGGTATTTTTGCAGGCACCGATTAGTAAATTTTGCCAGTGTTTCTAGAAAAATTGTATGTTGTGTATTTTGTGGTCCGACTTTTAGACAGTTTCAGTATTTCAGGATATCCGTTTACATTGTGATTCTCTACCAACCCATGTACTAAAAAACGCACGGATTTCGCAGTATTCCACCCCAAATATCCAATCGAGTACCCGCCTCGCACCTTTAAAACCATCCTTCACCTATCTTGTGGTATTTCCTTTCATCATTTTACATCTCCTGTCTTCACTCTTCCGGCCGGTTCCGCTTAATCTTGTTCGGTTCGAGCGGACCGCGCAAACAAAGCGGGCTTTGACGCAAACCGCGCAGACATCCTCCATTTTCCATAGCCTGCGAACCGGACTTCCCGGATACCCGTTCACTGCCACCTAACTGCTTTTACAAAGTTACACAATTTCATTTCTAGCAACAATTACGTCAATAATTTAACCAATTTGGTGGCGGCAAAAATCAGCTTCATCTCGTATAAATTCAACTACATCCGAATCGTTGCCAAACTCAAATTCACTTCGACATCCCTTTATCCTACATTCAAATCCATAAAATTGGGCATAAGAGTCAACCCTAGGTACATATAACGTTACAGAATCAAACAATTGGTTGAAAAATTCGTTGATATATCCAACTCTTATCAACATTTGCCCCACGATACAAATCATTGGTATATTAACGCCTTGGATCCTGTTGTCATATCCTGTTATAAATATCAGAATTGGATACTCAAAGATATAATAACTGAAGCAGTATCGACGTTAAAACGACATTCTCCTTCTAAACAACACCCAAGCCATAATGCCTCCTTCATCCCTTCGCGTCTCGGAGTCCACTGAGGCGAAAATATCAACCATCAGAAACAGAAACCTCAATAGAAGACTGCTCGTCTTGGACAACGAGTACTCCGAAAACTCCGACAACTCACCAACCAAAGGGAAGAACTCTCTGGACGTCGATATTTCCAACGAAGAATCCCCAGAGAACCTCCTGGAAGAAATTGAAGTGGCCATTGAATTAGATGACAGCCTTCCAGCGTTGACTCCTATTACTTCCATTCCAGACCGTCAGTTTAGCGACAAAGAAATTGACCACACTGTGTCGGAAATCATCGGTGCGTTTCAAAGACGCATCAACAAAAGACGCTCCTCAACAAACAACGCGCCATATGTGCTGCGTTTCAGAGATCACGGCGCAATTGGCCAACCCGACATCAAGACGCCAGAACACACCATCTTCGACGCACCTCACTTTAAGCAATCCAGTGGTTTTGGCATCTACGTTTTGTTCTGGCTCGCGAGCGGCTTCTTGATCTTAACTCAGGTTGTCAACTACTATTTCAAGGATACCCGTCATGCAGTGCTGTTTTTTCAGTGGCCTATAATCAAGATCTTCCGCAAGGACTTGTTGGCTGTGGCACTCACTGACGCGGGAATGTATCTCTCAAGCTACGTATGCTTCGTTATCCAGTACTTGGCTGTGAAAAAGGTGATCGAATGGCGTACCACAGGGTTTGCATTGCAGTCCGTGTACACAGGTGTGTACTTGGTCTTTTGGATGTGGTTTGCGAGTGACCGTGTGATGAACTTTCCGTGGATCGCACGCGTGTTCTTGGTCCTCCATTCATTTGTGTTTGTGATGAAGATGCACTCGTATGCTTTTTACAATGGCTACTTGTGGCGCCTCTACCGCGAGTTGCAGTTTAGCAAAGCTACTTTGGCCAAGTTAAAGGATGCAGAATCGGTCAATCTTGAAAACAAGCTGGAGATGATTTCTACGCTCGAGAAGCTGATCGACTACTGTACATTTGAGTTCGAAGTTCAGACCAATAACAACTACACCGAGGGCATGCACAAGTACACCTTCCCCAAAAACATCACCCTCTTCAACTACTTCGAGTATCTGATGATGCCTACTTGTGTCTACCAGCTCAATTTTCACAGAACCACGCGCATCCGTCGCTGGTTTGTGTTTGAGAAAGTCATGGGTATTTTCGGCATCATCTTCATGATGGTGTTTGTTGCGCAAAACTGGTTATACCGTTTGGTGTTGCTGGGAATCGAGGCTCGAACTCTTCCATATAAAGACCGCGCAATCTCCTACGTGTTTATCTTACTCGATATCATCCCGCCGTTCTTGATGATGTACATCCTCACATTTCTTTTGATCTGGGATATGATTCTCAACGCTATTGCAGAATTGAGCTATTATAAAGAGCGTGACTTTTACGGACCATGGTGGTCATGTACTGACTGGTACGAGTTTAGCCGCATCTGGAATGTGCCTGTCCACAAGTTTCTTCTCCGTCATGTATACCACCTGTCGATTTCTGCCTTCAACTTGAACAAGCTGCAGGCTGCACTCGTGACATTTATGATTTCGCTGTTGGTGCACGAACTTGTGATGTACATTATCTTCGGGAACTTGAGGGGTTACTTGCTTTTGCTCCAGATGTCGCAATTGCCATTGATTGTTTTGAGCAGAACGAAGTATATGCGTGATAAGAAGGCTTTAGGAAATGTGATCTGCTGGTTCGGATTTATCCTGGGGCCGAGTATGATATTGGCGTTGTATGTGGTGTGGTGAGGGTAGTTGTCATAGGTAATCTTTGACGGACTGACCATTTCTGTGTGTCACTGATACGTTCAACGACGAATCGTTCATTAATTAAGTCGTCAGTGCGTGAACGTTTCTTCCATTTGACGAAAGCTTTACTGTGCCTACAAGCTGCGAATAGAGCACAAGCCACAATGTATAGCAGACTAACCCAAGCTAAAAGCCCAGAGCATGTAGTACCACAAACTACAATAAATAAATATCACCTAGTAGACCATATAACCGTGAGGTTTGCGTAACCGATACATCAGCGCAACTGCTAGATGGGCTCGTCAGAAACACTTTTGGCTATTTTGTGCGTGTCTATTAAAGGAAAAACGGCTATATGCAGTATACCAACCAAGCCTTACTGAGGCCAGATGCAAGACACTAGTGATTACATGCAATATGAGTTACGCAGTAGAGATGAGATGACGAAATTGAAAGTTTCAACCGAATTGGGTGGTAATATGTCAATATTTCTCAATATGGTGTATGTGTCCATGTCGATGTCTTCGTCGGTTACTAATACGGTGTTTCCTGTAGTTTTGAAGTATTCAGAGGTAGTTATGAGGGCTTAATTTGATGGTAGTTAGGAGAACTTACTGTTTTGACGATTACCGTTGACGCTAGTTTCAATATCTCACTCATCTGGCCGTTCATAATCGGTTCTTCATGCTATATTCATTGTGACTTAAACTTTACAGAACTTCATAAATCTCACGGTGGTGTACCGTGTCGATGTCCTTCTTCGCCCTAACGGATGAGATGCATGATGAGAAATGAATACAAACATACTCGAATGAGATAACTCCTCGCAATGTCTATTTCTGGGGTGCGGCTCGATGCTGGGGTCTGTACACAAAATTTCCTTTTTCGGACATTGCACTCTTTCTGCGAAAGGTCAAGCGATGTATTGGGCTAAGATCGAAAAGTAGCATGGAGAGTGAACTAGACAGTAAACCATATATATGTGAGAATGTACCAGGTACAATAAAACAGGATCGTGGACTTGGATCAATGTTTCTTTACAGGACAAAGCAGTTTAATGCCCACAAGACTTACAATTGTATTGTTTGGACGCCGCCTTTGGCAATTGGAGTCACACGCAGTGCAGCTTGCGGGCAACCCCACACACGCATTACTCCCATTACCTAAGATTCGAGAGCACAGAGATGTTTGGGTAAGTCCGAATTAGATCTTTGCCTAAAAAGGAAATTTTTAATGTCGCGGGGAATGCATCTGCGTTTATATATGTATCTGGAAAGGACCACAGAATGTATAGAAGAGCTAAAGACGAGGATTCGTTGATAAAAAAGACTACAATACCCGAAGGTCTTACTGACTGATAATACTGTGGAAGGCAGAAACACGAGCGTACGAAAGATCTTCTGAGAAGACCACTAAACTGCATCAAATACCCTTACGCTGTTTGGATCCATTCACCTAACACACTACGTTCAACAGCTTAAACTAAAGTCAAAAGGCGCTAAGTTTAACATCACTAAGTCCAACAAATACCACATCGCAACTTCATCAATACAACTTCATCAATACAACTAAACCCAACGAAACTCATAACATGGTGGATGCTGAAGAATACACAGCCACCGAAGGTCTCTTCAATTTGCTTCTTCTTCTCAACAATGGCGCATATGAACGCTCAGGTATTAAACTCATGGTTGAGCAAGCCAGAAACTTGGTAGGAGGTGTTCCACCAACATTTGTCACCTTTGCCGTGGCCAGACAATTCAACTTGATGGGTGGATACCCCGACAAAAGCGATTTTGCGCCGCTGATCTTATTTGCGGTGCTTTTCGGAGTGCTTGGCTTTTTGCACTTGGGTCTTTTCATCATCAACCTCTCACGTGGCCATTACTTCTACCCCACTATCGCGTATAGTATCCACGGCTTTATGCGCGTAGTAGCATTTGGCCTCAGAGCAAAGTGGGGCCAGATTCCTGAATGGGTCGATATTGGGCTTGTGAGTGAAATGTTCTTGCTTCTTCCGCTGATTATCCTCGTGAGTTTGAACTTGATCTTGGCCCAACGTTTGTTCACATGGAGACACCCCGTGGGTGGTTCGCGTAAGTTGTTTTGGAACTTTATGATTCTGTCCTACGTACTTGCAGGATTAATCGTGGGTGTGGTCATCATGGCTTCATTTCTCCCATACTTGCACTTTTTATCGAAGGAACAATACTACAAGTACGTCAAGATTGTGCAGGCCACGTCCGTCTTGATCGTATTGTTCTCCGTTACTGCTTCTGCCTTGATTGTTTTGTCGTACTGGGCGCCAACCAAAAAGGATGAGAGGCGTTATACCTACCAGCCGTGGTGGATCGAGAGTTTTAGTATCTTCTACTTTGTGAAGCACGGTGCTGCAAAGAGAGCTGAGGAGACGTTCATGCGGAGAAACTCAAACCATAGACATGCCACTCGTGTCATTGCTGCAACCCATCACCACTATAATTCTGTGGAGGGTTTGACTAACCAAAGAGGTGATTTAAAGCACAACGTTTCGCTTGTGATTGTGATGATCACCACGCTTTTAATTTTGCTCAGCTCCATCGCACGTTGCGTGGTTGCGTTCCAGGCACGCCCTGCCTACGCAGCCTCGCCTATCGGTAACAGAATTGCGATGTACTTTTTCTGGGGTGTTTTTGAGGTCTTTATCAGTCTTCTTCTCTTGTTGGGCAGGGTGGACTTGCGTTTCTACAGACCAGATGTGTTGCCACAGGCGGTTCGTTCTATTATCACTGCTGAGCAAACACATTATCCTTCCGATGTGGAGGACGATGCTTCTGACGACCACGACTATCACTACGATGATGCAGTCAATTCGCCCCATATTCCTCCTGGAAGCCATCCATCTGATAGCGATGACTGGAAGTTTGTGTATCCGGAGGTGGACGCCGAGTCGACGGACTCGGAGAAGCGGTCGAACAGGCTACCGTATCCGTTAGAGAAGAAGAAGTCGAATGATTCAGAATTTAATTTTTAGGAGCATAAACTGAGCTTTCCGCTGACGAAGCGGTGCGTACTGAATCGAAATGAGTGATAATGAAAAACAAACTTAGTAACAAGATTATGTTAACTAGGTAATGGACTTGGAACAGTTACAGTAATGGCTCCGTTATACCTGAGTAAGCTCCATGATACGAGCGTCAACGGCTAGATGTTCAAGGGATCAGCTTGATTTTTAAGGGATCATAGTTTGACTTTTAGGGCTAGGCTTGTTGGGTGCTCATATAGTAGGACTAGATATGATATACGAATTCAAATATTCTTGATTTGAGTGGATGGCAGGGTTATAAATTATAAATGGAATTGAAAGACCAGATAAAAGACAGTAAGTTTCCCGTCAAACTGGAAGTTTAATCTAAAAGGTCAGCGAGACGAAAGTTCAATAGACAATGCAAGGTAAATCAGACCTTGGAATCTGTCATAAAGGTCTGAGAACCAAGGCTGTACTCAAGACTACTGTATTTCTCTAAATAGTTCTACCCTGTGATAAACAAATAACAAGATCGTGTAAGTATATTTGATGGTTGCAAAAGCAAAAGGAAAATCTTGTAGCAATCGAAATGTACTGGTTGTGGAATACATCAAACACCAGTAATACAAGATTTATGGGTTGTATGCAAGAAACATATCCCTCATGAATCCAAGACAAATCGTATATATTTTACGTTTTCGCAATCGAAGAGTAAACACTATTGATGTTCTGAGTGGCCATAACTTAGCGAAAATATTGAGGACTTGGTGGTTAATGTGGGGGAGGAATTAAAATTTTACAAAGAAGTTCCAGCTCACTAAACAACGCGAAAACACAACGCAATCAGTGATTCGAGTAATCTCTCTAAGAAAAAATATATTCAAACACTCCTCCACTACACTCTTCTAGTCTTATAATTGCTGTCTCATCCTTTAAAAAAAAAGATGACTAAGAGTCATGGTGCTGCACATATACTACTATCTTGCATACGCAGTTGTTGGCTGATCAGTAAAAAGCTCCTATGAAAGAGAAATTTTTAAAGCGCTTGCTTAATGCAAATATACACTTGGTATTGATGCGAGCCAAGTAAAGTACTTTTCCGCCCGCCTGTCGTTGTACTAGGGCACCTTATGTGTATTTATGTGGTTATGTACCCCAGCTTCTTGTAAATCGGGCACATAACCCTTACGTGACTCTCAATAATGAGGCTTTTATATTCTTATATCCGTGCGATCTTCTGCCATAGTGCCAATAACTTTTGACTCCGGCTTCATTAGTGATTTAATCTTCATCCAGAGTGGTTTTGGTTGCAAGTACAAGTCTTTCTATGCAACCAAAAAAATTTATCTTACAAAAACAGTTTAGCAACTGCGGCAAAATAGCAACTATGTTACGATAGTAGCAGGTCCGTTAGAAGACGAAGTGACACATTGACTTTACGATAGTAGCAAGTCCGTTAGAAAACGAAGTGACACATTGACTTTAAAGAAGTTCCCAGTAAGCAAACCACGCCTCTCTAATAACTTCCTGTCGTCAATATGCCGTACATAATAAATTTCACAAAGCATGAGATTTTTTACGAAGCCTCCACCAAAAATGCCTATACCCTCATGGTCATGCGGAAGCAAAACCCTCGTGCCCATACGGATGTCGGTATCTTGCTTGTCATCTAGAGTTAGAAACAATTGTGATGAAGCAGAAACTATCACACACGCAGTTTTTTCAGTTAAGTGCATAAACACGCAATCAGTGCACCTTTTTTTAGCACGCATTCATACACAAACAGATTCTTTCAAAATTGCGTCCTCATAAGCCACCAATATATGCTCTTGGCCTACTACATATTTCTTACACAATCTTCATCAGTCGCACCTAATTAAATAAGCCAAGCAACAGATCCTGGATTTTGTCCCATGTACTTCCCAAACAAGCCAAACACAATACCATCTTTGGTTTTGTCCCATGTAGTTTCGCATATCAACGTTTTTCAGTCAATCACAATTAGCAATTTCCAATAGAAAGTTTTCGATCTGAAAATTAACATTATCATTAATGACTCTTTCTCATCCATTGATTAAAGACGGTTGGTTCACTGAGGTTTCCGACACCATGTGGCCTGGACAGGCCATGACACTTCGTGTCAAGGAGATCCTCCACACCGAACAATCTAAATACCAGGACGTTCTTGTTTTCAAGTCTACTGACCACGGTAACGTGTTGGTGTTGGACAACTGTATCCAATGTGTGGAGAACGACGAGTTTTCGTACCAGGAAATGATCACCCACTTGGCCATGAACTCTCACGCCAAGCCTAAAAAGGCTTTAGTCATTGGAGGTGGTGACGGTGGTGTATTGAGAGAGATCTTGAAGCACGACCTGATTGAGGAGGCTTGGTTGTGTGACATTGACGAGGCAGTCATCCGCGTGTCTAAGCAGTACTTGCCAGAGATGTCCAAGTCCTACAATGACCCACGTGTTAAGGTCCACATTGGTGATGGTTTTAAGTTCTTGGCAGAGTACAAGAACCAGTTTGATGTCATTGTGACTGACTCTTCCGACCCTGAAGGTCCAGCTGAGGTTCTTTTCCAAAAGCCGTACTTTGAGTTGTTGAAGGGTGCTCTTACCGAAAACGGTGTTATCACCACGCAGGCTGAGTCGATCTGGTTGCACATGGACATCATCTCCAAGTTGAAGTCCGACTGCAAGCAGCTTTTCCCTACTGTCGAGTACGCCTATACCATGATTCCAACCTACCCTTCGGGCTCAATTGGGTTCATGGTGTGCTCTAAGAACCCTGATGTCAACTTGCGCAAGCCATTGCGCTTTGACTGGTCTGACGAGTTTGTTGCCGAGAACTTGAAGTATTACAATAAGCAGATCCACGAGGCTTCTTTTGTTTTGCCCAACTGGGCCCACAAGCGTTTGAACCAGTGACATCGCTAGTGCAGAGTTGTTTTTCTCTTGTTTGGTTAGAATAAGCAAAATAAGGGTATAATGATATTGCCATGATGATGAAATGTGTTGTAGAAATTAATGATGTTATTTTACGAGAACCAAACGGTCATATACTTGGGTTTTTTGGTACAATCCTTGCTAGTTTTGGCTTATTTTCAATTGCTTCAGAACAAGAGTTTCGATCTACTTGACTCTTTTAAACCACAAGGCCTCAGAGTAATTGTCTTTCCACCTTCACCTACTGACCCTAACTCCGGGTATCTCTATATCCTCAGATGCCATGTTTAATTTTCCTAAACTAATCTCCGATCTTGTGTATTCAATCGCAACAACTGGTTCTGAAAAAGAATGACACCTGAAACCTACGAACTAAGCCCCAATAGGGCTGCCTAAAATTCCAAACAAGCATTCTGTAGTCTAAATATCAGCTAATCTTTAGACCCATTCCAATTATGAACTACAATATACACTTAGTTCGCTTCTTCTCGCTCAATTCTATGAAATACCATGTTTTCTAGCTCCAGTTTGTGCCCCCAAAAAGTCTTATCTCAACGCAGCAAGTTTTGACACAAAAAACTGGTCTATAACAGCTTTTCCAAGATGCTAAACTCAAACTGAGCCAAGAAGCAACTGGTAGTCATCCACTTCTCATTAGACCACAGAATTTTGTACCCCGATTATTCACTCGAGTTAGCCGTGCATGACTAGCCACATAAAAAATATAAATCTCAATGATATCGTAATCCTCGTCTATAAGTACAAGATCCTCCCCTGTAATCATGTCACAAATAACAATTGGGTCAACTATAAGTCCGACTTTGGTCTACTTAAAACTTGCTGATATATCCCCTACAACGTTTATCCATTAAAATGTCCTCGCTCCACTCGTCGTCAGAGATAAAACCGCCAACAAAACAACCAGATATGGTAGTTAAAAGCTTTGCCAGAGAGTTCGAAACCCCTGCTCCTACGGGGTACGCAAATTACAGTGAACTTGCTGGTAAAATTTTTGGTTCATGTGGTATTTTCTGCTGCTGTTGCGCAAGCCCCTACAAAGAGGTGAAAGAGGGAGAGGTTGGCCTCATCCAAAAATTCGGTGCTTTATCGAGGATTGTTGATCCTGGTCTTACTTATGTCAATACATTCACTGAGAAATTAGAGACGGTCCTGATCAAGAGCTGTGTTATTGAAATGGAACCACAAACGTGTTTTACACGTGACAACATTTCCGTCACCATTACGTCGTTGGTGTACTACCACATTGTCGACCCACAGAAAGCAAAATATTCCGTCCTGGACTTACGCGCCACTATCACTGAGAAAACTCAGGCGACCTTGCGTGAAGTCATTGGTGCAAGCATTCTCCAAGATGTGGTGGAAAACAGAGTAGAAATCGCAGATGCCATTGAGGAAATCATTGCAAATACAGCTTTTGAATGGGGTGTCAAGGTCGAGTCGATGCTCATCAAAGACTTTTCTTTGCCACCCACCGTGCAGAATTCCTTGTCAATGGCTGCAGAGGCGAAGCGTATTGGTGAAAGTAAAATCATCAATGCAAAGGCTGAAGTCGAGAGCGCAAAGTTGATGAGAAAGGCAGCCGATATCTTGGCCTCAAAGCCCGCAATGCAGATCAGGTATTTGGACGCAATGCAGAACATGGCCAAATTTTCCGGCTCGAGGGTCATTTTCATGCCTTCCGCTGAACAAGTCGAGCGCATGGCAACTGCAAACGGAACTGTCAATAACAACGGCCCAAGCAATCTGGAAGAGATTGAGTTGGACCAGAACTGGGCGATGAGCCCTGCAAAGGTAGATACCCTAGTGATGCATGAAGCCATGAAGCCATAAAGTAGTAGGCTTCAACCCATGAGTAATTCGGTTTAGCTAATAGCCAATCGACTTTGTCTATTTTATACTTGACTTTGCTACCGGTATTTGCCAGATGCAAAATTAGTAGAAAAGCAGCTCAATTTTTTAGTTTCTTCGCACTTTTTTGCACCCATATGCGGAAATAAATTCGAATCATAACCCAAGAGTATAAATATGAAGGACGTTGATGGATCTGCGCTTCTTTGGATCTGCGATTACACTGTGTATTGGTGTTTTTGAGGTTACCCAAGTACCCAGTGTATATCTGTAGAAGCTACTGTTCAGATTTACTGGGCTGGATCTCTAGACAACGATTTGTAGTGCCTGTTTATGTATCAAAGTTACAAAAACGATAGTGCTTTTGTAAACAGTAGATGAGATTATTATATACTTTATAAGAGCGTAGCGAAAATTAGTCGAAGCTTCACGAGGGAACCAAGGCTGCATTAATTTGGGCGTAGAACTGTCTAATTAACAGAACTCATGTAACTTTTAAGAAACTGGACTTGGATGTAATTATTTGATACCAGCTATAACCTTGTATAATCATCGGTACCAACATTATTATATCTTTTCGTGACTTCCCGTACCTTGAGGAAATCACTAGTCCTTAAATTAATTATACATCCCCCACTAACCCTGCAAACTTCTTGCATTCCTAATAGTATCCTTCTATTCTCAATAAAAAGCCCAAATTGGGTCAGCCCCTGCCCCGATTTATTATATTATCGGGTTTAGGGCCAGATCCAATTGCTGCAAATACATGCGTAGAACGTTTCAGCATTTTGAATTTACAGCTTTGTCAACACTCAAGCTTACTCACATTTTACATTCTTGATATCTTGCATTCACAATACTAAGACTTCACGCGCTCGGATAGAATACCTCTTTATTCGGCACAAGATTGACTGGTGCATCATTCTCACAGGACTCTGTTTAAATTAAAAGTTGCCTCAGGTGGAACCACCCAACGCATTCTAAGTTATGCGGCAGATGTTTGTCTTGCAAGTTTTCGACTGAAGCATACATCTTGTCTGTACAAAGAAAACTTGCTTGAGTGAAACATGAGCATCCGAACTCTCAAAACAGTTTATACCATTCGTCCCTAAATACCACATTCCGCAGGCACTTCATCGCCTAACAAATCGACTACAAGAAACTCAACTGAAGATAATATGGTTTTGGCGCCTTTTGGTCCATCTTGTCATGAAATATTGTCTTTCTTCTTATGCCAGTCTTCAAGTCTTCAAAATACCCACCGTTCATCCATACACTCCATTATTACACCTGGTGTACCATACATCTCAAATGATGGCAACTCGCCTGATTTTCTCTAGGGGATGTTTGGCTTCATTGGACAAATGTTCGTTCAATTGACTCCCATTTCATTTACGGTATTCTAGGCACGCATAATGGCATATATGTTTCTAGGCACTTTCAGCGCCTTTTGTGTCGATTCATGACTGGATCCCCCAAATGATATTTTAGGCAGCTCCTGCAATTGTGTGCATACAACCTGTTCACTATCATGTGCAAATGTATCACTCGGGATCTAAACTCCAGCTTTTCACTCCTCTCTTCTCGACTGAATTTGTACGCTCTCCACATATCACTCTCCGTTAACTCGCCACTACTCGCCTGTAATGCACGTATTTATCTAAGTTCGTCATTCAGGTTCTCACTCTACGTTCAGCTCGATCTTCTCTGGATTGCCACTCGCTCGATCGGTTCGTTGTTCATTTCTGACTTATTAGTCGCACCTCACTAACTTCGATCATCAGTTATCACTCTTTTTCTCCGTCTACGATTTTCCCAAATTAAACAGCACAACAAAGCTGCCTAAGCATAACACCACTATCCTAAATCCAATCTTCTCGCTGGAATATAACCGCCATGGCCAGCTCCGGATTCGATTGGCTAAATCAATCGCTCAACGCAGCAAAGCAATCACTGGCACCACCAGTCTCGTTTGGCAACCAAGGACAGCAAAACGGACATCAAAATGGGTATTCTGATAGCCTGTTCCATGTGAACGGAAGCGCATACTCCTCGCAGCAGGCAGTGAATCCTGCCCAGCCCTTTCCACAAATCCAAGTACAATCCTCACAGCACGACTCCCAACCATACAACCCCCAACCATACAACTCCCAAGCACAAAACTCCCAACCAAATGATTCCCAACATACACCAAACAATACCCTTAAACCCCCAGTTAATCCACGCACGCTCTCTGTCCAGGATTATGGCGGCAAGAATGCATCTGCAGATCAGCTACATATGGAAGCGTTGCCGGAGATGAAATACCACAAGACCAAAAGTGCAGACAACTTGAAAGACACGGCAGATATGAGCATTCCTCTCTCGCTAACAGCACAGGAGCTTACTCTCCAGGAATCAAAGACCTACATGCGTTGGTACAGCGATATTCTCGCACGCACAAACAGCAGAACTATTACAATGCAAGACGTGTTCAACTTTCTCAACAATTTCCGCATCTCCAACGACGTCAAGGACCGGATCCGCCAGATATTCCTGAAGATTATGCATTCCATCAACATTGGTGAGTTTTTCGCGTTGCTCCGTGTGATTTCTCATTGCTTGTCAGGTAGCGCGCCACTGCGGCAGATGATCAAAATCCAGGCGCCAGTTCCGACTCCACCCTCAATTCTATCTAAAAAGCGCCACAATGAAGATGAGGACACACTGGTACCGGTCGAGACGGAAGACGCGCCTGATGAAGGCAAGCCATTAGATATAGACAGCTTCACCCAGTTCATGCTCACGGGCCAGCGTCCGGGTGACGTACACAAGAAAAAGCGACTGAAGAAGCTGAAGTCAGTGAAATTCTCCGACCAGATCGTCACAGACGTGCTTGAGGTAGCTACTCCTACGGAAAGCGTGGACTACGCATCGTTGTCGATGGACCAGCTCTTACAGTTGAAGACTCAGGGCCCCAAGGGGCTGTATGCAGAAGAGGAAGAAAAACAAACCATTGCTCAAACTGGAACTGACCACTTCCAGCACTTGAATGCCGTGGATACGGCTCTGGTGCACGGGACCCCTGTCAATATCCATGTGCATGATCACCAGTTACAGCACAACATGACCGGTATGTCGCTGCAACCTCAACTTTTGAAGCCAAACATGACGGGACCAGCACAGATGGCCACAATGTACACGGAAGGAAATGGTGGAATTTCGTCTCCAAATGGACAGCCTCAGACTGCTTTGACCACAAATGGGCAGTCATCGAGGTATGATGACAGTACCTACTTTCCTGTTCAGAGCGGTCAAAACCATCTCAATCCTCAGTTCAACCAAAATGCCCAAATTGGCCAGAATCAACTCAACCCCCAAAGTTCTTACCTTGGTGCGCAGGAAATTGCACCATTACGTCCAAACGTTACAGGACCGGTAGACATTGCGAGGATTTCGTCTGGAGATGCTCCAGTAGTTCCTAAGATATCGCTCCTGTCATTCACCTCGCAGATGACTGGAAACACGTTGGCCAACACGATGCAGAACCGTAATGTTCTGGATAGTAGCCACGCTACCCGTGCACTTCCCCCACCACCGGTGCCCAGTACACGAAGGTCGCGGTCTGTGAGCTCCCCGACGCCACGTATTCCATCGCCAAATATCAGTGGGCGTGTTCCGCCTCCACCTCCACCGCTGAGAAGAAGAAACTTGTCTGCAGTCCCGCCGCCACTTCCACCAAAGGGTGGTTCACCTTATCCGGAAGATTCTGGGGAGCTATACAGCTCGACCAATAGCAGTACGGCAAACATCTTGGATGATTTGAGAGCTTTGCAGGATGAGGTTGATAAAATTAGAGATATGACTGGGGGCTTTTAGAATATGAAGGATGAATTGAGGGAATCAGAGAGACGGCAAAAAACTAAATTGGTTAATATAGAGTGATACCTGAATGATTAACTGAAGTCAGTGAACGAGTTCAGCTAGTGTAGAGCGATGATGAATTGAGGAGTCAGTAAAGAGAAGGATAGAGGTCTAGGGTTATCTGGATGGCAGACTGACGTAGACAGAAAACAAATGATTGTAGAGAATGAATGATGAAGATGAATCAATAAAAACGAACTTCGTAAATGTACGAAGACTAATAGTAGTTTTTACCTGACACCTCGCGGAAAACTAACAGAGGACTAACTTATGAACGCACTACAAATAAACATTTGACTAAGCTGAGACTTGATATTTACGCAGAAAACTATATGCCAGGAAATCATCTATCATTTAATAAGCTTTCAACTCCACTTATTATTTGCAACTACTACTGTGGACTCCCATAGACAACTTTTCACACATCGGAAGCTTCACTAGCTCAGTTGGCAGAGCGTCAGTCTCATATTCAATCGAGTGTGTCATCTGAAGGTCGACAGTTCGAACCTGCCGTGGAGCATCCTTTTTTGCATTTTCCGAATGTTATAATTAAAACTTGCCTTATTTTTTCCAGATACAACCTGACAAATGTAGTATACAATATTGCCGTGGATACTCAGCTGTTTGACTGGCTAGTTAGTGTGTACAAGTATAAACTTCACCAATGGTAAATGTAAAACATCGGAAGCTTCACTAGCTCAGTTGGCAGAGCGTCAGTCTCATATTCAAGCGAGTGTGTCATCTGAAGGTCGACAGTTCGAACCTGCCGTGGAGCATCCTTTTTTATTTGGACACAATCATGTCTTTTGTAGGATACAAAGTCTCTACATGCTTTTGGCAACATCGGAAGCTTCACTAGCTCAGTTGGCAGAGCGTCAGTCTCATATTCAATCGAGTGTGTCATCTGAAGGTCGACAGTTCGAACCTGCCGTGGAGCATCTTTTTTTTCAAAATGACAGTCCAAACTTAATCCTGTATCTTCATTTCTTTCAAATCATGTCCGAAGCGGAGTCATCACTTTAATAAGTTTTGCTGATCAGAGCTTCATCAGAGCTCTATCGGAAACTCTCTAAATTACAGGACCCTGCATATTTTTTTTTGCAATCTTTAAGCGCATATTTTTCGAAATCAGTAGTTAAATGCATTTTTCCAATGGCTCCCTAAATGCATAATTTCGAGTGCACTCTCTAAATGCATATTTTGCAAATCACTCTCTAAATGCATACCCAAAATTTACATCATACGGTTACGCCTTATTACGACTCATTGGCTTAAATAGGCTTTCACATCTCGGTGATCAATCCTCATCATGTCTCAGTTATCCTCACAGGGCAATAACGCGATTATATACCTCACGTACGCCTTTCTTTTGGCTACAGGTCTCTTTATTGCATTCAAGTTCTCCAACTCCCTGACTTTCCTCGCAAGCAATGGTACACAGAAAGGCGTCCCATTGGCACTCAACTTCATAGCGAGCGCGATGGGGTGTGGAATCCTCACCACATACGCACAGATTGCCAACATCGCAGGTTTACATGGCTTATTGGTCTACACTATTGCAGGGTCGCTCCCCATTATGGGGTTTGCCTTGATCGGCCCTATCATACGAAGACAGTGTCCAGAAGGATTTGTCTTCACAGAGTGGGTTAGGCAAAGGTATGGTGTTGTCACTGCGCTCTATTTGTCGTTCTTCACCTGTCTTACATTATTCTTGTTTTTGATCGCAGAGCTTGCAGCCATCAGTGGTATCATCGAGACCATGACCGGCTTGAACTCACTCGGTGCAGTGATTGTGGAGTGCGTGGTCACCTCCATATACACAAGTGTGGGTGGCTTCAAAGTCAGTTTCGTCACTGACAACTTCCAGGGTGCCTTGGTCATCATCTTGGTCATCATCTGCGGTGCTGGATTTGGCTCATACATCGATATTGACACCAGTGCCGTGGGTCCTTCAGGCTTGTTGGAAGCCAACAAGTTGGGCTGGCAACTCGTGTACATTCTCCCTGTTGCCATTATCACGAACGACTGCTTTATGGCTGGATTCTGGTTGCGGACCTTTGCATCCAAAACCAACAAGGATTTACTCATTGGATGTTCTATCGCAACGTTTGTGACCTTCGTCATCTGCACATTGGTGGGGACATCGGGTTTCCTCGCTGTGTGGAGCGGTGACTTGACTGTCAGTGACCCCAATGGTGCTAATGCCTTTTTCGTGTTACTTGCTAAAATGCCTCGTTGGCTTGTGGCCTTTGTGCTTATCTTTGTGATCTGCTTGAGCACATGTACCTTAGACTCCTTACAGTCTGCCCTTGTTTCCACGATATCCAACGATGTGTTCCGCAACAAGTTGCTGATCTGGTATGTGCGTGGACTTGTGTTTCTTGTTATGGTCCCTATCGTTGTTCTCGCCGTGAAGGTTGCGGACAACATTCTCCAGATTTATTTGATTGCGGACTTGGTTTCTGCGCTGATCATCCCTGCGGTTTTCCTTGGGTTAAGCGAGTCGTGGTTCTGGTTCCTTACCGGGTTGGATGTCATGGTGGGTGGTCTTGGGGGATTGCTCGCTGTTTTCGTTTTCGGTACCGTGTACTACGACCTGGCGAAGGAGGGTGGGAAGTTACTTCTCGTGTGGAACGGTTTGTACAACTCAGAGGACTGGGGGCCTTTTGCCGCTTTTGTAATCACACCTGTTGGCGGTGTGGTTTTTGCGTTAATGAGCGCCGGTTTGCGTTTAGGCGTATTATACCTGGTGAGCAAGGTGACTGGCCGTGCCTTCACTGCTTTAGACAAGCCTGTGGTGGTAGAGCATGAGTATACGGCAGAGGAGACTTCTCTGTCGGTGAAGGGAGTGTAAGCACACATCGAAGTGAACGAGAAGAGAAAGATATTCATAGACGGTTATAGAGTTTGGCGGACAATGATAAATACCTTAATGTGGGTGGTTGAATGTTCCAGTCCGAAATTTGACTACCAAAGTCAATGCTAATAAACAACGACCCCGGTCGATTTTCTAAAGATAGTGTAAGGAAAGAAATAGCAAAATATAATTCCTAGTCACGATTCAATAAAGTCTGAATTGAATCAACTTGATTACAACTAAAAGCGATCGAAGTTACAGTCGACCTAAATTTTTTGGACAAAAATTGCCAAACCGACTTGGATTTGCCAAACTCGCTACCGTAAATCTACCATACCCGTTATATTCGCTAAAACCTGAATTGGTAATTTGAAAATCCCATCCACTCGACTACCCACTTCTCTTGACTATGCCGCATCTGAAAAGAAAACCCTAGCTGTGAAACCCACCACACTGATTCCTCCGCATAATGCCCAAAGAGTGACAGGAACGTTCTGGTCTTTTAAATCTACCTTTATACAAATATACATTCTAACACCATATAATTAGGAAAACTGCCAGCCTTCATGTTTCTCTATTACAGTCTTCCAGCAATCACCACACGCTAATTAAACATTCTTCTAGTTATACATGTATCACCTACTTCTTTCTTTTTCTAATTACAGGCTTTCTTACTTCAACTAATTATAGCCTTTCTTTCATTTTCAATTACTGCCCTAAATTACATGCACTCCCAATCGCATATCTCTTATCTCTTCCCAGGGCTCGCACCACAGAAGCCGATGTCCCCTATCCATCACACCGAGCCACGCAATATGGCGCCAAGAGTATCAGGCAATACCACTATCCCCACTTAATACACTTCCTCTCCGATATAACATAATTTACACCCCTATGTAAACCCGAATCTGCCCATCCCAAATTTCATCCGTAAATAAAATTGTTCTCTAAAATAATCAGCACTTCTTTTTTCATCTATGATTTCAACCGACGTCCCACACACTCGGAGACTCCTCCAGTGTATCTGCGCTATTACGTGGTGTCTTGTCTCAGGAGGTACCATCTTTGGGTTCGCTGCCCTCAAACCAATCTTGATCACTGAGGGAGTTTACGAATATACATGCGATGTGGGTATCGAAGATGTGATGACCGCTGGAAAGTCTGTCTCCAAGTGTACTGCCCAGGACTTGAAGTTGAACATGATGTTCACTGTTGGTGCCGTGTTGACTAACGTCTCTGCCCTCGCAATTGGCCGTGTTTTGGATGTCTATGGGCCCAAGGTGTGCGGCTTTATTGGTGCTGGGTTCCTCTACCTTGCGCTGGCCACGTTTATCTACGCAAACTATATTGAATCTCACACTCCGATCGATCCTTGGGTCTTTGGATATGGATTCCTTGCCTTGGGTGGCCCATTTGCTTTCATCTCGTCGTTCCAGTTGTCGAATGCTTTCCCTAAGCAAAGTGGAGTCATCCTCGCCCTTATCACCGGTGCTTTTGATGCTTCCAGTGCTGTTTTCTTGCTCTACAAGACTGCCTACACCAGCTCTGCAGGTGCATTCACCATCTCGCGCTTTTTCAAGTTGTATTTGTTGGTTCCAGTCTTCATCACTGTGGCGCAAATCTTCATTATGGAAAAAGAGTCCTACAACGTTAACACTTCTGCTGTGGAGGAAGCTCCTGTTGAATCCAATGACGAAAACCAGTTGCTTGTCCCATCTACCAGAAGAAGAAGCTCCATTGGTGACGCCATCAAACAGCATTACATTGACGAAGGTGAAGATGTTCTCGTCGCAAACTCCGGCATTTTTGGTATTTTGCACGGCCAGAGTGCTCTGGAGCAGCTCCGTTCTTGGTGGTTTATCTTGATCTGTGTGTTCTCGTCCATCCAGATGTTGCGTCTTAACTACTTTGTGGCTACCATCGGCTCACAGTACACCTACTTGTTTGGGTCTTTGGTTGAAGCCGAAAAGTTGAACCGCCTTTTTGACATTGCATTGCCTTTGGGGGGTCTTATTTCTATTCCATTTGTGGGCTTGTTCTTGGACAACTTTTCCAGCGTGGTTGTGGTTGCCTCTGTTGTTGGTATCTCGTTGTTCTACGGGTTTGCGGGCTTGCTGGGCAATTGGTTTGCTGGAGTCGCCAACGTGCTTGTGTTTGTTGCCTACCGTCCCTTATTCTACACCGTGATTTCCGACGTGTGTGCCAAGGTGTTCGGATTTGAGACTTTCGGTACACTTTACGGTACCATCATGTCCATTTCGGGTGTTGTGAACTTTGGCCAGTCCTTGTTAGATAACTGGACCCACACTACCTTTAACATGAACCCACGTCCCATCAACATCATGTTGGTTCTGGCCACTGTGATCATTGGTTCTGTCACCGTATTGTACGTTAGACAACAGGGGATTGCTTACGCTAGAAGAGCATAATTGCTCAGTATAGATTTTTTGTGAACGTAAGTTAGCGAACGTGAACGATTTGAACAATTTGAGACAAAAATTTAATAGACAGTAGCTATTTAGCCATTTTAGTGACTGGGCTTTCTACTAGTAGTCTGAATGTAGTAATGGTAAAATCAGAAAACATGGAATGAACTGTAAAACTAACTGTGCTTGTTCAGTCCCACATTCAGACTTTGTTAAGTCATTAAGATGAGAGTAAAACAGATATCGTAAAGCGTTGTCCAAATACTGCTTCACATTACAGGTACGAGAGAATGACTCTTCAACAGATCAATTTTTGAGCTGGTCTGTATTCAATACATGTGAAACTTTTTTGAAAATGGCTGCGAAAAATGCCTAATTAGGAAAGCACGAAAAGTAGTTAAATTGAGGTAAGCCATGGGACACGCAGTTTGAAGTAAAGAGAGTACACGCAAGTTTGGAGTATACAAAGAAGTTTTTTTAGCATATCCAGGTTTCTGCTGTGAAAATGTTTCTGATGACAACGGTTTTTCATACATTAAGTAGATGCATTCTGTAAGGTGCCAATAATATAAAGAGTGCATAGAATGCGCAGTCCCACTTGCCCTATAGATATACAGGGGGGTATTCCTACACATATGACCTATTATAACCCATCTGGACTATGACCCGGCCCATCTGTGGGGAAGTACTACTCGACATATGGGACCGCCACATTCTTCACCCGCCTTCCCTACACAGTATTTCCTATATATTCTGGCTGAAATAACTCTTTGAATAAACAAGCTAGTTATAGTTATTCCCTGAATCAATAGTGAATACCCAACATATTCCTGAATATAAATACAATGCAGCCCAATCATTATTATCGAAACTGACAGTGCTCACCAATTGAAGGTGAATATAAATGATGGGCTAGTAATTTGTCGATTGGTGGGGCAATGGGTGTGCTATCTGTCTAAGTGGACGTGAACAGTTATAGTATCTAATCAACTCTTCAGAACCTGTGTGAGAGTTAGAAGCTTGATTTATTTGTTTGCAACATAGCTCGTTTTTACGTTGGATTATCAGTTGAGGACACCCGTCATTTGCAACAAACATTTTGCAGCAAGTTTTAATGAAACCACTTGGTCTAGCTCTTATTTCGAAGTAACTTTTCTGTCTTTCATAAATTACTCGTGCACATTTTATGTTCTTCATGCCACTTGGATAGCATTGTTAAAGAATTTCGTAGCCAGAGGTGATAGTCAAACTATAAAAAACCCCAAACTATCAGATAGTCTTTAAATTAGGATATAATCAAACACTCAAGTCAGTAACATGTCAACCTTACTGACACAAGATCGTTTCCATGGCCAATACTTCCATATCCAACAATCATCTTCCCAAATGAATCTAGGGTTAAATAACACCACCAAAGCACTTCATATCTAAACACTCTCCATTAATACAAAACATTAACTCAGCATTCTTAAGAGGTTCTGAAAACCACCTTACTCGATCGTACTTTGCACCAATATCCAACCCGCTTACCTAATTATTCCAATATTTTTTTGGTCACCATGAGACTAACAATACTATCGCTCCTCTTCATCATAGGAACGACTCTCGGCTCCATAGGAGAAAACCTACCTGAGTACCAAACATGTGTCCACGAATGTGAGCGCCTCACCAATTGTGTCAATGTTTTTGACCAAGTGCAACATTCGAAAAGACTGGCCACCTACACAAGCGAGCTCTTCCTCGAGAACTACCAACTATCGCCGCTTTTGAAGTCTTTCTGGAGCTGCTCAGATGACTGCAACTACAAGTGCCAGCAGCTTATCACCGACCTGCGGCAGGCCTCGGGCGAACCCGTCGTGCAATTTTTTGGCAAATGGCCGTTCAAACGTATTTTGGGAATGCAAGAATTCTTCTCGGTGGTGTTTTCATTTGGTAACTTTCTCGTCAACTACAACTGCTTCTTCAAGATATTGCGTCAGTACAACAAAAACAAAAAAAACGGAGGAAATGGCTTCGACTTGATGTACATGGAGTATCTCCAGTTTATCACGATGTCACTTTGTGGTTGGATATTCAGTATCTTGTTTCACATGCGCGACAATGCGGTGACAGAGACTCTTGATTATTACGGAGCATTTGCCATTGTTCTCATGAATTTCAGCGTTATTTTCGTGCGCTTGACACGCTTGTACGAGTCTGCCACCAAGTTGCGGCTCTGGAAGGTTTTGATGTTTGTAATTTTCACCCTTCACTGTCTCAAACTCAAGCGAAACTGGGATTATGGCTACAATGGGAAGATCAACATGTTTTTCGGTCTCATGAGCACTCTGATGTGGGTCATGCATTCCTTGCGCGTGCGACGCCAGTACCAGCGCAATTACATTGCCTACAACAACTCGATCCAGTTGCTTCCATTTGAGGTGAAGATACTCACCAAACTCAACTACTTGGGTGTTTCACGGTCCCGTTTGGTTCCGGTGTTGCCTATTCTTCTCAATCTCTGGTTGATTTTGGGTATGTCATTTGAATTTTTCGACTTTCCACCTATTGGTCGTTTGATTGATGCGCATGCAATTTGGCATGTCTTTACCATGTTGCCACCGATCATATGGTACGACTGGAATATTTGGGACATTGAGATGGAGAAGTTGAGTCCGAGCAAGATGAATTGAGGACGAGAGAAATCAAAAATAATAGACTAGAAGAGAACGGAAAGATATGAGAGGAGAAACAATTAAGAAAAGAGAATGAGTTAATAAATATGAGAATAAAGAAGAGAGAATGAGGTACTAGAAGTATGCGAGAATAAGGAAGATAAAAGAATTAATAGAATGTGATACTCGCCGGAAGATTACCAGGCAAGTCCATAAAACAGAACAAAAAGAATATAGAAAGGATCATTCAATATAGGAAGAATTGAAAGCAAATCTCAAGCCTAAGCTTTAATAAAATTTTACATTCCACTATGATGCAACTCTTGCAATACTAGTGTCACATATATGCAGTCCACCATCGAAGCCTTCCGTAGCAAAGAGGGTAAAGTAAATAGAATCGAATGAAAAAGGTTGCACGAAGAGGAAGATGCCCAGAAGAAGAAGGGGACAAGAAAGAGGCGACGAGAAGATGGGTCTAAAGAAATTATTCTCATGATCATATTCCTATGAAACTGCATTCCACAGCACGTGTTTAGAACTTTTCTTTTAACGTTCTATGCGTAGATTACTTCTAAATCATTTGCTCACGAAATGTATGCAGCCTTGAAATCGCGCAAAACAACAATTGACTAGCTGCTCAGTCAATCGTTCACATACATTGCCAAGATCCTTGTCAACAATAACCAGCAATTATTGAAATTCCAATTTAGTACCTACTCATCCCTTCGTGCTAAAAATGGTAGTTTATAAATAGTAAAAATTTGTTTACTAAAATGCTGGCTTCAGGATATTCTTGCCACCTGGTTCAACCCAGTATCCCGCAAATCCAGCCGTATCTTGTAGCCGTACAGTATCTACAGTATATAATGCAAGTTCTGTATATCTATACAGTACCGAATGGTCTCGTTGAGACATGACGAAAATATGTGTCTTAATGGCGCGACTTTTCCCAACCAAGAAGGGACCCTTAAAGTCACCAAATGTTGAGTATTATGTACGGTCGATCTGCTGTTATTTCGAATGTTTCTCACATGTGTTGTCTGTGAAATATGCTAATTTACCTTAACTGTTAAGGTCTTCTGTTATCGTTTTTCTTATCGTTAGGGTTCATCCTACACCATCAGTTTCTCTGTGGAGTGTGTCCTTTCCAGTGCCATGTAATGCTTCACACCAATCGCGAAGAGCGAAAACAATCCCGCCAATATTAATATGCTGCCCAAGGGGAAATCACTTTCATGTGTGTACAGGTGGTTGAAGTTCTTGTGTATGAGATCGTAGCTTTGGTACTTGATGAAGGGAAGCACATGCTTCAAGTTTCCGGTGTCGTAAAATGCGTGCTCTTCGAGCAAAACTGTGTCTTGTGTAGGTAATGGGACCATTGCTTATATTACAGTAAATCTGGCAAACTCTACTTTATATATATATTGTGATATAAGTCTGCATACATTGCCAGGGTACACTTTTTTTTAGCAATCGCTGGTGTATTTTTAGTGATGGCATCATAAATGTCTACACAACAAAACATCCGAAAACGGGTGCGCCCCTTGGCTTAATTTCTTAGGCCTAGAAATCATGCAGGGGACTCACTTCACTACACTGTGTGACAGCACACCCCGTGACAAAGAAAAAGAGCTGTTGGTTTTAAGCCAAGACATTTATGCCAACCCCTTTCAGAGAAGGAAATATTGTTTTTGTCTTTGTGACAGATTTGGTAAGTTATTAGCCAATTGGCTTCGGAGCAGAGATTCCCCTTCAAGTTGATTTCAGTCTTTGATTCGGATTAACTCCTCATGCTTCCACGGTATTGAAATGAGCCTGTATTTGTGCCAGTAAAAGTAAACACAAGAGAGCCACAGCGAAGATTCATTAGCCCAAAATGGAAAGCAACTGTCTATATCGGTTTTTCCATCTCATCCGATTTCAAGGGGCTGTACATTATTGCTCCAGTCAATACTAGAGAGTGACTCTCATAGTAGTTATGTCAACATGAGCCATATCCATATATTGCAATGGAAACTTCATGGATAAGCTCGCTGAGTATATCTTTATCATGGCGGAATTACTGACTGCATAAAAAAGAAACTTCTAATTTATCCGTCTGCATACAATATTCTTCTCATTCAGTAACTGAAATTTTATGCTTCACAACACTGTGCTCACGAGGTTATAGAGCGTGAACGACGAGACGAGTAGGGGACCTTGTTGTTGTCAAATTTTATATCTCGCGATGTTCCTAGCGAAAAGTGCAACACGACAAACTTTAATAGCCTTTACAGCCCACAATTACTTAGTTTCTTTCTGTGTTATCTATGTTGTAAAGTGCATTCTCTTAAATTGAGATTTTTGCTATCGACGGGTAACATGTATCTTACCAACATACTATTTTGTTGGATCGTATGTAGTCGACCTATGGGCGCCTAAAGATTGAGTTGTTACTTGCAACATGTAAACGCTGGTCAGACCTTCTATGTATCCTGCATGTGAAATTGTTTGACACTTCATATCCTATTGTAGTTTTTCCGAGTAAATGTCATGCTTGCTTCTTTTTTTCCATAGAAGATGTACTTGTCCGAGGTCAATAAAGTATCACAGATCAGTTTAATAAGATGTTGTAGAGTGTAAAATCTAAATCTCATTTGACTGTTATTTGGGAAATCTTGCTAGCCGAGGTCAAGCTTCTGATCAGTGAAGGGGTGTTTGGGTACATTGAGTCTCAGTACCCCAAAGCACGACCAAAACACAACAAATTTCCTCGTTAAAAAGAGCGGAATGAATTGGACTGAAGGCGTTATAGGTAAAGGGAGCAACAAGAATTTTGTTTTCGGCGTGCGGTTCTTGACAGTGTTGATAAAGTAATGGAGGTGGTAAGTAATGGACAAAAATGCGTAGAGAAAAGATATTTCCAGGCTTTAAACAAAAACGGTGTAATTGACATGCCGTTGATATAGTGTTGATAATGTACTAGACGCATAGATAACGCACTAGACGTATTACTATTGTACTTTATAGAACATTAGTAATGAAATAGGCACGGCGTGAATGTAGTATATGACGTAAAAATGTACCTTGTCGGAGTTATAAACGTACTGCATGTGACGTAACCTGCTAAACGTCGCGCAAACAATATCGTGTATGTAATGTAGTGAATCTGACATAAAAACAGCAGAATGTAAGATGGCTAATGTGAACCTAACGAAGTTTTAAATCATACGGGAATGCAGACAAAACGTTAGCCTAGCTAACTGTTTACTGATACAATTGTTTTATCTACTAACACGAATATGTCTTCTTTATTAATACAATTATCTTCTCCACCAAAACAATTATTCTCCTACTGACGTTGTTAGTATCATCGCGTAGCTTATGAAAATTAGCAGAGCCTTCAAATGTCGATCGCTCTGTCAACTAACGAGTGGTTACTTCTCCTTGTAACTCAGTTTCAGGATCAGAATTAGGGGAGATTATGTCTCTTTTCGTCACCCTAACCTCTCGATTACATCCTCTATACAACAAACTATTTTACACTCATCAAATAACCTACAAGTATATCCGTTATAAAGCTGTCAAGTAGTTAGATCTCCATACACCACTACACGCTCCTAACATTAATTCGATGCAAAGTTTCTAAACCCACATTATTATAGATGTTTAGTTCTTCCCTAGATTTGCGATCTTCATGGTTATGAAGACAAAAGTAGAGACTACTGCAGCTATTTCATCACCCAAGGCTGGTGCTATCGCAAACTGCCATACCTTCTTGCCTGACTATAGTGTATGGCACGTGATTTGACACACGCACAAAATCACGCGATAAGTCATGTGACGTGTTTTGATTTTGTGCAGTGTTCACCTCCGATTCAACCAAACCTTTAAGCTTTGCTAAAACACTAATTGTAAACTTTTTTTGCAGTCAGATCGTTCCTGCACTTAACTGGGCCAATGGGGGCTTTAAATAAACTCTTGGCGAGGCACGGACCCTGAGGTTAGTACTTTCAGAAACATTCAGGGTCCCAAACTATGAGAAACAGCAAATCAGGACAAACACGCTATGGGTCTACTTGTTTTGGCTTTATAACAATTCGTAATTCGTTCTTGAGTTAAGCAAATAGGTACAAGTCAAAGTCTAGGTTGACAAGCCAAAGGGTCTAATAGAAGAATGCCTTACAGGGAGATTATTCTTGCCATCTTCTCACCCTAAATCTCGCCACATTCCCTTTAATCATCATCCCATAGTCACTCTACCGAATGGCACCAATCAGATATCCAAATCCGGGGATTTTTCTCACATGTTCGTCGGAGAATGTAATCGAATTAGCGAGACGGGTAATTCGTAAGAGCAAGTCTACGCGAGAAATGCCACGAATAATCTAATACTTTCTAACAGCATTTCCTTTGCACCCTATATTGTGAGACTTGCATATTTCAGGGCGTTGGGGGTGTCGGTATCAATCCCTCGCTAGTGTTGATAAGGCACGTTTGATTGCCGTGGTTCTTCCAAAGTATCCGTTGCGCAAAAGAGAAAATAAATTTTGACGCCGTACGCGGTAATTCACAATACAACGCGCCGCTTACAGACCGTTCTGATTATACCAAAGTGTGGTGCCATTGAAAGGCACATCAACGCAGGAACTTGAATATTTTTCTTAAAAAGTCTTGGAAGGATGGCTCCCCCAAAGCTTGGGCAGTCAGACTTGAGTACCCCGGCGCCCACATTCCTCATCATCAGCAGCGCATATTACGTAATTCGGCTGAAACGTAAATTAACTCAACCGCTTGCGCTTTTAATCTTGGATATTTTGTATGTGTCGCTTGCCATCTACAAGCTCCCATAGGAGCATCTGCGCGTATACTCCTCGTAACGAATGCAAGCGATAAGACAGTGTTCAAGTGCAGTACATTCCAAGGGGGAAACTAAACTAGTCAAAGATAATAAGTGACGAAAGACATGTGAAAAACCACAAAAGACGATACCGAAACAGCACAAAACACTAAAGAAGAAAAATCACAAATTTAAACAACCACAATACCGAAAGGAAGATAAAATACAATAGGAACATAGGCGTCAAAGGAATACAGCACATGTGGAACAAAAATCGAAGAGACTGGAGCGGAAAAGTAAGAAATCCACAACTAAAATGAGTTGAAGAGATGGAAATATTGCAAAATGTGAAGCAATAGAGAGTCTTCGAAAGTAGGATCAAGAAATGCTGCAAAAGTACGTAGTGCTGGAAGTAAGAACGAAAAACGGAACAACAAATAGTACGGAATAATAAACAAACAGTACGGAAGAATATACAAAGAAAAAGAACGGAAGAATATTCAGATGGTGAAGTATTCCTAGATCCTTACAAAAACTCATAACATATTCATAACTCATGTACTATCCTAATCCATAATTAACCTATTCTAAACCCTCTCGCCCCTCTTGAACTTTGCGAACAACCCCCGCTTCTTCTTCTCGGGCTTTTCAAATCGATACATCTGTGGGGTCGAAAAGTCCAAGTTCAGGCCTATGTCGCCCGTGCTGTCAGCAGTCAGCAGTGCCAGCAGTGCAATGCTACCATACCGCAGGTTAAACATCAGGGACTCGTACAGGGAAAAACTCAGGTTTCTAAGTTGGTCTTCCGTGGAGGCTCCAAACCCTACCGTATAATTATTCTGAAACAAATCACACGATGGAGTCAAGAGTTTCATAAAGACGTACTCGAGGAGATCGCGCCACATTGCAAACAAGTCGTCATACTCGCCAGTCTTCAAAAGACTAATTTGTGTGCATTCGCGAAGGTTGCTAGCCACAACACTGAGAAGGTGTCTAGATATATTCTGGATTTCAGAAGTGTTGCTCTTGAACATTTCCTGGTATACCCTGCCCATCAAGTGGATGTGGTCGTAACTTTGGTCCGATAAGTATGTGAAGACATAGGTCTGGATGAGCTGAATGTCAGCAGAAGTAGGCAAGTCGGTCGGGTCTGCTGTTTTTTGTGTAATGTTATACATGAGGTGATCGAAGAGCTGAACAAAAAAGTTGCCCATCTTTAACATGGGAGGAAGAAACTTGTGATAGTTGATGCCTTCGCGAGGCACCTTCAAGTCTTGATAAACGTCATTCCAGAAGGCCGTCAGGCGGAACAATTCGCGCACACTGAGTAATTTGTCTCCACCTATTCTGCGCAAATCATTTAAGTCCTCCTCTTCCAGTTCGTTATCGCTATTTATTTCGGTGTCGTCAGTGTCGCTGTCTGCATCCAATGAAGGGAGCCCTTGTACTCTTTTAGGCGTGCCCGCACGTTCGGCAATGCGCATCACTTTACGCATGTAGCGTAACCTGTGCACTCCCGAGCGCTTGAACAAGCCATGCCTATATTGAATAAGGCTGTATTGGTTCGAAACCTCCTTGAAGTAGTTGTACCTCAACACCTGGAGGTTGCAGACTCCAAAGAGAAGGTCGCCTGACTCGGTGCGCGCACGACTGAGTTCCAAGTTGGAACGATGGTTGCGAAACTCGCGAACGGAACTGATCTGCTCCTCGTAGTCTGCGATGCGGGTCTCCAAATTCAGTAAGGGAACCTGCTTCATCCTGTATGACGTAGTTTGCGGGTCGAAAAGCTTCTTTTCGCGTGAGTAGTATGGGGAGTATGACTCGTGTGGATCAATGATCATGTTGTTTGTGTTAAGAGGCAAGTTGCGGATGGACGGCTCCTGCTCCGCGTGTGTCGAGTACCTGTTGAGTATTGAGCTTGTCTGGCTCAGTCCGGATGACCAGCTACCTTGGACTGATGCTGACAGTGGTGAAAGCACACTTGGTGCCAGGACAGACTCTGTGTCTATGACGATCAGCGATTTCGATGTGTGCAAATCCAGTGTAGTGGAACCTTTCCTGTTGTTTGCAGCAGCAGCTCTGGCTCTTTGGCTTTTACCCCGCTTGATGCGGGTTTCCTGCTTGGACATCAGTATCACCATAAACGCAGACATCTTTGCTGGGGTCAAAACATTCGGAACATCCTCCACCATATATACTCGAGAAATTGTGCTTGAATAATATTTATTTGTTGCAAAAAAATATTTCACATATGACAAAAGCGAGAAAAAATATCCTAACGGCTCTAGGACCTGAATTATATTTTAAGCAAATGCAATTTTCTATCCCGTAGTAATGCGGCGGTCGGGCCGGCACATAAGTATCGCTGAAGTGGGGTGCCCTAAAGGCCCCGCGCGTGTGGGTGATAAAGCGCCGCAAGGATGAAAGTGCTCTAGTAAATGATTATGAAGTCGTCCATTCTCTGTAACCAGAAGCGACATGCACCTCATTTAGTGGATATGCGCAAGTTGGTATGCATATTTATCGTCGAGAAATTCAGCTTGGTTGGTAAATCAAAATGAGGTGGAGTGCGGTATTTTCTCTCCAGCGTTTCAACTGAGCCATGTCTTGAAAGACTTGGATGATGAGAGCCGTTGAACCACGTCTGAGCTAGAGACTGATTATACTGTATTAAAGGGGGAGGCTCAAGGCCTAAAGTGTTTGCATAGAGGCTTGGTGCAATCGGTGGCCAGGCTTAGGCGCAATACTGCGAGTTGGGATCCATATAGAAGAGAGCATGCAAGAATGACTGCGCAATATGTTCCTGTAGTTATCCTAGTGGTGCGCAAACCCTTAGTTCTTGCTAGCAGGCAAGTGTGCTGTGGAACAAGGGGTGACTGATAAAATACTACGACTGTGGATGAGAATCGCAGATTAT
Organism: Kodamaea restingae; assembly: GCA_003707425.3. NCBI lineage: Eukaryota > Fungi > Ascomycota > Pichiomycetes > Serinales > Debaryomycetaceae > Kodamaea > Kodamaea restingae. The sequence goes on from PPJA03000020.1 coordinate 180,228, forward strand.
TAAGGCGGAAGATAATAAAACGCAATTGCTAAGGTAAGATCGTATCAAGAGCGTGGACACGTTATGAAATACGCCATCAAAAGTTGCCAAAAATCCACTTTCTCCGATTACGGTACAATTCTTGATGCGAGTACCTTTAGTGCGTTTGTTCGTTTCATTCGTTTCATCTACGTCTATTCGTATCGATCTATTCGTATTCATATTTTTCCACTTATACCCATCCATATCCATTTTTGTCCATCCATGCCCATTTGTATCAACCCATTCTTCATTGATACCAGCATATTCTTCCAACTCCATGGCTTTCAATTCACATTCCACATGCTTCATTAAATCGATTTTATCTTATCTACAAAAAACATCCGATCATACAACGCAAAGTAGTTATCGCTTCTAGGAATCCAATCTTCATAGCTCCTACTCGGCCCACTTCGCGCATCATCACACCCCATCCATCCTATTATACTACTAAAAATAAGCAATGCCACGTGACAAAGCAAACAGACCAAAAGACCATTTACGTTGCTTGGTTGCTTAATAGGTTCGCATTTTCGGGTGGCAAATATCATCAATGAGCAAGGTTTCAATGAGAGCAGTCCCTTTGAAGGGCAAGTTCGGCTTCGGCACAATGAGCATGACATGGACCTCCACGCCACCGCCACTCGAGCAGTCCATCGACACAATTGCCTTCGCGGTGTCGAAAGGAGCCCGCGTCATCAACGGTGGTGAGTTCTATGGCCCCAACTCTTCAAACCTCAAGCTTTTGCAAAAGTACGTGGATACACTTTCGCCTTCCGACAGAAAGGACATTGTCATCTCAATCAAAGGAGCTCTCAACGACAAGAACTTCGTTTCCGATGGATCTCGCGAAGGTATCCGCAAGCTGATTGACAACGTGCTTAAATACTTGGGCGGCCCAGACCGTGTCAAGTTGATTTTCGAAATGGCGCGCGTGGACCCTAAAACCCCGTATGACGAGAGTATCCGTTATATTGGTGAGTATGTTGAAAATGGGCAAATCGATGGTATCTCTCTCTCGGAAACTGGGCCCCGTTCAATCAACTTGGCAGTGGGTACTGGCTATCCTATCTCTTGTGTGGAATTGGAGGTGTCCATTTTCTCTCGAGAGCTCGTCACAAATGGCACTTTAGAGGAGTTGGCGAAGCATGGGATCCCAATTGTTGCATACTCTCCATTGGCACGCGGATTATTGACTGATGCGGCTGCAGAAGACCCAGAAAAATGGTTCAACTCTATGAACAAGGACAGTATTCAGAAGCATACAGAGAGGTTTCAGGGCGATAACTTGAAAGCCAACATCAAGTTGGTACAGCAATTGTACAAGTTTGCACATGAGGTGAAAAAGACCTCTCTCGAGTCGCTCGCTATATCGTGGGTTCTTGCTCTTTCCGAGAGAAAGGAGTACGCAGGCATTCGCAACTTGCCCAAGATCTTACCAAACTTCAGTGGATCCACCAAAGAAAAGGTCGAACGCAACATAAAGATTACAGAGTTGACTGAGGACGACTTCGAAGCTATCGAAGAGATATTGAAGAAGTACCCTGTTCATGGTGCGCGGTACTCCAAGGCCGTTGAGCATACTTTGTATCAGTAGAAAGCGATGAAGTAGCCAGGTCTGCGAAGAGCTTTACTGTAGTGCATAGTTTTTGCACAGGAAAGACTTGAATACAGAATACAAGGACAGAATACACTGTAAATGCAAATTTAAAAGAGCCCAGTAGATGGATAGTGTAACGTAACATCCTTAAAAAAATCACCTGCTACTAAAAATGGCCAAAAAAAAAGCCTAGATCCTCCTTTAGTGCCTACATCCAAAAGTTTTACTATAAGCAATCATACTTCGTGTGGCTTTTGAGATGCATATTTTCTACTTTTTCAAGGAAAAACCAATTCCTATTCTGCCCAAAATTAAGCAGATAGTAACCTTACAATTCTTTGCAATTGCCGCGTCACCGTTTGGACCAGGTTTCGTGAATGTTCGTTGCCGCTAATGAAAGGAGTCTCTCATTCGCGATTTTTTAAATCCCCCTAACGTTTATTGAATTACATCATCGCAAAGAGTATTTTTAAGGCTTAGCCGAATTAATAAAATATCGCTAATGAATCAAGCAGCCGTATTGAGCATGAACGACTGAGGCCTCTATCTAGTAGTAAAAATTATACATGAGGTGTCCAAGATTTTCCAGTATTTCAAAGCACCCTTTCCACTTCTCCCAATAATTCAAGGTCAGGCACTATTTGCTGTTTACATTGGTTTGAGACTTTTAGGCATTGGGCCTCTGAACTTGCTCATAACACTCCAAGCAAAGGAGAAATTATCACGGACTATAATTGTTTATCGCTAGTGATATGCACAAAGCAAATTGTACGTTTTATTTGCTCAAACGGTATTTTGTGACAGATCTTTCGCACGCTAATCTCTCAAATCCAAGGTGTGCACAATAGGCCGTCGAAAATGCAAGACGCGAGTTATCTGAGTGACGTGATAGATTGTGCTTTTCGGATATGCAAGGCCAATCCAACGAGAACCACAAAAGAGGTTTAACGAATCGGAGACCCCAGGGTTTATACAGAATTTCTATCTTTGTCTGTGCTATAGTAAGCGAATCATATCGCTCTCTGTATGACGCAAAATGCACACAAAGGGGTTATGTGACTACTTTTTGATGGGCTGATCAATGCAATCTACGGCATCTGCTCACATCCTTATCGGACTTATAATTCATCTATTATGGAAGGCGGGGTTGTAGAGAGGGTGGGGGCGTAACTAGAGAAGAAAGTGGACAATATGAGGCTTAAATTCATCGTCTCATGGTTCCTAAAAGAGATCAGGCTTGCAGAAAATATACTATGTGATGCATGAACGATCATATAGGAATGCAAAGGGATTATTCTAACGGAAAAGGATGCTATAGGCTGTACACAAAGAATGTATAAAAACTTCTGTCAACCAATGATGTTGGAGACGATTTTGTGATAATTTTTCCGTTTCACTGTGTGGAGAATATTTAATACTGGATAACCCACCACCGCTTTACAACACCTTTTACGAAGTTCGCCTGGTGAATTATTTTATAAATCGTGCTGGTATTGGCCGTTGGATCTCGCAAAACTATGCAGATGCCTTATGAATTGCAGGCGCCAGGGGGGGTTGCATACACGAGTATTGTTCGTAAATCAGTACTGGATTGTCCTAAGTCAGTATCATATGGCAGCATCCTTGCACTGGATAATATTGGACAAAAGATTATATACCGGTAACAATGTTACATCAAAACTCCGAGCCACCCCGTGTTTGAATCGATGTTCCATAAACTCACACGACCATAAATCGATTGGCGGTAGAATGGAATTACCGTATCTGGAGTATACGCCAGCGTTGAAGGTGAAATGAATACCTTCAATCCTCTTCCTCTCAATTGATGGTGTTCATAATAGTATTTTTTTGTTGAGATAGACTGCGATGGTGATTGCTCAACATTTTTCAAACAACATCTCTTACCTCTTAAAAGTATAGGATGAATTTGGTCTCCAGTTTGTAGAAAATCGAAAAATCGAATGCATACTGCATATAAGGTTGGGTGCAAACGAATGCCTAGTCGACAATATGATGTTTGCAGTAGACACCAAAACTTGTTCTTCATGCATTAAGTACGATTGTTTACGTTGGAATATCACATTATCATCTATGCACTTGTAATGCAGTCTTTTTGAGGCATTCGCAACCAAAACATTATCATCGGTACTTAAATATTCCTGTACCCGCTGTTGATAACCTCTTTCTTTGGTAAACCAATTGCAATTTTGTAGGACATGAGATGAAGAGATGAAACAAAGTTTCGTGGAATAAATATATGTAAGTAGCACATGAGTTTGGTTTGAAAAACTCGTAAAAAACCCCACTATCATTTTTCTGAAAGGCATAACCGGTGATAACACATCACTATCTCAAAATACTATTCAACGTTTCAGTCTTGTCTTTACAACTACTGCCCGAATCTATCGATCTTTTACACAAAAGTCTTTATTAAGTCAGACTCGTTCTGCTGATTGAATCGCTCACTTAGTTTTAATACACGTGACTGAATGAAAAAATTTCAATATCAATCATGCTTAGGACAACCATCCGTCGCCAGTCCACGAGGGTGAAGAACCTTCCTGAGGGAGTTGCCTTCGAGCCTGTGCCCATAAATAAGTACAACCAAGCACGTTCGGCATTCAACTTCAAGCCAAAGAAGACACAGGGGCTTGTTTACAACCCTCCAGCATCGATTCAGAGAGCACTGGTCAAGACCGCAAAGGCCTTTTTGCCAGATTCTGACCCTAGAAAGCACTTGCCTGCTGGAAAGACCGCATACACTGAGGAGGAGGTGTTGCGTTTCCCTATCATCAATGCCTATGCAGCACCAGGACAGAGAAGCTACGAAGTCACCCCAGAAATAGTGGCCGAAATCAACAAGTTGAGGCAGGAGAACCCAGCAGAGTGGACAATCAACAAGTTGCTGAAGAAGTTTGGCATCCAAGCTAACAAAGTGAACGTTTTCACCGGAGGAAAAGCCGTCAAGCCTGAGAACGTGAGCCGCAGAAGCGCAGACAGAAAGAAGAGGGCGATGATGTGGTTGAGAGGCGAGTTTTAGCATTGTAAATAGTAAAGAGAATGTATCAGGTGATGAAGTAGGTGACTGTATGACATGGAGGAGTGCACTAGATATCTAGAGGAGAGCGACGCTAATGAGAATCTCTTTGTTAAAAAGTATGCGGGACCTTATAAAGAGAAGGGGACCTTATAAAGAGGAGGGGACCTTATAAAGAGGAGGGGACCTTATAAAGAGGAGGGGACCTTATAAAGAGGAGGGGACCTTATAAAGAGGGGGAGACCTGGGTGCATAACTGAGAAATAGGTTGAAAGGTAGTGAGTGTTATGTATAGGTAGGTAGAGTAATATGTACAGCAATAAGGTGTAGCGTAGGTACATTAGTACATTAGTACATTAGTACAGTAGTAGAACAGTAATAAAGTATAGGTACAGTAATACAAACTGGTCGCATTCCAGCCCCATCAAACACAAGCCACCACAGTAACAGAATCAATCGTTTAGTGTCTCACTTCCTACCACTTCCTATCATCTGGTAATTCACCAGTACTTTTCGTGCACTACACAAAAGTTTGAATTTTCCATCAACATGAGTGACAATGTACGTACTTTGAGTTCTCCCAGCGCTCCCACTAACATCCAGAGGTATAACAACAGAGACAATAATAGACGCAAGAACAATACACAGCAGAAACATGACGGGCCAAAAAGAGAAGCCATTTTGGACTTGAACAAGTACAAAGACCAGCAGATCCGCGTCAAGTTCATAGGTGGAAGACAGATCACAGGCACATTGAAGGGCTTTGATCAGTTGATGAACTTGGTTTTGGAGGATGTGGTCGAGGACTTGGTGTCAGAAGATGATGAGGATGTTTTGACTGGCCAAACCCGTCCGTTGGGGCTTGTTGTGGTCAGATGCACCAGCTTGTTGACCATTTCGCCGGTCGAGGGCACAGAGGTAATTGAGAACCCTTTCATTCAGCAGTAGGTGGGATACTGTATTGGCGAGTTGTGAAGTTGCGAAGTCAAGGGGATTGTGAATAATGGACTTGTGAGATTTGGTCACGAGGCTACGAGTTTCTAGTGGTTAATAATGTTAGAAAGGATAACATGAACAGCAATTACTCTTTGGCATGGGATAAGAAGTATATGATCTTTATGTTGCTTTTACAAAACGTACATTCAGGGCCTCTTGTATCTCATTTATTTTGTACATCGAATTGGAAGTCAGTTTGGATATGGCCAAGTGTTCTTGCTGTAAATGTTGGTTACGATTTTCATGACTTGAGGCATCGGATTAAGTTGCGATATCTGAGTCTATTACTGGTGTTTTGTGTAGGACCATAGTGGTCGGTATTTTGGTCTATGATGCGATGGGACAATTTGAGTTTCAATTCTCACAATACTACAATAGAAAATATCGAATTAGAGGTTGAATAATGTTGAATAAGGTCGAATAAGATTGAATAAGGTTGAATAAGAGGTTGAATATAAGGAAATAGAAAGACTGAATATGAGACTTCAATATACTGAATAAAACAAACATTTGTACAATTTGTACCGCATCATTGAACAATCACCCTCTCTAGACCGAAAGCAAGTTACACAGTTAACTGGTCTCAGAATATCCTACCTGATTTTCCCAACGAGTATAAAAAGTTCTCTCCATCAGCCCACATTTATTGGGCAGCATCCCAGATCAATATAACTCAAAGCCCTGATACCCAGCTTTTGGCGCACACCGAACTGGGACCTCATCTATATCCCACAATAAAAACAAAACACTACCTCTTGTAGATATTCTATTGGTTCCCCACATCTTATCACACGACCCTCACCTTTTCTTTATCGCTCCAGATAAGGAAAAAATTTCAACATGTCCGCTCCATCTGAAGTCCACAAGAACGTCATATTATTGCCCCAGACAAACCAGCTCGTGGGACTCTACTCTATCATCAGAGACCAGTCTACTAAAAGAGGCGATTTCGTCTTTTATGCAGACAGAATCATCAGACTTCTCGTGGAGGAGGGCTTGAACAACTTGCCAGTGGAAAAGCAAACCATCAAGTGTCACGGTGGATACGAGTACCAGGGTGCAAAGTTTCTCGGTAAGATTTGCGGTGTTTCCATTGTCCGTGCCGGAGAGTCTATGGAAATGGGCTTGAGAGAATGCTGCCGTTCCGTGAGAATCGGTAAGATCTTGATCCAAAGAGATGAGGAAACGGCTTTGCCCAAATTGTTTTACGCCAAATTACCCGAGGACATTTCCGAGCGCTATGTGTTTTTGCTCGACCCAATGTTGGCCACCGGTGGTTCTGCAATGATGGCTGTCGAGGTCTTGTTGTCCAGAGGTGTGCAAATGGACCGCATTTTCTTCTTGAACTTGCTTGCGGCCCCAGAAGGTATCAAGGCATTCCAGGACAAGTACCCGCTTGTTAAGATCATAACTGGTGGAATTGACGAGAAGTTGGACGAGGACAAGTATATCGTGCCAGGTTTGGGTGACTTCGGTGACAGATATTACTGCATATAGAGTAGTTATGCTTGATGGTAACGGGTGTAGATCTTGCCAGTAAAAGTTTTGAGTTAGCAGAGAAGTTTCTGATTAGTGTAGTTGAGGAACTGGGGAGATGTTAACACCTTGCTCAGTTCAACCGAAGTATCATCTTTTGTTGTCCATTCAAGTTGGGCCTGTAGGTCGTATCTTGGGGTATTGAGTAAAATGGTTCAATGAGTATACTAGGTGAATCTGAGTGAGTGTACACAAGCAGTTTTTGGTGACACGCATGAGTTGATATCAAACCAGATCATCGAATATTATATACTGATAGGTTACTAGTTTGTAATTTATTGGTATGAACCGTGGAAGATGTTTCTGGAATCGTTCCCAGTGAGATGATCATTCATTACTTCTCACTTTTATTGACTGTATTTTAGCTCAATAACTTCATGCTTCCCTCCATTCTCTGTAGTCTATGTTGATCTGCTTCCATTTTCTCTATTGACATTTCCTCTCTTTCGATGTCTTCCTTCACTTTATATCGTTTCTTCTTCTCTTTTCAGTTGTCTTCATTACATACACTTCCTGTGGACTACTCCAGGGTCTTCCTGGTACTCTGCCGCAGTTATCCACATCTTCTTGAACGTGCTCAAACCTGCTAGTATACTTCCACCAATCCATGTCGAGTACTTGCGCTCTGGTGGGGCGTAGATCTTGACCTTCATTTTAGTGCTGTAAGTCTCTGCCAGTGCGGTGCTCCAGATCCCGGTTTGTGGAGTTGACTGCTGTTTCTTGAGCTCCGCAAGCAAACGGTCACCAAAGTTGCGGATCAACGTGTTTCCTCCTGAAAGAATGATGTTTTGGTACAAGTTCGGACGCAAGTCAAGATCTGTCTTCGATATCGCAAGTGATGTGAGTTCATGCAAGCCCGGACTTTCGTTTCCGACAAGCTGCGGATTAAAAAGAATCTCTGGAGAACGAAACTTTTCAACTCCAAGCTGGATCTCGTGTCCGTCGGGCAAACGGTACGTCAGGTACAAGTCTGCATTGTTATAGGTGGCTGCATACAACTTCTCTTCTCTAACAGGCTCTTTTGCGATAAAACACAACTTTTCTTTGATCTGGCGCACAATTTCCAACTCAGAGCTGCTCAGTAAGTTTGTGCCCGACATACGTCGCAAGTTGTGCAGCAACTGTTCTGTGACGTCGCGACCAGCAAGATCCATACGCTTGATCAGCGTGGGTAGCGAGAACCCTTCATATACAGGGACAATATGCAGCACACCATCTCCACTGTCTATGACGACACCGGTGGTTCTTCCCAGCGCATAGAGTGATAAGACTGCCTGTATCGAAACATAGAGGCATGGAACGTTAAACTGCTCAAACAATACCTGGCACATCTTGTCTCTGTTGGTTCGCGGGTTGAGCGGGGCTTCAGTAATGAGAAGCGGATGGTCTTCTGCATTGGTTTTGAGTTCCTGTGCATATGTGTGACTCCAAAGTCTTTCCATATCTGCCCAGTTGGTCACTACTCCGTGCTCAATAGGGTAGTTGAGTCGAAGAAGACCGCGATTCTGCTGCGCAATGTTGCCCACAAATGTCTCATCTCCTTCAGTTTCGTCATCTTTGTCGCCTGTGAGAGACCCAGCCATGATTTTTGCATACTTGGGTCTTCCAACCACCGCTGATGAATGAGTTCGCGGCGTTTCCTCACCAGCGAAGCCCGCCTTGAGATTCCCGGAGCCATTATCAATGACAACCGGTTGGTTGTAGAGCGTTGTCATATTATGAAGGGGAGATGGTAGAAGCTCGTTGTTAGCTCGATGAGTCGTAATTGATCGAGATACTTCACTGACTGAGAAGTAAACGCGCCTTAGTATTCAGGAAAAGGTACCTCGTTTGGTAATCCCAGCAGTCGACTTTTTAAGTGGTCGTGGTTAGCGGAGTTGATTATCTGTAAAATTTAACTGAATATCACTAAACACGTCCTTGTTACACTTGTATAGCCTTCAGATCGGTACTTTAAATGATGTCGGTAGATCGGACGGTAACGTGAATACACTTGTCAAAGGAGCTTATGCGGTAGATATAGATCCAAAATCTGTCTTCAGTACCTCTATAAGTTACTGATGAATGCCAATGGTCGCGTTATCCTCCAAGATCGGTCGTTGATCGCTTATCTTTTTTGTTGCCTTTATGCTTTGTTTCCTTTTTCGTTGCAGGTTTCAGTTTTTTGTTGCAAGGCCTTTGTTGCAAGTTTCCTCCATGCTGGCGTTGAACAACCTCTCAAACAACCAAAAAGCGCAACTCCGCAATGCGTTCACACTCATAGACGGAGAGTCGCGTGACTCAGTCATTACAAAAGATGATCTTATCAGATTGTATGGTCAATTGGGCATCAAAGCCCCGACAGAAGACCAGCTCACACAAATGCTCGCGATGGAAGGCAGCAAACAAGCGCGTGGAATTAACTTCACTCAATTTCTGAACATCATGGCAAAGGAGCTCCTGAAGTTTGAGGACAGAAACACCATCTACAACGCTCTCAAGGTGTTTGCTGAGGAAGCCGATCCCCGCAAGTACGCAGACGACTTGATCATCGATGTGGACGCGTTGAAGGAGGCATGTTGCTCGGTGCAAATGGGAGAAATCGGATCAGGAGATAACAGACTTCTGCGTGGGACATTTGACCGTTTGGTCACGGGATTTGTGAAAGAGCAGACCGATGGAAAGCGGTTGTTCTTGGCTTCAAAGTGGTTGGATGCTTATATTGATTAGACGGACTATTGTTTGTTAAACTGATTTATGAACCTCCAAATTTTGTCAAGCTTAACTAGTTCTTCATTTTGCTCGTCGTTGTCATTATGACATGCGAATCCGATGTAATTGACATCTGTTGGAGTACCGTTACCATATCATTGTACAAGTTACAATTGCATGTTAAACTTACTGGCATTGAATTGTGGATCAATTAAAGGCCAGTTTAGAATACTGGATGCATGGCGATGGTAAGAATATATTTCAATGTCATACCCACTTGATTGTTTAGCGCTTGGACTCGACCCCAGCAAGGGTTGTATTTGCATTGAACCCCAGTGATCAAGAGTGGGAATATATGAAACTCTTCGACACGTTCAGAATATCTTGGGCCGCAATACAGAAATAGCTAAAGAACAACATTATTTCTGTTGGCTTGATCACCATGAACACTACGATCAAAACATAATGAACCTACTTAAATACCCGTAGCACGATGCTTGACTCATCAATCAAAGCATAAACTCGACGCACTATGAACCACACAAGAAGAGGGTCTACAATAGAAGTTCCGTCATTTCCCAATTCAGTATAACTCAGTAATCCTCGGTTTTGTAGGGCCATTGAAGACGTGACTGGTTAGTAGTACCACCTGAAGGTTTAACATTACAGGTGTGCTTGCGAGTAGATAAACAGATTGCCTCTATTGACGTGTGATATGCCAACAAACTACGTGAACTATCTCAAGGAAGTCATAATACATTTACTCCTGTTTCGGCTAGCCCGAGCTAATTTGACCTTGTAACATGTTGGCGCTGGTTTGCTAGCATTCGCACGTTTTTTTGAACTCAGTAACACACACTACTCTTGTCTTTCCTCCAAGACCCTCGGTCCATTCTCCCTGTTCAATCATCTCTCCTCCTTCTACCATTATCTCTATGCAATATATTATACAAATCCACGCCTAGTGGTCCACGATCAACTCATCACACCCCCAGTCCTCAAAACTACCATCTGGCAAGTATCTTCTGACCACCAATGGGATTTTTCTCTGGGCCAACTCTTTCATGGCAATCTGCAAAGGGTCTGTCTCACCCTCGATGTCCACCAATACTGGAGCGTTGAGCGAAATCTGCAAAGCTCTGGTTCCCAAAACACGAGCACGCTCGTACTTGGTCATGTACGGGGTGGTAGTTCTGTCTTCTTTGGGTATAGCCAACTCTTTGGTCGTTTTCTGTCTAGGACCGCTGGCGACGGCTGCGTCCTCTGGACCAAAGCCACCATTCACCACAGTCTTTCCATCGGCAGTCTTTTCGGTGCCGTTGGCCTCGGGTTCCTGAAACTCCTCCTCGGAGAAGTGGTCTGGCTGGTCAAAGTCGTCGAAGTTCTCAGCAGCCTCGTTGAATGCGTTGTCTTCGAAGTCAGACATGTTGTGATGAGTGAATTTTTTTTTGGTGGGCGCACTAAAAGAATTCAGTGATAACTAAGCTCTTCGCTGCGAAACGCGTGAAGAGCTGGCTGGCCTAATTAAAAGTGATATCTGTGTATTGAACTCATGAATAAAATGAATAGTACATTGACTTGGTATCGATGAACTCACAAATTGAATCGTGAAAAATTAACGAAGCTTTAGTTATGAACTGTGACGGCCCTTCACTGATACTTGCACTTCTTTTTAAACATAACTATCTTCACAGGTGTGTTTGGTCTTTAATACCTCAGCTTTGTCTTGATCAATATTATAGAATGGCCAACACTACATCGGGGCGATTCAGTTTATATTCTTCATTGTGGCGAAGACACTTGAAATTGCAGTTTTACAGCCTTATATTGTTTTGTCAACACCGAACTGTATAAGTCCTCATATCATGATTAAGTTAGCTATCCACTCGCAATTGCTACAAGCTCAAAATTATTAGAGTAAAACTTTGGGTTACTGAATCCTTGTTGCTACAAATTGGCTCACCTTGAATGCACTGTATATCTTGGTTTTTTTTTTCTCTAGAGAGCCCTTAGTAGGATTTATTATTTCTATGGTTTGGGACCACTTAAACAGCAAGAATGCTACCTACAAGATTGCTCAATATAACTGAGTAATATCGGCAATAACACCATACCAAGAATAATGACTAGAGACACGATTTGTGACCGTACTCGTGTTTTGGCACTCTTTCACTTAGTTTTCTTCTAGTTCATTCATCACTATTTTTGATTGCCTTAGTTCGCCCCACTACCACCACTAATCAGATACACTCACACTATTCTATTTCATGCTTCTCTAACTTAGCCAGTCCTTCAGTCAGATATAACTCGTGTATAACTCGCTTTCTTCCGAATTGGGAAATGTTCTGTGCAGCAAAAAACTTTTTGCACCCAAAAGTGATTGTGCTTTACACTTGATGGTCATTTTTACAAATATTTCATATTGCACCATGCGTAGCTATTCATATACTATCAACCGTTAGGATTCATCGGTGGATCACACACAGCGTCAGATTTTCATCATCTTCTGTTAATCCAGACAAGACTGAAGAAATCGCACTTCAGTCTTATCTCGTTTCGCTCTTCGCCGACTTCGCCAGTTCATTGGTCACTACACTCTACTATCACTTCTCTATTATCTCATTTCGCTCTTCACTGACTTCGTCAGTTCATTGCTCCTCACTACACTCTATTTTTACTTCTTTATTAACTCATTTCGCTCTTCACTGACTTTATCAGTTCAGTGCTATCACTGACTTCTTCAGTAAAGACCTTGGTTACCACTTCTTAATGCATTACAACTCGTCAGCAAAAGGCAACAAGTCCTCGTTACCAACTGCCACATAGTTGAACTCAGGGAGCTCTGGCTTGGCAGAAGCAGCACCAGCAACATCCAACTCAACACCCTGCAATGCCAAGGACAACTCAGCGGTCTTGACGGCAGAACTTAAGTCGGAGGTGGCCCACGATTCGATCGCGAACTTGGCCTGCTTGATTCTGTCGGCAACGACAGCAGCATCAGCGTGCTGCACAGAAACGACAAACAAACCTGCGTCCTGGTACTTGTGCAAGAAAGAGCTGGCGCCAGGAATCTTAGACAATGGAGTGTAACCCGAGTTCAAAGTACTGTTACCGAGGGCAGCAGACAACAACTCGTACTTGGCAAAGTCAGCAGCCTTCACTGGGACACCAATGAGAGCAACAGACTCACCAGAAGCTCTGATTCTAGCCTCCTTACCGTGGTGGAAAGAGGTGGCAGCCAAGGTAGACTTAGCACCAGTCAAGTCAGCGAAAGCAGACTCACCCACAAACTTGGCCAAGTCAGCCTCAACAACACCGCTGGAGCGGATCTCGATGTTACCGGCAGTGAAAACACTGGAGGCGTACTGCTGGATGTCCTCAGAGGTGAACTTGTTGGAGCCATCGTAGTACAATGGGTTACCCAAACCTCTTCTGAAGGAGAGTTCGTGCAACTTCTCGAGAGCAACGAACGCGTTAGACGAAGCAGCGCGCTCGTACTCAGCAAGGGCAACTGGCAATGCAATCTCAGTGAGTTCGTGTGGTCTGAACTGAGTCTGGCTCACGACGTTGCCGAGTGCCTCCACATAGTATGGCAAGTCCTGCTTGAGGAAAGTGGTCTGCAACACAATGGCGTCTCTGGTGACCGCAGAGCTGTACTGACCACCGAGCAATTCAGACTCACGTGTGAATCTCAAAGCAGACTTGGTTGTGGTGTTGAGGAAAGACGACTTGGCGAGAAGGTGTGCAAGGCCGCTACGCTTAGGGTTACGAGAACCAGCGTTGTTGACGATGACAGAGACGGTCGACAAAGGGTTGGCCGAGTCCTTGGCAGCGATCTTGATGTTGGCAGCAGCAGTAGCAGAGGTTCTGAACGAACGAACAGCAGATAACATGGTGGGTGTGGATATTTAAATTTTTTTTCACCTATTAGAATTTTGCGGTGTGTGATTGGCGGGAGGGGGGTCACGTGGAATAATCGGTACTCTTTGACATACTTACGCATTTACTGGACTCGAACAATCGGGTATGTGGTACTGTGTTGTATACATTCTAGAATACTTCAATTTCACTTTGCTCGACATCCGCGTTTAATAAACTTACACTTTCTGTGCTGTTTGAGTGACTTACTTTCTCACCGGGCCATTTTACACCCTCTGCCTTTACTGAATTTACGCTCAGTCTGCATTCCTTTCCCATTTCTTGTCTGCTCGCATTCACTCGCATATGCACTACTCGGTATGTGTTTTGTGGGATCGAAATGTATTGAGGATACTGAACTTTGGGGAGTGGAAGAGTTTTGGTTGAATTTTGGGTAGTTTGTCTTCGATTTTGCAGCCATCAAAAAACCAACACAGAGCTAAGTAAGCAGAAAGAAGGAAGCAACCCAAAAAAGTTAGAATGGAAACGATATTGATATGGAAAATTACCCGGGCCAATACAGACTAAATCACCCAAGTGATACATGATTCAGAAAACAACCGACACTAATCTCGTCACATTGCCCATACAGTTTTACCACAGTTCTATGATTTTTTACTTGATTAACTAATTTGGCTCCACTGTTTTCAGCAAAGAATATACACTAAGAACGCTTTCAACTACTCAACGTTGATGCTCGCATCAACGGGCATATTCTAAATAGTGTGCATCTCTATTTTTTTGCACTCAAGACAAGCAGTAAAGACCCATCGAAGACTGGTAAAAGTGGCCTTGAACACTCAAACTCGATTGGGTTAAACATGCAATAGTTCAGAAAATAAGCCATCAAAATTAGAATAGTGATGATAAAACTGTAATAAACTTTTTAGTCTACCGGTCTTCTGAGTCTTTTAGACTCAACATCATATTTCCGTGGTCGGGTGAAACACTTGCTAATTTTTTGGCCTGGTAAATACACCTCCTTCTTCCGTTTTTCACATTTCAGGCTGTTTTTTCCTCTCAATCTATATTTTCCTTCTTCGCCTCATGCTCTCCTTATTATCCTGCTTCCTCTTTCTCAAAAGCCATTTATACTATGACTTTCCATCACTACGCCTGTGTCAATCTGACGCTGCCCTTTATGTCGTGCTGCTGAACATAATCAAAAGTCAACTTCCCCCAGATCAAATCCATCATGATGATGATATGCGCCACTCCCCATGACAAGGTGATACTGTAAAAGAAGTTGGAGTTACCACTTCCCAAAACAATCCAACTGTAGTAGAAGATCGGTGCCAACAACAAGCAAACAAGGAGTACTAAGCCCGCAAGGAACGCGTACTTACTGTGTGGAAGCACAGTGTTCTTGAAAATCGGCAAGAAAGCTAGCCCAAACCCGACGTCCCCCAATGCGGGATACGACTTGGTGAAACTGAGCCAGAAGTACGTCACCACCACCGCAAGAAAAGCGTCTCCAGTCTTGGGCCCCACTTCGAGAAAACGGAGCGAGATCGGAATCAAAAACACAAACGAGTACAAATTGAACAATCCCACGTAGAATGGACGGAAAAAGTCAAACATCTCCGTGAAGATGTACCACCAAAGACCCATGTTGGGCACAATCTTGGAGTGCAGAAGCACCGTGGTGTAGCATTGGGAGATGAAACTTGTAGATCCATTCAATGCAATAACAGATGCACCCACCAAAAAGGCCACTACTACAAGATACAAGACAGTAGCACGAACCAACACGGATCTGTCCAACCCCAACACACTACTGGCGAGCGAAAGCACCAGGAACATCATGAATGCCGCTGGAGTGAGTGAAAGATACGTGGCCACTGCCATGGATACCATCGAGCGCTTCCAGTTGCGTGCGACTACAAGCTGGTGCAAAGCTTCGGCAAGGAAAAAGTTGGTGAATACCATGGTGGACTTGGAGATGTTTGTGAGTGTCAACAACGGGTTGAATAGATAGAATGATGCGATCATGGTGTCGCTGAAGGGGGCGTTTTTTATGTCGAACCGTTTTTTATTGTAAGTATTGTACCAACGGTTTATTGCCACGAGCCGGAGTGCTATGGCAACATCGAGTACGGTGTAAATGAGGTTGAGTGTAACCGGGTTATTGAATAACAGCAAAAGTATGACTAAAAGCGGTGGGTGGTGGTTAAGACCGCCATCGTACAAGTCCAAGTTGAAGTCTAGGTAGTAGAAAGCCTCTTGGAGCGAGCGGAACGATTGAATTGGCGAGCTGATTAAGTTGGATGCTGAGAGGTTGTCTACAACCTCGGGCAATAGGGTGGGTATGACGAATCGCACGGCTGCGCCGATGGCGACGACCTGGTTGAGTTTGTTCATGACACGCGAATAAAAAGTATAAGAAAACACGAATAAGTTTGTGAGGTGCGCGTGAACGGCCGGAAGTGAAAGATATGGACAGTGAGTAAGGGTCAATGAGGGTTGGATTGTCAATGCCAGAGATGGCTGTAATATATTGTTGAATTACGTAAATACATGGATATGCGCATGTTCAGAGATGTATGAAGTTAGGTATTGTGAACTTGTTGAGGGAGGTGATGGGGGGAATATTTGAGTGAGATCTTCTGTGAGTACTATCGAATTATTTAGTGCTCCGGACATCTGAATCTGGTCATGATAAGATAGCTGGGATAATGGGGTTTAGCGATGAATGATCTGGTGTAAATCTAAAGAGAGTGGTGAGGAAAATTGAATTTAGTGACGAAGTACTGAAGGGAAAACTGACTTTTAATGACGAATTACTGATTTTTAGTGGGAAAGACTGACTCTTAATGGGGAGTACTGATTTTTAGTGAGGATGACAATTTTCAATAACAAAGTACTGACGGTTAATGAAGAGGTCTATTATCAGACTCTTGACGACAAGTGTGGATAAACTTTCGTATGTAAGGCCAGCACCATAAACACCCAAACCATCCTACTCCACTAAATTTATCACTTTATCAAACTTGAAAACACTTCTCAGTCGTACCTCTCACTAGAAATTAACTGTTTTATCTTCACTGCCAAAAAAATAACCATGTCATCTGTATGTACCCCGACACTCCGCACAAACCATACTAACAAGCAGTTCCAACCCATAAACCCCAAGCCGTTCTTGAAAACGCTCATCGACAAAGAAGTGGTGGTGCGCCTCAAGTGGAATCGCACTGAGTACAGTGGACGTCTTCTTTCGGTCGATAACTACATGAACCTCCAGCTCGACAACACGTACGAGTGTGTGAAGGAGGGTGGCGAGTTGAAGAAGGAGTTGATTGGAGAGATCTTCATACGATGCAACAATGTTTTGTTTGTGCGGGGGGCTGAAAAAGAGGTTTAATGAAGGTATAGCAAGATGAGAGAAGACGTGAGAGGCAAGGGAATTACAAGCAGAAAGAACTACGGAAACAAAAAGGAAAATGGAACAAAAGTTGTTAATGAATAAACAACTCCAAACTGGCGGAGTTATGTGAATACTTCAGATGCTTGCTTGATGAGAGTGTAGAAGAGAGGCTAGTGTGTGGTTGAAACGAGGCTAACCATTATAAAAAATACAATACAGAACATCTACGATCGACGATTTCGAATCCTCAGTGTACCGTCAGCGCATCAGTACCACAAAAGATGTTTCTGTTGTACCTGGTTTTAAAGGACGGCTCTTCATTATCAGTACCTTCATGGGAAAACTGTAATATGCATTGTATAGCCTCAGTGCATTGAATAAATAACACCTACTTGACAACCGTAGCTGCACATACTACGTAAATCGCAAGAAGTAGTATAATTGAGTAGTACAACTACTAAACACGATACTACTATATTATGTGAAGCATGCAATTAATTGGCACGTATCATTATTTACTCGCTTCTTCATCGCGGCTTGTCTACCAATTGCTCCTCCAAACTTTAGTCCCCAATTTCACTCTCTACTTCCCACACTCAATCTCCGTGTTTCAACCAACATTAATCTCCCAACTCCATCACCTCGATGTCTCCCATAAACAATACCTCCTCACATCATTATTCCTCCATAACTGAGCCACATCCACCTAAGATTTCTTAGTCCTGCTAAACTCAACTATTTTACCAAATTACTGGCTCACTTTTTTTACTATGGACGTCTTACCCTACGGAGGTCTTATGACCAAGCCCCTCGAAGACGAAAAGGTACGCGAACAGAAGCTCAAACAGCAGCAGGTGGAAGTCACTGTCGATGGCCGCACCGAATTTCTCCGTCCTGAGGCCTTGATGGTGCGCGGAGTCGACAACCTCTCGACCGACGACATTACCGCGTTCGCCGATCTTTACCTCAACTACAGACAAACCGACGACTCCTACGAGCCTCTTGAACAACAAGTCGAGTTCCGTGTGCAGTGGATTAACGATACCTCTGTCATCTTCGTGTTCCAGACGCACGAGGCGGCGGTGGACGCTCTCGTTAAGTTGACTGAACAACCAATAGAGGTCAACGCTGATTTGGATAACGAGAAAGTTCTCAATGAAATAATCCAAGAACGCGTGGCCAAACTGTACAACCCAGTGTTGGCTTTTCGTAAGTTCCAGAGCTTGACCTCACGGTTGGGACTTCAGGAGAAGAAGGATGAGATGGAGGAAGACGACACAAGCATTATTTTGTACATAAGACAGGCGTTCCAGTCGGACCGCAAGGTCAAGAATGCCTCACAGTACTCGCGCTACTACTTGGTGCACGGCGAGCCTGACAGAATACGCATCGAGAAGAAGGTCACCAAGGAGCGTGCCCCTAGACGCAGGTCACGAAGAAGAGAGAGGGTCGACGACGAGGAGGACTTGTTTGCGGATCGCTTGGGACGCCGTGACGAGGAGGACTTGTTTGCCCATAAGATGAGAAACAGGTCACGGTCTCCTGGGAGGTAAGAGTCGTTGTGGTAGTGATGAGTGTATGATAAATTGTGTGAGAAAGAAGAATTGTAAAGATGGAGAGAATGAAGATAACTAGGAGACTCAAAGAATACTTATTAGATATAATCACTTTTTGATACCGTGTAGATCTAAGCTTGTTTTTTGTGGGAGTTGCCAGTTTCCAGCAGCTGTCAATACGAAATAATCCTTGGTCGGATGCACTCTCATATTAAAAATTGAAGCAATCTCAAATTGTCTAGTTGATGGATAAGCAGATGATTGAGCTCTGTATTAACGAAATCCAAAGGACTTGTTTACCGTATAAATTTTAAAATTCCGAATTGCATCAGGTCTACAAATTTATCTCATCCCGATACATGTTTTGTTAGCTTCTGAGAGAATATCAACTAATACACATGATACAGCCAAAAGAAAGCATCTGTCTCTTTGGATGAATTTCCTTCAAAGTTACCATACATATGCTTTCTGGCTAAGCTGGCTCATCACTGACGAGTTATCTCAGGGTCTGAAGAGTACAATCCAGATAAAAGGCGCCTAGTTTTGCGCAACTAGTAGTAAATATCCGAACTAACAGATCTCGCATCTTCGACACATCAAATGCTGTAGCTTCGCTTCATGAGTAGCTAGGAGTTTATTCATGATTCGGTTAAACTGGTGGGTATTTGGAAATTCTAGATATCGAAAGTTAACCTAGTGACGAATTATTTACATTGACAGTGGGACCATTGGTGGAAAAATCTGAATATTTGCACCCATTTTTCATTCCGTTTTCGGCAGTAGCAGTTTGCACCCAATATATACGCATTTTTTCTTCACAGCTTGTTCTCATAATGTATGCTTATTTTCGAGCTCACTCTTAAACATGGTTCACTATTTTTTGATTAACGCTCTTTACTTTCTTCAAACAACTCCTTCCTCTTTAAACTTAAAACACGTACCATTCAGAACTCAAATACTAAAAACATATCCCTCCTTAAACTGCTTCCGCCAAATGAGGATGGCATCATTTACACTTCGTAGATGGTTCATCTATATTCTATTATCTTACCTCCCTGTCTAGCAGATCGGTAATGAAAGACAGACAGAGGTGGCCTATTGCTTGCAACAGGCCCTTTGTGTTGGGCACCAGGCTCACGAGACTGGCTTGATGGTATAGAATGAGACTTGAAAACATAGTGTTGTGACGGTGAACAATAAGCAAATACTGCCTTCTTTACCATCAAAGAATATCACTCTAATTTCCCTCCTGTCCAAAATCCTCAGTAAACTTAACGTGGTTCAGAATGTCACTCTCATTAACCGTTGGGCGATTACTCTTGATCGCCTTGACGAAATCCTTAATCGTCAATGCAGGCTCCTTCAACTCATCCGAACCAATATCCATCCATCCCATCTCACGAGCGCCATCATCCCCTGGCGAACAGGGGGTCAACTTCTCCTTGTCCCCGTCCATAACAGGCTTGAAATGCGTGGCCTGCTGGATCTTACGGATCGGCTGCATCAAAGCATCCCTCACAACCACCGCCACATCGTGCCCCGAATATCCCTCGGTCATCTCTCCCAATAACTTGAAGTCCTGCGGCGTACACTCGCACAGAACTTCGTCACCAAGATTGATCTCAAACATCGCCGTGCGCGCCTGTGCATCTGGAAGGGCGATGTAGATACGCTTTTCAAAACGTCTACGGATGGCAGCGTCCAATTGCCAAGGGATATTGGTGGCTCCAAGAACAAGAACACCACTGGCATCGTTGCCCACACCATTCATCTGCACCAAGAGCTCTGTCTTGATACGTCTCAGCGCCTCAGATTCACCCTCCCCACGGGGCCCACAAAGTGCATCGACCTCGTCGATGAAGATGATCGAAGGTTTGTTTTCACGGGCCATTGTGAACAACTGCTTAACAAGACGTTCCGACTCACCCATCCACTTCGAAACCAAGTCTGAAGACGACACAGAGAAGAAAGTCGAGTTTGCCTCCGTTGCCACTGCCTTTGCCAAGTAAGACTTACCTGTTCCTGGCGGTCCGTAAAGAAGAATACCACTGGTGGGCTTACGGTTACCAACGAAAAGATGTGGGAATCTGACGGGCAAAATCACAGCTTCTTTTAATGCCTCTTTGGCGCTTTCCAACCCCGCAATGTCGTTCCAGCTAACGTTGGGTTTTTCCAGAAGAATCGCACCCGCAAGTGCACCACGCAATTTCTTGGTGTCCTCGTTATCATCATCGTCGTCTTTTTTGGCCTTGGTAGCACCACTGCCTGCACTTCCTCCAGACTCGTTCTTCTTTTCTTGTTTTTCGAGGTGGTCCTTGAGTTGTTCTGCCCTCGTGAGGTACTCGGTGAACTTCGACTTAATGAGCTCTTTCAGCTTGGCGTTTTTCTCGTACTTGAGTGCGAGCATGAGGTAATCCAACCCATTGTAGTAGAGTTTGTATGCTTCTTCGTAGCGGGTTGCGGTGTCGGCATCGATTGCCTTCTGCACCAAGTCGATTCCTTTGGATAAGAAGTCGGATGTCGACATGTTGGGGTAATTACAAATTAAAAAAAGAAGTTGAGTGATAGTGAGTGATGACCTGACAGGGCCTGTGCGGAGCGAATTGAGCGATACGTGAGTATAACTAGGTATGTCACTAAGAATTGACTTTTGGGATCAATATGTTCATAATTAAGAATGAGCAATGGGCCGACTGCTCAGAATGAGGTACTATTCTGTTGAGCTATTAGGGTGATCTATTAAAATTAGCTATCAATGAATAAGTGGACCAAGTATGAACTGAATGAATTGGTCACTATTTCAGTGAACTTTGAACTGATTCGTGTTCAGAACTGATTCGTGTTCACCAAGTGACTATCACTTGGTAGACACTGAGAAATACTAGTAATGAAGAGTGGCAAAAATTCGTAAACTGCGAAGCCACAAATAATCAACCTTGTTTATGTCGATTGACTGATGAGGAAGAAAAATTGATTTAGCACAGTCGCTTCTGAGTTTTGAATTGCACCTGTCGACCAGCTTCCAATGCGGAGTTCGGTCGACCTTAGAGATACATTTGAAGAGCGATATAGGTGATAAACAGAGCTTGATAAAAGGAATCAACTAACGATTGAGATGGAAACTTACTTATCGTTATACCCCACGAATATTTTCCTTGCTTATGAGAGGCATTGAATGTGGTAACTGTTCTTCTATTTATATTGTATCCTGCATACAGTCCGAGTCCGATAAGCGATGAAGGTTATAAGTCTGACTGGGTTGAGTGGGACATGCTTGGAATGCTGGACATAGGTATTATTGTGATTCTTACGAGTTGAAACAAAGATTGTTATGATTTAAGGTATTTGGCCTGATCGCTTCTTGATGCCTAATTAATCGGAGCCACTCAACTTAGCTATTTGAGTTTATTACCTTTCGAGCTTCTTATAACTGGAGAAACCTCCCTCTTGCACGTTCTCGAACCCTTTCTTACGACATCAAACCCATGAGCCCTTTGTAACGTCTTTTTTATTTCCGAGTCAGCCAGAGATAATCCCAACGGATCAGATAAGTAAATGTCAAGGGTTCCAAAGTAACCGTCACCAGGGCATCAAACACACGTGGGGACCTTCTACTGAATATTAAGTATTGCTCAACTGCAGAAATTGCCCACTCGCATCTTCCCATCTTCAGAAAGTGGACCAATCAACTATCTTACTGAATTACATGAAATCCAGTATGTAATTGTGACTTTCTACCATCCATTGTAAACATTCCTATTTCCTCCCAAATCATCCTAATACCCCCTATAGTATGCTCTTACTAATCCCCTCCGCCCCATTCTCCTAACACCACATCTCCTCATACAGACCTCCCATAAGTCGTATCATTGACATTCTCAAGCCCACTTTTCGTGTCACAAAACTACAACAACGTGCGCTCTAATTAATTACCATCTTCATAACCTCTCTAGCGAAATGGCGCATGAGTATTCCCAATGACGGAATACAGTTGCTACGATACTTAGGCTAGCTCTTCTTGTCTTGTTCTTCTTGCTTAGTTTTTCTTGTTTTGTTCTTGTTATGTGTTTCGTCTCGTGGGGTTTATTGTGTTCAGCCTATTGTTCTGGTACTATCGTCGAGCGCTTCTTTCCATATTTCTGCAGCTCTACAACCCCGAAGTTACGCAAACACACTTGAATCCTTTTAGTCTTTGCCTTTACCTGTTTAAGCACTGCACTCGTAATTTTGCACCCATTCCAAAGCCTCGAAATTTCAACACCAGAATGTGGCCTACCCAACTACCTTCTCCCACCCCGTAGAACATATTCTTATCCACATCGGCTCCCTCAGTCCACTCATCCAATGTCCCTTTTCTTCATTCCTTTCCTCGTTGTTTCTTTCTTCATTCCTTTCCTCGCTGTCCCTTTCTCCATTCCGTCTCTTCGCACTTTTTATTTACTCCGTCTACATTCTCTTTGTATGCTTTTACACACGTGCCCTGCACTATAAATACCACCTCTATCCCTCTTGTGCAAAACCAACCATGGTTGCAATCTCCAAGCTCATCAATAACGGCTTACTCTTAGCCTCCCAGTCCGTCTTCCAGGACTTGGCAACTCCCGAACAGGCCGCAGTCGAACAGTACAACATCATCAACTTCTTGGGTGGATCTGCTCCATACAAGCAACGTAACGGTGCTGGTATTTCCACAGACATCCCCCAACAATGTACTTTGGAACAGGTGCAGTTGTTCTCCAGACACGGCGAGCGTTACCCCAGTCTGGGCTCAGGTGCAGGACTCGAAAAACTCTACAAGAAATTCCAGGCCTACAATGGAACCTACAAGGGAGACTTGGCCTTCTTGAACGATTACACCTACTTTGTGGGCAACCAGGAGTTATACGAGAAGGAAACTACTCCTATGAACTCTCAGGGTCTCTTTTCTGGTACCACCGACGCCTTGAGACATGGTGCAGCTTTCCGCGCCAAGTACGGCTCCCTCTACGACAAGAACAAAACGTTGCCCGTTTTCTCCTCCAACTCGGGCCGTTGTTTCTTGACGGGTGAGTACTTCACCCGCGGCTTTTTGGGAGAGGACTACTCCGACGAAAGCCACAAGTTTGTGATTGTCGATGAGGACGCCAAGATGGGTGGTAACTCCTTGACCCCAAGAACCGGTTGTGTTGCGTACAACGAGTCTTCGAACGACGCTTTGGTCAACAAATACGACACCACCTTCTTGAAGGATGCCGCATCTCGCTTCAACACTGCCAACCCAGGCCTCAATGTCACTCTGAGTGACGTCAACAAGTTGTTCAGCTGGTGTGCTTACGAGATCAACGTCCGTGGATCCTCGCCATTCTGCGACATTTTCACCAATGAGGAGTTCGTGCGCTCTTCTTACGCCACAGATTTGTCCAACTACTACAGCCACGGCCCAGGAAACAACAACAGTGCGCTTGTTGCGTCGCCTATGTTGGAGGCCTCGTTGAAGTTGCTCAAGGACGACAAGTCTGATAACCAGGTGTGGTTATCGTTCACACACGACACCGACCTCGAGTTGCTCCACGCTGCATTGGGTATTGTTGAGCCCAAGGACCACTTGCCGGTCGACTACATTCCGGTTCCAAACCCATATGTGCACTCTTCCATTGTCCCACAGGGTGCGCGCATCTATGTTGAGAAGTACGCCTGCAAGAACGAGTCTTATGTTCGTTTTATTGTGAACGATGCCGTTCAGCCTATTGAGAAGTGCTCCTCTGGACCTGGTTTCTCGTGCAAGTTGTCGGACTACGAGGATTACGTTGAGAAGAGACTCGATGGTTTGAGTTATGCTGACCAGTGTGAGCTTCCTCTGGGTACTCCAACCGAGGTCTCTTTCTACTGGGACTACAGCAACACCACTTACAATGCTTCGCTCATTAATGGTTAGCAAGCTGCAAATAGATAGTAGTGAACGTGAGCAATGCGAACGTGAGAAAAATACCCTAATGCAATTGAATGAGAAAAACACCCAAGTATTGAAAGAAAAAATAGAGAAGCTCCAAGAAGCAAACGAAAAGTCTGTACATGATTGTAGCTGAATAAAATGCCATGGCTTGTTTAATGGTTGCAAATTTAAAAGAAATTTTTTTCAAGACTATGAAGGACTAGTAAAGGTTAAGAAATTAGATTAGCATCATTATATTGGAAAATACCACATAAGTATTGGCAAGATACGTGTATTCTCACCATCGAGTAGTCAAGAAGTTGAGGGATTCAATGGCCTTAACATTACAAAGCCCCTCTGTTTACATGTTTGAAGATTTCAAGCAAGCACCGTAACAAAAAGCATGTTTAGTCGAACAACATAGCTCAATTAGCTGATATCGATTCCTAATAGGTAATATTTTCGCTTCTTCGCCTACTTCGAAAATCGCACTTTCTTCACCTCCTACACTCAGTTCAAACCCTTGCAGAATTGCGCAAATCGAAGTGAGCCACACCAGAGAGGTACAGAGAGCCTAATAGGTTGCAGTAAGCGCAGAACAGAGTGAAAAGTCCTGACCCAACCTAAGAAATGAGTCTGGAGTTGTGGATCAGATGAGTCTGGAGTTGTGGATCAGATGAGTCTGGAGTTGTGGAGCATATGAGTCCTTTCAAGCTCAATCAGTGATCTCCTTCTCAGTCTGTGTGTGGCCTGTGAAGACTCATCCTTCCAAGTGTGTTCATTTACTGGGATCACGCGAGTGCAAAAAGATGAATACCACTCGTACATAAGTCCAAACCTATCAAACAATAGGGGTAACCGAGGTATCTTGTGACTTTGCTTCTATTACGATTTCCTTGTCTGTAAAGCCCTGAAATATGCTTTGTAGTTTAAGATCATATGTTGCAAAAATCATCCATGTGAAGAATTGAATCTCTTTGTTTACACTGCGAGACTTTCAGAAGATCCAAATTTTTACAAAGATCAAACTCTCAACTAAGTTCAAATTTATTTCCCCGGTTTTTCCAAAATATCTGTGAAAAATTAACTAATGCACAGCCGCAGCGTCAGCCGCAGCGTCAGCCGCAATGCCAGCTGTGGTTTCAAGCTACGGCTGAACCCATACTTTAGTATAGGTTTACCTATAGTTTATCTCTATAGCAATTATCCCTTCAATCTTTGATAAGACTCCTTCTCTATTTCTCCGCCTCTCGGATAACGGTGCAGTTATCCGGTGACTCACTATAAAATATAAAAGCTAACTACTTTCCTGCAGCTTTTGCCAAAAGACTATCCATATTGCAAATAAGATAGAGGCATATGGATTCGCAAAATTGCAAGGAAACTAATCGGGTGGAAGAAGATGTGAGTGATGGAGTTGATTTGAAGGGGGGACTTGATGGATTGATTAGTAATCAACCAGATCAAAGAAGTCATCATGAGGAAAGAGAACAGATAGGGGATGATCTTAACGGAGAAGAAGGGAAACGACAGGAAAGAGAGCAAAGAATCGAACTTGTCCCTCAGAAAGAAAGAATAGAACCTTTAGAAACAGAAGACCAGGAAGGGACTATAGATACAGAAGACCAGAAAGGAACTATAGAAACAGCATTAGAAGATCAAAAAGATAGTCATCGAACAGTCGACCAGAAAGAAAGAAAAGTATCTGATCAGATACAAACAAAAGAGCATTTCATACCGAAAACTACAAATGAAGGTCATGTAGATTACTTTCCCAAAAGAGACGATCCCAGTCCGCTTGATCCAATAGAAAACAACCCCATTTACTACTCCCCAAACATCTCCCCACCATCATCCCACTGCTCTCCAAACGCTCCTCTGCAAACCTTCGATTCGAATCAGGAAGCCAAAAAAGTATGTTCAAGAGTACAGTCGATCCGCCTCAACACAGATTCATCCTTCGAGTCCACGAAAGACGAAAATCCCGCGCCTGACGACAACCCCGAAAACCCGCCTGATGGAGGTTTTGGTTGGGTCGTTGCTTTCGGAGGTATGCTCGCAACATTTGCAACATGGGGCGCAAATGCAGCTTACGGAGTTTTTCTTAATCACTATCTCACATCAAGCCTGTTTAAAGGTGGATCCAACAAAGTGTACGCACTTATTGGCGGAACGGTGGTCTTACTCGCACAACTTCTCGCACCTTTGGCCCTATTCTTGTGTCGACTTCTTGGCCCACAAATGGTCATCGCTATAGGTATAGTCGTCCAGACTGCAGGGTATCTTTTGGCCTCATTTTCCACCAATTTGTGGCAGATATTTCTCACTCAAGGCGTGCTAGTGGGGTTGTCCTTCTCTCTCATCTTTATCCCTGCAACCTTGGTGCTCCCAACATGGTTCTCTTCAAGAAAGGCAACTTGCATGGGTATTGCAATTTCGGGTGCTGGTCTCGGAGGCGTGGTTTTCTCACTCTCTGTAGGAAGGTTGATTGAAATTACCGGTGACCAGAAATGGGCATTGAGAATGTTGTGCATCGTGTGTTTTGTGTGCGCAGCGCTTGGTCTTTCTGTGCTCAGGCCGTATAAAGTAAAGCGTACACCCCTTCGCGAAACCGCAAATCGCGAGTTTATGATGCAAAGTCTTCATGATACATGCGACGTCACTATATTCTACAAGAACTACGATTTGGCTTTGCTTGCAACCTGGTTTGCAATGGCACTTCTAGGATACGTGATGAACTTGTATACTCTTGCGCCATATGCATCCTCGGTCGGTTTCTCGGCACTGCAGGGCTCTACACTCACCGCTTTGCTCAATGCAGCTCAGGTTGTAGGCCGTGTAGGTGTGGGATTTTTGGCCGATATATTTGGTCGTTACAACGCCACTGCTGCCTTCAACTTCTTGGTAGCCATTTTCATCCTTATCTTTTGGATTAACGCGCATAATTTCGGCGCTTTGATGGGGTTTGCCATTGTTTTAGGACTCACCATTGGCACTGCTTCCACCATGTGCATGCCATTGTGCCATGATTTGCTCGAAGGGACTCCCTTAGCACACAAGCAAACGGCTGCGTGGGGTGGCCTCAATGTTATCATCTCATTTTTCTGTCTCGTGGCGGCGTTGATCGCTTTGGCCTTGAGACGCGAGGGAAAACCGCATCCTTATTTACACGCGCAGCTTCTTGGCGGTTTCCTCTACGTTGGGTGCACTTTGATCATGATAATTCTTCGGGAGAAGTTGGTACGAAAGCGGATGCAGTTGGAATTATCGCAGTTACAGAAGGAGAAGGGTACTGAAAATCGAGTCCAAGAACTTGAAAGGGGTTTGGAGATGACCGTGTTTGGTTTTTTCAGAAGGTGCTTTAGTGCGTATCGTGTTTGAATTGATGAAGAGACTTTTTTGACGAGATATTAGCAACAACTGAGTAAAAGGGGATTCACCAATAAGGTCAAACTGAGTTGAAAGATACAGGGTTTTTGTTTAACCCGTAAGTGACGTTTGCTCTGAATTTCAACATTTTTATTCTCTAGTCTTGCTCAACTGTCTTGCAGCAAGTAATTTAATATTTAGTATATAATTTATCTAGAGTTGTCAATCAAACAGAATGATTTACAAGCTACATAATTCATACTCTTTTCCAGGTTGACAGGGAGGGACGGAAATACCAGTCAATTTCATGTGCACTGACGAGGAGAATATTTAGTGGTTGGACGAGAAATAAAACTTCTCAACATAACGAAGTTATCGTTCTGTCTTCTTTAGCCAGGCTTACCATCAATAATTTATCAAATCAAATATGCATACTATTGAGACCCCATATAACTATTCAACTATAGAGTCGTATTCATATCATGGAGTAGACTTGTTGGTCCCATATTAGAGCGGTAACAATTTAGTATTATGTCCCGATAATTATGGCTGCAAATATTTCGTGGTTGCAAATGGAAGACTCTTTCACAACTGCAGCATCAGGGTATAACAGGCTGTAAAACCCGAGGTATGGTTTAGGTAATATATTGTTTGTGATCTCTCCAAGGCCTGTTATAGAGCTCTTGCTTCGAGGAAGGGGATAGTACCACGAGGTTTTAGATGAGGTCGCAAAGGGAGCAATCAAGAGTGATTAAAAGTAATTTGGAGTGATTCTGAGTGACTCTGAGTGACTGATTGGTTTTTGGTATTCATTATGATAGCACCTAGATAGAGCCTTAAGAACCGAACGAGACGGGCGTTAGTCAAATTGACGGTCAGAATACTCCAAATGGTTAGCATCTTATGCCCCTCACTGTATTCCAATATTTACTTTTGAACAGAATCCATCAACAAAGCATAGCCCTGGTACAACATTTCCATATAAAAATGGACTACTTTGCTCAGAACATACTCATCACCCTCGAAGCCAACATTGTGAGTGTCGACATTCAGCATTTTTTCCATCATTTTTTCCATCATTTTTCGTAGCACCACTTAGTAACATCACTCCCAGTCTAGACAAACAAAACTTACGTCTACAGTAACAAATCATTAAACCGATATATATTTTGAGTGCATACACTACCACCTTAACGGTTAGACTTGGCAACTCTCTCCAACTCATCCTTCTTCTTGATAGCGTAAGAGGTAGAAGAACCCTTAGCAGCGTTGATCAACTCCTCAGCCAAACATTCAGAGATGGTCTTGATGTTTCTGAAAGCAGCCTCTCTGGCACCAATGGTGACCAAAGAAACAGACTGGTTGACTCTTCTCAATGGAGAGACATCGACAGCCTGTCTTCTAACAGCACCGGAAGAACCGATTCTGGTGGAGTCTTCACGGGCACCGGCGTTGACAATAGCGTCAACCAAAACCTGCAATGGGTTCTGCTCGGTCAAAACGTAGATGATCTCCAAAGCCTGCTGAACGATTCTGACAGCCTTCAACTTCTTACCGTTGTTTCTACCGTTCATCATCAAAGAGTTAGTCAATCTCTCGACAATTGGGCACTGAGCCTTTCTGAATCTCTTAGAAGCGTATCTACCAGCGGTGTGGGAGACGAAAACTGGCTGTCTAACCTGGATGTAGTCAACGAGGGAGATGTCCTTGACCTCAATGTCCTCGAAAGACCACTTGTTGAACAACTTGACCTCCTGCTGAGCAGCCTGGACGTCAGCTGGGATGGCAGTGGCCAACTCGACCAACTGCAACTCTTCCTGGACAACTGGTTGTTCTTCGATGTGCTGTTCTTCGACGTCAGACATATTTGCGATGGAGAATGAAAAGTAGAATCAAAAAATCTTTGTAATTTTTCTCGAGACTCGCTACACTGGGACTGCGAAAAAAAAGTTGAAAAATTTACTGCGAAAATCCGCAGTTACCCGGAACCCAGATCGATTTTCGTACTGCACAAAGCGAAGCCCTAAACAACATCACGTGTGTATACTTTCGGAGCATGTTATGGCCATCCAGAAAGCACTGAGCTAGCGTAACTAGGCCAAGGAGCCCCATGGGCCTCCATGAAGACACAGGGAGCAAACGGAATACATGTTTGTACCAAAAATAGGTGGTAATTGCGGGTTTGCGTCGTGGACGGCTTTTTCAACGAGGTCTACGAACCCTACTCGCTGGGATGCTGCTAGATCACCAGCATGGCCATCATTCAGCTCTGACTGGACGTAGTCATATAAGGGGGGGTCCTGGGTGCATTCTACGGCGTTTGGATACTTCTTTAAGCGGATTTCAAGGCCGGAGACCACCGACCTTGCCTCTATCCTCTTCAGACCAAATAGGAAATGTAAATTCTATACTGTCTGTGTGTATATTTCATACCAAAATGCAATCTACAAATTTACTCGAAGGACCCAATTAGGCAATGTAAATTCTATACTAGAACAGGGTAAAGTCCATACCGTGCTAACCTTAGCATCATTCACGTGACAGGCGAGGGTCCCACTACGGCAATCACAAAAGTTCTCCATTGCTGGTTTGTGTACTAATTCATAATGGTGTAAGAAAAGGTTATTGTTAAACTGAGGGTAGGTTTGAGTGCCAGCCTTGCGAGCATGAAACTTGAACGAGATAAACATGGGACAGGACAAAGTTGGTTAACGGACTAGATACTCAGCAAGGTCCATCCTTGCTCTCCCCAGTTTCTGCGAAACCGGAGCGAAGAAAAAAATACGACTGTATGTGCAGGCCTAATATTAGTGGGCTGCATTATCGCCTGGACTCCCCCGCAAAAAAAGCCCGGTATAGGCGAATTTGAAAAGTGTGAGTCAATCATTAACAATCATAAATAGCGAGCATTTTCTTCGTTAAAGCCTCATCAATAAAAGTCATTATGGTTCCAGAAAAGGAAGAAGCACAAACAGGCTTTGAGGACCCAAACCTCTCGGACAACTCGCATAGTAAGTCAGACTTGGAGCACCTCGATGACAACAGTGAGGGCTTTCTCGACGAGAAAGTGGCCCAGGACAAGGTCGATCAGCTCGCACAGGAGATGGGCATCAACCAAAGAAAGTTGATGAACAAGATTGATCTTTGCCTTATTCCTCCCTTCTGTCTCCTTTACTTTTTGTCATTTTTGGACAGAGTCAACATCTCCAACGCCAAATTATACAACTTGGCTGTCGACTTAAAGTTGACCGGAGACCAATACAACGTTGCTTTGACGGTTTTTTTCGTGCCATATGTGTTTTTCGAAGTCTTCTCCAACTACTTGATCAAGTTTATCAAGCCGCACATTTGGTTGAGCTCTTTGATTCTTGCGTTTGGTGCTATTTCCATCGGGATGGGATTTGCACGTAACTTTGGAGACTTGGTGGCGTGCCGTTTCCTCATCGGTTTGACCGAAGCTGGTACCTTCCCTTCGATTTTCTACCTTCTTTCCAACTACTACTCCAAGTCCGAGTCGCAAAGACGTTTCTCTGCGTTTTTTTCCGTGACATCTTTGGCCGGTGCCGCGAGTGGTGCTATTGCATACAAAGTGCACGAGCTTGATGGTAAGCACGGGTTAGCCTCTTGGCAATGGCTCTTTGTCATCGAAGGTATTGTGACGTGCGGCTGTTCTGTCATTTTATTTTTTACCATTGCCAATTTCCCCGAGGAGTGCCGTTTCTTGAACGCCAACGAGATTTCTTTTCTCAAGCGCAAATTGGAGATTTTGAGTGGTGCCCGCTCGTCCTTCGAGATCAAAAACACTTTCAAGGACGTGTTCAAATGTTTCAAGGATGGTCTTATTTGGTTACCGGCATTGGCTTACTTCGGGCTCATTATCCCATCGTACGGCTATGCATATTTCGCAGCCACTATTATTAAGGAGATGGGATACACCGCTGTTTCTGCAAACCAGCACTCGGTGTACCCATGGATTACTGCCTTTGGAATGTGTAACATCGTGGCATTCGCATCGGACCGCTTTAAGCGCCGTTTGCCATTTTTCCTTTTCTGCTGTGTTCTTGCCATTATAGGCTTGGCTATGGTCTTGGGTGCAACTACCCGCCCTGACGTGAGGTACGCAGGCTGTTTCCTCACAGCTGCTGGGTTGTATAGTGCAATGCCTGTCATCGTGTGCTGGGCTGCCTTGAACAACGGTGGTCACATCAGAAAGTCTGTTGGTACCGCATGGCAAGTTGGTTTCGGAAATATTGGTGGTATCATTGCCACCTTCATTTTCTTGTCCAAGGATGCACCAGTGTACAAACCGGGCTTACTGGTTTCCATTGCAGGTGTGTGCTTTGCTATTCTCATGGCTGTGGCGTACTTCTTTATGGTGCGGTTCTTGAACCAGAAGAAACAGACACCAGAGTACAGAACTAAGTTCTACTCTTTGGAGGAGCGTGATCAGTTGATCCTTGGTGACAGGACCCCTACATTCAAGTACCTCTACTGAGAAAAACCTGCAAGCACGTTTTTGAGGCTATAATAGTAATTAATGATAGACGAAGTAATCTGAAACAAGCATGTGTAAGCGAAAGCGAGTTCATACCACAAAGACTGTGTCAAGTAAAAGTAGACGGCTGCAAATTGAAAAAGAATTTTTGTAACTAGGAACATACTTATCCCCGTTACTGGTAAATACACTCTTTATATAGTCTTTATTTCAATATACATGTATGAAAACAAGAAAGCGTCCAGTCAGTTAACTTCACCCCGGATATGTCAAGCATTATCTACGGCAAAGATGTGGTGCCTGGACAATTCATACACTTAAATTAAAACAACAATGAAGTGGTTCGTGTTCTTAAAATAAGTTCACAACCACCATTAGAAGTAATCTGTGTCACAACAATAAAAATCCAAACCAACAGTCACAGAATTCATCTCTAATGTTTCACCAAATTTTACTTCTGTTCAAAAAGTACCACATAACCTTCTGTCACATTCCGATCAACTACCGACTGACACATAACGCTGATCGCCAATTAAGCGTTATTTGGCACATAACGCTGATCTAAGACATAATGCAAAAATTACACTTACCAGTAAATCCCTTCAACTACGTAATTTTTAGCCTCCACATACGTCATTTAAAAAAGCCCCCCATCGGAGTACTAGATGGCCATTTTGTGGCCTACACAAAACTAGCTCAGGGTCTTCGGGTACAGGAGTAGAAGAGATATGGACTGAGCTAAAAAGGAGAGTGGTAAGCGTGTGAGATTCACGTCGGTTCATATGTAATGAGTGAGAACCTCGTTTTGTAGATTGTCAGTTACTGTATTTTGATGTTCGTCGTAAGCTCATCAACATCTCTGATATCAATCCATCTATAATATCTGTCCATCAATAATCTTCATTAAGTCGTCAAGTCATTTCCTTATTTCTTCATCTATTCATCTCCATAAATCTACATTCTATCACCACACGCACTCGCCAAGCCACAACCGGAGCAAATCCAATAAAATAACCCATTAACACTTGTATTATATATACCTCATTTCGTCAAACACAAAACTAAGGCATGGTTATCGGTCTCACATAGACACTTACCCATCCATACTCATCCCATCCCATCTCAATCTCCGCCCTCTCCTCCCCCTCCCCCACCTATTATTCCCCACCTCTCGGCGTCCTGCATAGGAGCTCTCGGAAACATACAAAAATGATGACTCGAAAACTACACAAGGGATTAGCGGCAAAAAAGTTATATTTCAACTTCAACATGAGCAAAGAGTACGCCCCCCCTACCGGAGCCCCACCAGAGTGGTCCCAGAACAATAACCAACAATCATACCAATCGCAGCCTCAACCGGCATACAACAATAGCCAGCAGGACAGAGGCTGGGGTGGTCAGCAAGGCTACCAACAACAGGGCTATGGCCAGTACCAGCAGCAACCACAGAGCTATGGCGGATACGGACAACAGGGTGGTTATTATCAGCAGCAACAGCAGCCCATGTATGTTCAGCAGAAGCCTAGCGGGGGTGGTAGCCAGGGCTGTTTGGCGGGATGCTTGGCTGCATTGTGTGTTTGTTGTACCTTAGATATGCTTTTCTAACTGAAAGATTGGCAGAAAGAAATTGAAAGGTTACCAGGCGGCGAAGACGATGCGCGAGGAGTTATCGAAGAGTTGCATTTGAGTGAGAAGCGAGAATGGTTTATCTATAAGCTTTTCTGGATAACAGTTGAGTGTGACCAGCGATTTTAATATAAATATAACTGCAGGGACAGTGTTGATTCAACAGTCAATGGTGGGTGCTAATTCAAGCTTTTGTGGAGCCTGAAACATTTGTTCATTAAGTCTATTGAAGCGTTTGTGGAGAAACATTTATTGATTGAGTGTATTGAGCATTTATTGACGGTGCGATTAATTGATTGATGTATTTAGCATCAAAATTTGTGACAAGCAATTGCAATAAGCACGTATTGAATATAATCTTGTACTTCAACATTTCCGAAGACATTCGTTGGCAACTGTACGAAGGTGCCCTCTATTACGGAAGATAGCACTTTTTAAACCTGGGGAGAACAAGTTTTTGACTAATGTAATTGCGATCTACGCAAAAGGTTCATCTAATTGCTGAATCGCCAAAGCTATTTGAGTTGCGGTTACCTCCGAAACAAAAATTATCAAAGTACTTTGATGTTTGTTCCCAAGTTTCGTTCCAAGGCATGAGAACACAAAAAACATGAGTGATGCTACTAGTTATATTTAATTGATGTGATGAAAAGCAGATTTAGCTATAAGATCCTCTCCCATAGACCTCGGCCATACCTAGTCCCTTGGTGTGTGTTTTAGACAAATGGCTGCGAAATTCCACTTTTTAGCGACCCCTTTTTCTTCAACGGTCTTCAAAACCCATGAACTCCGAAGTCCCCACATTTCTGCAGTAATAGAATTTATATTCTTGTTGGTTTATCTGAGACCTTTAAGGGCTGCATGTAAAATCTGCGAGGCTCTTGTAAATAAAAAAGCAGAACCAAATGTTTTTCAAATCTGTGGAGAGTATCGTAGATACTGTTTCCTTCCGTCAAGGACTGGAACAGCTTCTCTTTTTCAAAAAGGCGCTGAAGTAACTGGAGCCTTGAATGAATAGGAATATTCCATGGCAATCTGCCGAGTTGCAGTTTTGAACATGCCTACTGAATTCTTCTCTGCCGCAGCAATATTACTGTCTGAAGAGGCTGTTTCTTCTCGCATTTCAGCTTGCCCCTTAAAAACCAATTTGCAAAGCAAACTTCGATTAACTAATAGAAAGTGAAACATGAATATTCTTTGTGGTTGAGTTGGTTTTACCTTTGCATTCTCTGCGCAGGTAAATGGAAACCATATCCTCAAAAAGCTCAGTGAATGGGTAATTGGAAGCAGAAATCTGAGCCCAGCTCTCGTAATTTCTCCTTCTCAATACACTCAAAAGCCTGTAAGGCAATGTAGAGCTCACCGAGTTGGGCGTGTTTAGAACCGCCGTAACTTTTGGTAAATCAATTGGAACTGACCCGATTAGATCTCAAATGTAACATCATAACTGTTGAAATTCTTCTCAGCAGCAATATTTTCCACACTTTCAAAGAGGGCTTCAATTAGGTGCTTGCAAAAGAAACTTTGAGCATTGAAGCAAGGAAGATTTCAGTAAAAGTAATGTCCCTGTTAGTAGGTGAATACTCAGCCTCAGTTTCTCCTAATAGGAGTGGAAAATATTTAAATTTTGTTAAGGTCTGTTCAGTTTGAGCACTGGCTCGTTGACAGAGAAATGGCTGCAAAATTATTTTCTTGCAGGAAGTGACTCTGTTCGCAGAACAAAAAAGCACTCTTGAAGGTTAATGATCTTTCATTTCGAGCTTCTTCGTAAATCTCATAGGAAAACAGAGGTGAGTGGCTTTAGGTGTTGGTAAGCTGGTACTGTGGTAAATCCACGAAGTGTTAACGTGAGCCTCATAAACTGCAGAGGAAAGATCTACTGAAGTGACAAAGTTTTTATCGTATAGATTCAGATAT
Source organism: Kodamaea restingae (assembly GCA_003707425.3). Taxonomy (NCBI): domain Eukaryota; kingdom Fungi; phylum Ascomycota; class Pichiomycetes; order Serinales; family Debaryomycetaceae; genus Kodamaea; species Kodamaea restingae. The sequence goes on from PPJA03000020.1 coordinate 216,262, forward strand.
TAATCAAACGTACCAGCTACTGCAACCTCGCGGTCATCTAGAAATGGTAGGTTTACAAACTGCGCAAGGTTCAAGTGAGGAGGTTCTGTCAATCTCAACCATTCAGATCCTTTTTCCCCAAACTGTTCCCAGAGAGACTCTGTTTCTTCTTCCCAACATAAAAAGCCGTCCCTGTATTTCTGTCCTTCTTCTCTTCAGACTCACGTCCACAGATTTTTCTTTGACTTTATTTGAGTATTTTTAGAGAATGATTGTGGTTTTGGACTCTTTTTGAAAAACAAAAACATGTACAGGTTTACGAAACGAGTGTACGGATATAAATATCTTAGTCCAGACTCGTTCCTTTTTCGTATCAATCTTAGTTGGTTTTTACAACATTTGCAGTTGAATTGCCAAATCTGTAAAAAATTTGGCTGCGAAAAGATTTTCTTTAGGTTAACTTTGTACAGTATGTCCGATTCAACTAGATTCTTAGTGCCTGTAACACAGTAGTGGAGGTTTACAAAAGTTTAGGTTTAATGCTGATGAATTTATTGTTAAGATAAACACAAACAACAACCGAATGACCAAAAAACAATTACCGAATGAACAAGAAACAACAAGAAACAATAAAACCAAACGAGAAACGTATAAATACAGAACAACTGAGATTATTGAAAATAAGAGACCCTATTTTGGAGTTGTTGAATGACGACATGTTGGTGTAAAGCAGGAAAACAAACGTGGAATGGTGCTCGGTTTGGGACAGAAGTCGACAGTTGGATAGCGGCGGAAATGATATTCGTTTAAATGACTTTGAGCCGTGGAAGTAGATCAGATTCTAGAAATATTTTGCGAAGCGGGTCAAGGGAATATAATAGCAAGTATGATTCAATAGCGAAGAAAATCTCTGAGATATAAAATCTTAAACTTCGACAGGAAGTGTACCATCGCGAAGCTTTTGTTTTCACCTGATAATTTACCCCCTATTAATCACGTCGCTTCTTAAAATCTCACTCTGACTCGAAACATTCCTGAATCTCTCTTCCTGGATGTTCAGTCGTCACCTGAATGTTATATCTTTTACCTATATCCTGTCTATAAATCTATCATATCCCATAATCCCAGTAAACCCGGCCACATCTATCTTTTCTTTACCACTCACCTGACTCTCATCTGCACCCCACTTTCTTTTCCACTATACTCTCATCCTCCTCTCTATACAGTCTCTTTCACAATCTACTCGTCTCCAATAGGATAGCTCCAGAAAGAAAACCCAAGCACCAAATCAGCACAAAACACACACGCACCATTAATTATAAAGGCCCATGCCAACTTGTTGGCCTCTGCAAGGTGTCCAGTAAAGATCGGACCCACACAACGCGCAAAAGTCTTACCAATGTTCACAATACCCATGACCTTCGTCAACTCTGTCTTCGGAACCATCGCCGCAAGCATAATCTGCCGAGGTACAACATCCATGGTGGAGGTAGTGTAGTACAAGACGAGTGCCACAGCAACACCAGCAAAAGATCCAAACAACGGTACCGAGGCCATGAAAAACGCAGATGGGACCTGTGTGAACAATATCGCACGAACTGGACCCAAAGCCTTCGCAAGTATGGCAGATGGAATGGAGGAAACCGCGTTGATGCTATTGTTCACAAAGAACAAAGTTCCAATAGCTGATGGAGTGGACGAAAACCGTTTGTTGATATAGTAGACGATCCATCCAGCAGGCATGAACCCGTATCCCATGGAATCCAACATGAAAATGGTGAGAAGCCTTGGGAGTAAGTAGCGAGTGCGCGGAGAAAGGCCATGCGAAACATCCGAGTTAGCGTTTGCAGCCGAAACGGTCGAATCCACCAAAAGGGCCGAGTCTTCATCAGCTTCTCCAGTGGTCTCTGCTCTGGTTTTTCCTCCAACCTCACATGACTCTGAAAGGAAACACATGAATACAAACTTCAATCCCGCAATCGCCGTGTAAATCACAAAGACTGCACGATAACACTGCAACAAATCCCAACCTCTCGCACGTAAATAGTCAACAAGATAGCCCGCAACAAGAGACCCCAACGCACCACCAGCCGTAGACAACAAGCCGTACGAAGCAAATATCTCAGGGCGATGTTCAGGTACGACCAAGTGCGCAATGCAAGCCTCCTCGACTGACTTGAAAGGCCCAGTTTCGTCTCCAGATGGCGAAATGACTCCGACTGTGGCAGCAACTAAAAGGAGCCAGTAGTTGCCCAATGTGGCAAATATAACTCCGGACGCAAACATCAGAGACGCTCCCAACAACATCACGCGCCTACGGCCCCATGAATCAGCATTCCACGTCATAAAATACAGAATGACGCTGTCACCTAACAAGGTGAGCGTCATGAACCACCCAATCTGCGCCGGCGACAGGCCCAATATCTCTAGGTGGAGTGTCAAAACCTGGTTGGTGAGCCCGTAGCTCATGAGTCGAAGAAACACCGATGCACATAGGATGTGCACATCTGTGCTTGAGGTCTTGAATGTGTGTATGACGTTCATTGAAAATAAGCTAGTGAGGAAAATAGAAAAGCGAGTGTGAAAAATATAGAAGTCGAGGGTGGAAAATACAAGACGAAAGCAACAAAGTTTGAGGCTGGTGAGAAATTGGCTCAGTGAGTAGGCAGTGAAGTAGAAGGGGCCAATTTATTACAATGTTAGTCGTGGGCGCAAATTAAAAGTTTAAGGAGATAGGTACTGTGTGGAGTGTAGTCACTCTCCGGTTGGGCATTGGGAGCTGTTTGTAAATTTGGCCATTCATCTTCTGTAAATTTTGGTCATATTCTTAGGTAAACTTGAAGAGCCAACCTTCAATAGCTTGTTTAATCAAATCTGCGGCTTTTTACAGTTAAGTAGATGATATCGAGGTTGCTGTTAAGGCTTTAAGGTACTTTTTAGATGGACATTTGTAGGTCCTATAGATTTGCCATTTAGTCTTTTAATTTTCTGTCCGCCTAGCTGGTTTGACCTCCCTATGACTTTCTCCTTACTGCTGCAGTTATAATGGCTGCAAATTATGCAAGCACTTTTCTACCAGTTTCATTCAGTTGAGCTGAAGGCAGACCAAGCTTTTGTGGATTCACAACTGAAGAGTCAAGCAAAGACCCGCGGTCATTGACCCGTGGGGATCATAACAGTTAACCCCTGGTTAATTAGATCACAATTTTAGTTAAGCTCAAATTTGTATGGAGATGAAACGAACGAAGTTGAAGCATGTCTTTTAGTTTTTTACCAGCATATCTTTATGCTGTTTGATCTTCAAGTGAGCATATTTCGTAGTAACTATCCTCGAATTCCATCACCTTGGTTTATATTGTAGCAAAATGAGCAAATTTAACAAAAAAGCTTCGAAATTGGAAATCATCCATCGCTTAAAAAATCCAAACATGCTGTTACTTCTACAAAGGCGTCGTCAACGCGACATCTTACTTTTAGGTAAATACAAACCAACAATTCGTGGACAACTGATTTTGCGAGTGAAACAGAATGGCTGCAAATGTTCGGAAATGCGGAAAAAAGATAATTAAAAAGATGCAACAGCACCCCGTTGGAGAATTAGAGCATAGTAGCATTCAAACATCCAGATAATACCACACAAAAACCCGGATGATCCCATTCAGCAACGCAAAACCTCAAATATAATTCTTCTATTGACCCAAACTCTTTAGCTCGCTTTTCACAGATCTAGTCAATCATTACTCTATTAGTCTCATTCGTAATATCGTACATTTTACAATCACCCACCGCAGTGGGCAAATAAGTCTATCTATCAAACACTTTCAGTGCCTATGCTCAGCAAAAGAACTTGAGAGCCCTGTGCCACTTAGGCAACCTGGCAAGCGCTGCTTTTTCCTCTATAATCTCCTGTTCCAACAACTGCAAGTCAAGGTGTTGTCTGCCTTCATCCAAATCCAACGTCTTCAAATCAACCAATAATCTAAAGTTACCGGAATAGATTTTGTGAGAAAGGTAAAACACAAAGAAGACGATAAAACCCAAGTAGTTCTGGAAGAAAACCTCAGCATTGGGTGCTTGTCCTAATGGGAACAAGGAAGTCCAGAACTGCAATCCCAAAACCACAATATTCATAATCATTCCGTACCATGCGCCCCACACACCAACATTACTGCGGTATGGAAGCTCATCAAGACTACGACCTTGGAGTTTCCAAGCCCTGCGGAACTGGATGAACGCACCATTGATACAGCCCCAGGTGAACAAGGTGCTCAATGCGGAAAGTGAAATCAACCATGTGAAAACCACACCCTGCTTTGGAGAGGCCGACACAAACGAGAGCAAACCGAAAACAGCACAAGTTAATATACCAACAAGAGGTCTACCTTCTCTATCAACATAGGTATAAGCCCTATGGGCCAAACCCTGTTGTGCCAATCCAAACATGGTACGAGAAAAGCCATACACCGCAGAATTTCCAATGGCAAGCAAGGCCACTAAGACAATCACGTTGAAAATAGAGGGCAAGGCCTTAATACCACCTGCTCTAATTGCAATAACAAAGGGCGAACTCGACGCATTGGAGCTGCCTGTGAGTAAGTCTGGCGAATTTGAAGGCACAAGGAATCCCAAAAGCATGAGAGTAATCATGTAAAAGACAAGAATTCTCCAGAAAACCTGCTTGATGGCCTTTGGAAGAACCACACGTGGGTTTTCCTTCGACTCAGTGGCAGTGAGACCAACCAATTCAGTACCGGCAAGTGAGTATGTTGCAGTGATAAGCACGGAGATGACACCCTTGAAGCCCGAAACAAAAGGGCTTGGGTGGTGCCAGTTTTTCACTCCAATGTAGCCCTGGGCTCCTCCGCCAGCAATAAGCACAATAGCGAGAATGTCAAATCCAATAACTCCCAAAAGTTTGATGACGGCAGAAACAAACTCAGCCTCTCCAAATCCAGCATTTCCACACAAGTTAAGAACAATGATCAACACGTAAAATATACTCACCCAGGCTACTGGGTTAATGTGCAGTGGCCAAAAGTTAATTGTGAGTGACAGTGCAACCAACTCCAAAGGCATCACAACAACCCAGAACAACGCATAGTTCCAGCCCATAGCGAAGCCCATAGATGGGTCGATGAATCGCGTAGCGTAAGTAGCAAAAGAGCCAGAAACCGGGTACATGGCCGAAAGTTCGGCAAGCGACTGCATCGTTGCATACAAGAATGTGGACACCACTCCCCACGCAACCATTACAGTTCCAGGACCATGGGTCAATGCTAAACCAGATGCGACAAGTAATCCAGACCCCACACATCCACCAAGAGCAATCATCTGCAATTGTCTCTTTTTCAAACTCTGCTTGAGTTGAGGTGGTGCTCCCAGCTCAACGTCATTCTCTGCTCTTTTAAACGAGTCCTTGAATGTTTGCCAGCGGCCGGTACTTGACTCAGGCTGTGTCTCTTTATAGAACGAGCTCACAGAGCTTGTTTTCGTCAGCATGTTTGGAAACTCAAAAAATGCTTCTCCATGGCATTATAAGCATTTGGCCAAGTTTTTTTGCACCCTTTTCTTTTTCTGCAGCATGTTCCGGAAAAGGAGATGGCGTTTTTAAATACTGCGGCACTGGTGCGAAAAAAGCCGTTACGGCGCACCATCGCCACAAAGAGGAGTCGCGTGATGGGCGACTCGGCTTTGTGTTTGTCCTCTGGTAAAAGACATGTCCATTATGAGACATCTAGCTTGATTACGTGTTGGTAAATTAGGACATTTGCTACTACTGTGTTGCTGGTAGGTATTGAGTATATTGGTGGGGTGCTTTAGCTGCAAATTTTTCAACAACGGTTTGGTGGTTTTGTGCACAGGAGATACAAAGCCGAAAATAGCAGAGTGACGTAGCAAGTGAAGGGAGAATGGTGAAAAGCGGAGAGCTCAGAACGTCGAGGAGCCTACCATCAAGGCTGGAAAGTATTTATTTCAACAAAAAGACGAGGAAACGGAAGGCTTTTACATGCATCTGACCGCGCATTAACTACAGCGAATAAGGAAGAAGAGCTTTAGTTCTGCATACTATTTCCTAAGCCATCACAATAGTGCTCAAGGCGCTGAGGTCGTTGAAATTCCACAAAGTGGAATGAGGCTGGAGTTGCTGAGACTGGGTGCATTCTCTACAGCAGAGCCAGAATAATGACTCATTAAACAGGGTAAATTTGTCTGCCACCTAAATGCAGAATATTCAAGGCAGATCTCTTGATTAAGCCTTGATAGTTATTTGAAGCCTCCACAACGAATCTTTATGTTTTTGTGTCATCATTCAAACAGCAAGAGCAGACGAGGAACGACTGGTCATGCTCGAGGTGAAGTGAAATTTAAAGTAAATATGGTTACAGTTCAAATATCCACAAACAGAGGCCTGCAGGATTTTTCACTAGAATCAGTTCACCATCTTCGCAGGCTTTGTTAAAACACAACACCTTTGTTGAAACCCCCTTGTTGGGGGAAAATTCGAGCACGCATATTTGATGTTTGTCACCCGAAACTACTTGGATTAAACTCAATTAGTCCAAGATTTTCCGTGTGTGCCAAATACTGTGTGAATACTCCGACAATAATATGCGCCAAACCCCGGCGCCAAATATTCCGAAGGAAAATAATGAGGTTGATGTATTGCAAACAGCCGCGTCAGATCAGAAATCAAATTAACTCTAAGATATTCTGTTCCTTTGCGAGGCTTGACAAGACGAGGTTGTTTCTTTACAAGAACTCCAATGGGTTTTCATTCTTGAGTCATCTTTTGCTTTTTTCATTCTTGCATCAAAGTCGCCAGTTGCTTGTTTCATTCTTGACCAAATTCCTTAGGAACCTATCATCTCTCTTACTATCCGACACAGTTGGGACGATTTTAGTGAAATGACTTGGTAAAGATCTAAAATAGAATCTGAATTTCTGCTAGTTACTCATTTATGTCTCAATGATATAGCAGCTACTTTATACAGCGGTTATCCTCCAGCAATGCACCATCTAAGTCATGCTTCTGCTCCATATTTACGCATATTGCTCATGCTCATTTAAAATCTCTATACCCATTATACATCCATACCCGATTATATCTTTTATACGAATATCCAGTCAAATCCCGACTAGCTTCCTCATTGCCTCGAGCTAACGTTCACCACAACACCTTCTTAATTAAGTTCCCCCGCAGATTTCCGATAACCTCCACACATTTTAGTCGATTCTCTTTTCGGCACGATCCGAGATTCGGAACACTTTTCAACACCATGGGATACTCATTCAACACCACCAACGATCCAACTCAATTGCAAAAAGTCTACAGCTTGCCCGCTCTGGAGTGGAAAGGCTTGTTGACTGAGGAAGAGTTTGCCGACATCCAGACCAAGAAGCAGCAGTACTACTGCTCTGGAAAGTACACCAAGGCGTTTTACTTGACCAACGACGACGATGGAATTGTTGCTGCCACAACCGTCGTTTTGGACATGCCTTCTGTCAACGGCCGTGCTCTTTTAATCTCCTATGTCTTCACACACCCAGATCATCGCAAACGTGGCTTGGCCGAGAAGATAGTGAGCTATGCCATTGCTGAGACAGAAAAGGAAGTGCTCAAAAACGAGGACCAACCAGGCCACTTCACATGGGTGTTGTACCTGGCTGTTGCGACTTACTATGGACGTTTTGGTTTTCAAGGCCACCCTCTCAAGATTTACTCCGTGGCCACCACAAAGTCAGAGCCCCAAACCGTGCGCTGGTTGCGCGCCGATAATAAAGCCGACGCAGCGATCATTGCACGTGCCTGGGACTTGAGATCAAAGGCCATTGAAGAGGGCTTCAAGGCCAGTGAAAGTAAGAACGCCACACCTTTTGGGTTCGAGGTTGACAAAGACCTTTCTACTCCTTACTTGTGGACTGAGAATCATGTGGGCACGAAAATGCCCGAATCGCAGCAGGATGCTTTCAAAATCAAGGGAGCTGTGGTGAAGGCAACTGATGGAACAGTGCATTATGCTCTTTGGAACACCATCATGCTGGAAACAATGTTCATGGTGAACCAGGGCCAATTGACTGGCGATTTAAAGGAGTTTTCTAGCCTCGAGCAGACTGAGGACGTTGCTGGTGCATTATTGCAGGCATTTGCGTACATTACTGCAACTCGTTTCCCACACCAGGAGACTTGTTACTTGGATACCGCAGATGTTTCCTTTACGCACGAGTTGTTGGCTGAAAAGGGTATTCATGTGGCTGAAAAGGGCCCTAGACCTTTGCCAATGTTGCGTGGTTTTGGTGGCGAGGGCGAGTTCGAGTGGATTGCCAACGGGTTATGGAGTTTTGACTAAGTAGTTCAAGATGTTGAACATTAGTTGATGACTTTTCACAGTTGGAACTGGTAGTCAAACTGGGAGTTTTGAGTGGTGAATGGATTCTGGGTTAGTGTTAGTGAGCGATTACTAAGGGATAGGCGTGGTGGAGTACTGACATCACTTTTGTGAAGTGAAGAACGGTGAAGACGAATTACAACTCATGAGTTTTGAAAGTGTAGTGGGGTGTATTGAAGGAGTAATTTGAGACCCAGTAGAACAATATGAAACATACAAGGCCACTGGATTTGCAATTTGAAGAGCAGGTCCACGTATGCAGCGGGATATTACGTGAGTAAGCACTTGGCTTCCTTAGTTTTGCAACTGTTCCGAATTAGGAAACAAATGCTTAAAGAGAAGAAACCTGTTTATAAGAGACAACTTTGGATTAGAAAGAAGGTGATGTTAACGACTTTTGGGTGAACAGTCGGTAACAGGACAAGGACGGAATTTACAGCATTTCGGCTGCCAGGTACAGAATGGAGTTGCAAATCAAAGATATCCGAATACCTGGTAAGCTGCTTATAGAGGATGCGAAAATACCTGGAAATCAGTGCGCATAATTCACATTATCATATGACCTCGCACGATGTTTGAGCTTCTAGAGCTCTTATAGGATAGTTGCGGATGATGGGCATTTTTTTTTGGCTGTGATCCCAAATGACTGACGAATTTTCCAAAGCAGGCCATATTTCTACTTTTCAGAGACAATGACCAGGGATAATCATGAGGTACTTTGTGGATGCAATTTCCAGTAATTGTGCCCCTTATTGGATTCGAGCCCATGTGTAAAGTTTTTGCAGTTGGAGCAAATCGAACATGGGGCGGTTTAGTTTATAAGCCATTCTTGAGTAAACGACTGGCCACTGCGCCACGAGCATGGGTACATTTTGCATCCCCAAGAGATCGAACCTGAACCCCCATTGTTCGTGATATTTTTTCTAAAGGAGGGCCTAGCCACTGCGCTACAAAAATTAGACCGTATGCCGACAGCACGTGTTTACAATCTTTTTTGCACGTGCCAGGAGAAAAATATCGTCCACTTGTGGCACACTTGCACCTCGTGATGCTAAAAGTTGCAAAGCTAGTGGAACGTTCAAACTCTCAGCTATCACCCATAAACCCGCTATTCACTGAAGTCAACAATTTCACCTATTACTGCAAAGGGAGACTGAGAACGCGACACTCACTCACTTCATTTCTCAGTTAACACTTTGTGCGGCTCGTGGTGTAAAAAATAAGTCGAGATGGCCTCGCATGACATGCATTACGGAAAAGGCACTGGAGGCACCCGAGATGGGACTGTGGAAATATGCCTGCCATCTGCGTGGCCCGCAAATGCCTCGTAATACAGTTGGTAAATAGGTTACTGAGTGGGTCGAGGGTACAGATTATTTGTACGCTCATAATCTCTTACCCCCACTTCTCCACATAATACTGAAGCTTGCACAATTTCAAAAATGCTGTCAAAAGAACGAAATGCAAAAATGGCCGTTGAAATCATCCGAGGTAATCAACTGTCGTCACAAGAGCCGCATGAACTGAGGCATAAAATGAGAGGCGGATCGAAAACGTCGTGACAGCCAAAACCTAAAGTCAAGTGGCAACATACAATGTCACTAAGAACTCAGCTCCAGTTTCGCTGGCTTAGCTCAACGTTTATTTACCACAAATACCATATGTTAAAATTGTCATTGCAAAATCCCCACTGACAACCCACTTAAAACCATATCATCACTAATGGCTAAACTTCAGTCTATAAACCCATAAGTTCATATTTCAGGGCTCATTAATATTAATAGCCGCCTCGGCATTCGTACATTCTTCTCGCTCTATCACGTCTCATTTGACAAAGTGCTCAAAGATCACTACATTTTACAGCCCATCGCTCAGACACCCTTTGATTAAGTTCGTTTTCTCTGCAATTTCGTCACTCAGTGCGAATAACATACAAGTATCTCCTCGTCGATAACCCACTAAAGGTGTAAGTTTGTGGTCTCAATTACAAGTCTTTATTAAGTTGGCACTTCACAAGATCACTGGGTTTTTTTTTTCACCATGGCAGCAGAGCCCCAACCGTCCTCTCTCGAGAGCCTTGCGCACATAGCCAACATGTCGCACGAGCTCCAGGAACTCAACAAGCTGCTCAAAGAAGAGCCCGAAGAGCCCAAAAAAGGCACCAAACAGCCCAAGCGTATCGCATGTGTGGAGTGCAGACAACAGAAGTCGCGATGTGATGCACATGAAAAGTACCCCCACCCCTGCACCAGATGTCAGAAGAAGGGCCTTAAGTGCGACAGAAAGTCAGACTACAAGCGGACATATAAAAGAGCACGAATTGCACAGATCGAGCGTGAGTTCGAGGAGTTGAAGAACACCTTGACGGCTGAACAGGCCGCGGAGCTTCTGAGTAAGGTGCCTAGTTTACTGGCGATTCTGGGAATGCTGGAGAAGAGCACGCCAGAGACACAGTCAACCACTCCGCATGATTGGGAGGACAGGCATAACCACGACAGGCATTTACAAAGCCAGAACCACGTACAGAGCCAGGTACAGGATGTGCACATAAACCAGCCACAAAGAAATCTGCCTAGTCTAGTACAAGGGCAGCATCAAGGTCAAGTACAAATGCAAGGGCAGCTACAAGGGCAGCTACAAGGGCAGCTACCAAATCACATACTGAATCAGGCACCTAACCACCAAGTACCAAACCATCTATCAAACCATCTACCAAACCAAGCACCAAACCATCTACCAAACCATCTACCAAACCATCTACCAAACCAAGTACCAAACCAAGTACCAAACCAAGTACCAAACCACCTACTGAACCATGTACATAACCACATTTCAAATAGCGGGCCCCACCAACAACCGGTTTCCCCCCACCCCCACCCTAACCCATATCTCTCGTCCACATCGCCTTCATTCCCTGGCCCCTCCATTGTCGAAAGCCCCGTCGAGGTCGTGCAACCCCCTTTCGGAGGCTTTGGAAACTTGGACGTCCCAAACTACCGCGAAATGGTCGACCCAGCAGCACTAGTGTGCGAGGAAAAGATCCTCCACACCATCACCCTCTCGCCAACAATGATCCGCGCGTTGTTCCTCGAGTATGTGGTGTACTACCACCCCATTCTCCCCATCGTCGACGTGCTAAAAGGTCCGGAGCGCATATACAAGCTCTGCCCTGCACTCTTTTGGGTAATCATGTTTACACTGTTGCGGCGATTTGACGATAACAAACTGTTACTTATTGAAATGTCGCCGCTCGTCAAAGGAGTTCTCGCGGAGATCATGATATCGCCGGTTTCCCGCTACAACCCTACAGAGGAGGACGAGCCCATAATGAATGCTCTCTCGGTATTTGCGGTGCAGGCCTTCGTGATTTACTCGTACTGGCCCCCGATCACTTCTTCTCTTAGTGCAGACTCAGCATATTCCACGGTTGGAGTTGCTCAGATCCAGGCTATCCGCATAGGCTTGCACTCGCCAAGCTCCAACACATCGAAGACCCCACACCAGATAGCCATGGCACAGGAAAATGCAAAAACTTGGGTGATGTGCAATATCGCCATGCAAACAATTGCCACGGCCTTTGGGTTCCCAGCATTCGTTCTGTTTGAAACCGCGGTGTGTCGCCCCGGTCCCGGAATGCCATCACAAGTGCGCTATATGATGGAAATTGCGCGGTTCGAGGCCCAGATGGCGACCACGTTGAATAGCAACGCCAGAGACTCTCACGGACTCGTGGCAGCAGAGGAAAGACTCCCTCTTCTCAAGGTGCTCCTCTCACGTTTAGACGAGATTCAGATTAGCATGACAACTGCAGACAACTTCCGCCTTCTCCAGGTCCACTGCGCAAGAGTGCACCTTCTCGCCTATTACTTCATGGACACAGCAAGAATAGCACAGCTCGAGTTGCACAAGGGCTTAGTTCGCCTCTTCAATGCGGCCGTGACGCTCATTACCCACACCAAAAAGGCACACTCTCAAGACCACCGTTTTGTGCGCTATCTCCCCAGTGTGTACATCTTGAATGTGTGGCAGGCTGCGTGCATCATCGGCAAGCTCCTGCACCTGCCTCTTAAGCGTGCCATTGACTTGACCACCGGCAGACAGTGCTATGCCATGGCTATTTCGCTTGCTGCACGGGCTTCCATTCTCAAACACGATATCGCGCACCGACTGAGCGGCATAATGCGCAGCATGTGGCAGTTGTTCCGCACTTTGGACAACAATCAGGAGGCTTCGTTGGGCATTAGTGTGCGCTCGCGTATGTCTGCCTCCGTGTTTTTCGACTGTATGTATCTTCTCCGTGATCAGGTGGGCATGCTCAAGCTCAACATGGAGCCTGTGGTGGAGGATGACGATGACGAAGAGGCACACGAGGACATACACGACGAGTCTGACGAGGACAAGACAGGAAAAAGACCTCGCTCGCTTTCGAATAATGAAGATGCCGAGCTGAAGGCGAGGAAGATCATACGGACTATTCCTCTTGATCCGCAGCCCATTGCTGCAAAGAGGAGTACCATATTTAAGGTGGTCAACCATAGTCTGGATACGTCTCCGGTTAGTCAAGGAAGCCAGGGAAGCCCAGAGAGGGGCAGTGTCAACAGCAGTGTCTACTGCAACTGCAGTGGTCACAATTCAACTAACTGTAGCATCCACAATCCAAACCACCATCCGGGTTCCAATGCAATTAGTGGTTCCAACCCTATCAACGGAGCAAACCCTACCAACGGGGTCAATGGTAATAGCGGCACCAACTCTATTAGCGGAGCCAACTCCATTGCCAATCCAGCCAACTCCGTGTCATTAATGGACAATCCGTATAATACAGCAGTACCAGGTGCTTACCGCAACCTGCCATTGCAGAACGTTCACACAAGCCATCTGGATGAGAGTCCACTGGGACTTGAGAACTTGGAGCTGGCGGAGTTTGACATGAACAGCGATTTGTTGTGGAAGGACTTAGACTCGGTGATGAATGATTTTGGTTTCCATACGCTGTACTGAGGGGGCGTTCAAAAGTGATTTGACATCGGTGAATTAACTACTGAAAGATGAAAAGAACAGAGTTGCGTGATATCTCATGGACTTTTTTTGGGTGCAAATTTTTTTGCAGCATATCCCAGTTGGGAGACAAGCTTTAAGAAGAGGGTCTGTAAAAAGCATTAATCAAGGGTGTATACTGGACTGATGAACTCGGTGAGTGGTCCAGTGAATTATTTATTTATGCGAGAATAATCCATATCAATATATGAGAATGTAGGGTGATACGGAGAAGTAATCAATACTTGAAAATTGAGTGCTCCCAAGAAGCAATGAATACGGAATCGCCGATAAGAATGAGGCAATATATGGCTACCAAAATTAGGGTACCCATCGTCAACATCGTTATATGAATATAGATACTAAAATTAGGGTAAGGGAACCCATTACAGATATTTTTATAAAATTGTATGTCGCAACTTCTAAGACTGAAAAAGTGATGAGGAGACTGGGTCAACTTCAATTGAATATCTGGACCTCCCCAGTGTTCAAAACATTGAGGTTTTCATAGAAATCAGAAAGAAACGAACTTTTCTAGATAATACCGGTTGCTATGAATTACATTGTCATCAGAAACTCAACGGCTTCAACAGATTATAAATTTTTACGTAGATTTTTTGATAATGGCGAGTTATTACCGCGCAAGTGCCAGTTTTAGAGCTACTGAAGAAGTTTCAATATACATCAAACCAGGAGGTTCACCTTTCTACTTTCACTTACATTTTATAGATGGCTGAACAAATAGAAACACTAACCCAAATTAATTTTGCAGCAAACCGACAACTTTGTCAGTTTTTACTGCGAGACATAATCGACCGTACTCACATTAGGAGTCAACTAAACTTAAACTGAAACATCATATTAAGCCAATTGATTAGCTAAATTTGAGTTTTTCTTGCATTCTTCACCATCCTCTCACTCGTACTTGTAGAAGTTTCGAAACCCACATTTTGAATACGGCAATGGCTTATGTCATGATTAACTCTGAAAATATTGACCCACAATCAGCTCACTACTATTATGCATGGGCAAAAATCAGGATGTCTCTTTGATAAGTTACCGAGCTTTACCTCTTTTGTTCACTCCTAGCTAATCATTTACGATAGCGCCGTTAATGAAGAGTGTGTATCTTACAAGATTACTTTTAGCTGTCTTTACACACATTTTAGCTGCATATTATGCAAGGGGGTGTACATGAACCTGCATAAAATTGCACCCCATCATACAACGCGCTGACCGTAAGGATCGTCCAGAGTGGGAGGCGGTAACCGCCCCCCACCCAAATCCATA
>PPJA03000021.1:0-209931 GCA_003707425.3 Kodamaea restingae
GGGGGGGGGGGGGGGGGGGGGGGGGGGGGGGGGGGGTTTGATTCAGGGTGTTGAGAAATTTGAGCCATGATGATAAAGGTGGGCGTGTGCTATAGTTAATGCGAGTAAGGTACACTTCATGAGCATGATTCCCCGTTAGCTTACGTCCCGCGCTAAAAGCCTGCCCAAGCTATCAATAGACTTGAGTATCAGTTTATCTGCGACTTCATCGCTTTAAAATTACAATAGTGAGGCTAGACGAGAACGTTAAATATGTTTCCCTATTGTTGCCAAAATATATGTGTGCGTAATAATCACGGATCTTCTTGCAGAAGTCTAATCGTGTTGTACGAAGTTGCAAATGAAATGAGTCACGTGTTTCGAGTGTCGTCTAATTTAAAGCCATCATGTATTATGTGATTCGGATTAAGGTACAGGTGCCAAAGTAGGACTTTGACTATGATATCTAAGCGCTTTGAGCTGATATTTGATGAACAAGGCGTATGGTTGGTTTTTATGGGGCAGATTCTTTCTTATTGTAAAGCAGGTTGTTTACAGATGATAAAGAGGCTTTCAAGGTCATATTAAGGTATGAATATTATAAGGTGACGATGACTAATGGTGTCTGGGATGGACGTATCGGGAACACAGGCGTACAGTGTAAGCACAAAAAGGTGGTGCTGTTTCTAATCATGATTTCAACTGCTGGGTTGTGAAACCACATCTGAAATAAAATCGAAACGTTAGAAAGATCGAAGATTAAGGGGGCTAGAGAGATTTATGAAGGAGATATCTAATTTGACGAGTAACGATTTTTACACTTCAATTGGCCGTCAAACACAACCCTCACCGGTTATCTCGTCGGGTAACTTGCGTAACTCTTAGATTATGTCTAACCCCTTGTTACCATTATTTCACCATTACCTCATCAGTTAACTATTACCTATCAGTTAACCATTACCTCGTCAGTTAACTTACCATTCCTCATCAGTTAACTTACCATTACCTCATCAGTTAACTTACCAACCACCACTTCATCCACCTGTCCCATCTCAAATCTCTCTAATTTCCCCAATTACCTCTCCTCCTACAACGATTCCTAACACCAATTACGACTGACGGCAGACACTTTTTTCTTTGCACTGCTAAAACTTGATCCTTCGGTCAGTGCAACATTAAGGCGTTTATCCACGAAGACCACGCGGGGTAGTACAAGCTGGCAGTCAGAAAAGTTTTTCGGTGTTACTTTTGTACCTTGCAGAAAACAACGTCAACGAAGCTACAACGCCGTGTTGAAACTAAAGCCAACATCAACGCCGTGTAGAATTCAGACTCAATTCACAACACTGTATTATCAAGGTCGGACTAAACCACCGTGGCAGCACGCTAAGATTATACCATGAACTTAGTAAACCTCTATCTGAAATCCTCCTTCTTTCCAAAATTCACTTACCTTCTCCTGGTAGCGATTTCCTCATGTAATTCGGTTATACGCACGTTATTCGCTTTTGAGCAATTCGGCAAAACTAAATTTCTAATTGAGTTAATTTCCCTTTTGGGTAACTTGCATGTCTCGGCTTCCAAGGTAGGAAGTTCAGTACTCAATAACTCCTAGACATTAAGGGTATTAACCTTCATCCTCTTGCTCTCCCCTTGTAAGCAAGTGTAGTTTCCCACGCCATTTTAGCGCGACATTACGAAAAACGCAACTTTCCTCTTTGGGCGTCTTCTAGAAAACATGTACATCTTCCAATAGTACAAACAAACCGCCTAGACAGATGCGTATCCGTCGATCGCAGCTCAATGGTGGACGATCCGTACTCACATTTCTCACTCGGACTTTATTTGAGTGTCACAAGATGATACTGATACCGTAAGACAGTCGCAATCCTTTAAAGGGTCTAAAAAGGACCGCAAAACTATTTTGCAAGGAGGAACTGAACTGTATAATTAAACATCAAAATGTGCTTTAACTGCATCTGAGTGATTTGATTATTTTGTGCACCACTCTTTTGCCACCTTGCGATGCTAAACAACCATCTGTACTTCAACCCCACGGTTTGAAACATGCATTTTTTGCGTTAGTTGTTATGCGTCTCGTGGTAAATGTCTGGCGGTTGCTCAAACCTCGCTCGAGACGCATCCGACATCCGACATCGCACCGTGTCTTGTATATCTAAATTTCATGGCAGGCTTCCCCCCACCCCTCCGACTAAAGAATATTTCGTAAAGAGGGCGACGTGAAAATAAGCGCAAGGCGACCTTCCCTCGAATTTTAGAGACACAAATAGATACTGTGAAACATCAAATAGGATAGTGCCAAAATAAGACCAAATAAAGATTCTCCTTACATGAGACCGCACAGGACGTTTCCGCGATTTCCGTGCATGTAGTCTGCCTGAAACGCGTTTATTTACTGAGGTGTTATACCTTCCGCATTCATTTCTATTTTTACTTGATGGTTATGTTCCCTGAGTTGTGTGTACACAGAAAAACGAACGATATAGAGAAAAAAAGATCAGGGAAAATTTCAACCACTATTATGGAACATTTGCACAGTCTGGAACAGTCACAGTGTTCCCGTAGTGGCGAACCAGCGGTTAAGTCAACCAACAGGGGGGTTTCCGATAATAAAAGTGCCGCAATTACAACTTCAAACAAAAACCCCAATTCAGATAAACTCAAGGATGACAACAATGGACAGATCTACCACACTGATAGAGAAAACCACGTCTACTCGATTGACAGAGGCACCAACCTCAGCTCCATAGACTCTACTCAAGACACAATATCGAACGCTACTTTGGAGGACACTAAAATCTCGCAGCTTGATTTTGCGTACTCACAGCCTCCGAATGAATCGACCTCGTCACTTCGAAACAATGACCAAATGAACCTTTCGCGTACAGTGATATTGAAGCATATTTCTCCGGAAGTAAGCCTTAGCGAAGTCCTCGACGAAATCGAGTACGGGCCAATTGAAAGCTGTACCATAACCACGCGTCGCACTGCAAGGCATATTCTTGAGGCAGACATGGAGGTTTCAGACTGTCTCCAAACGTGTTTACTCTCGTTTGTGAATTCTCGTACCTCCATACAATTCCACTTGAAGTACTTTAAACAGCCCCAGAACTTGAATGTGTTGCGCGCGCGGTTAAAGTCACCTCACTTGAAGATCCAGCTCAGTGAATTCGCACAGCAACCAAACGCACAGCACCATGATTTTATTGAACTCAAGACACTCAACTACATTGTGGATTTTGGTGCAACACGCTCGTTGTTGGTGCCATTTTCCTTGCCAAAGGGAACCAAGGAGTTGCAGAGAACGCAGGCGCACGAGCAAATCCGAATGCAGTGCCTGGATTTCGGTGAAATCGAGGACTTCCGTGTGGTTCTGTATGAGCCAATGGGGGAGACCTTAGAGGGCAAGATCCTTGTGCATTTCACTTCGATCGAAGCGGCCATCCGCGGGTATGAGTGGTATCTGAAGGAAGTTAGGGATAGAGAAAGAGAAGAAAAAGTGCCAGATGAATCTGCAGATCCAAATTCTTCAAATCCACTTGGCTTGGTGGTCCACGGCGCAAGTTTCCATAGGGACAGATGTGAACGGAAGTCATCGAAAAGAGACCCTCTTGAGGTCCCATTACAGCCTCTTGTCAACAACCTTGAGGCTGTCTCTTTAAGTGACCTCCTGGACTCTTCAGATGACTATTCCTGCTCAGATTCGTATAGGAGTCTGAATTTTGCCGCAAGCGAGGGATACTTCCCCCCGTACGACGGCTTTGACGATAGCAGCAATGGATTTCCGGGTATTCCAAGGATGAATAGTTTCACCCAGCCTCCAAGTATCCGCAGAAGCTCTTCAAACCCAAACTGGTTCCCCGGGTATCAGTATCCTCCAACCCCAGGCTACGCGCCAATGATGTCTCCAGCACTTCCGTTCTACCAGGGTGTTCCACTGCCAATGGCCACGCCTGGTTTCGAGTTTGGCGGTCATAATGCCGCAGTACATGCCGCACAAGCACATGCACACGCTGCGCATGTCGCAGCCATGGCAGCCACTCAAGGTGCGCAGTGGCCTATGCAAGACCCACAAAATTTTGGTAACAGAACCGTGTGTTTGGCAAAATTGCACTCCAACACCACTGTCGAGGAAATTGCCAACAATGTGCGTGTTGGAGGTTTGGTTGAGTCCATAAACTACCACCCAGATAAAAAAGTTTGTTTCATCACTTTTGTTGATGCTCAGATCGCACTCAAATTCTACATGAACCATCAAGTTACACACCAGTTGATTATCCACGGCAACGACGTGGATGTAGGCTGGGCCAACAAGAAGCTGGGGCCTCTCAGCCGCGAGATTGCGCTTGCTGTGACTGCTGGTGCTTCGAGAAACATGTACATTGGAGTTGTCTCCAAGGGAGGGCAGTCAGTTCCACTTCCTGATGAGCCGACGCTTCGTCGCGACTTCCTGATGTTTGGTGGTTTGGAGCAGATCAACTTCTACCATAATGGTGGGTGTGGTTTTGTTAATTTCCTCAACATTGCCGATGCCATTAGAACCGTGGAGGCTTTCGAAATGAAGGAGCCTGAGCTCGCGATCGAGCGTATTGCCGAGATTATTGCAAGCAATGGAACGGATGATGCCACAGAAAGGGCGCATGAGTGTTACAACAAGTACAAAAATTACAAGATCAAGTTTGCCAAGGACAGATGCGGTAACCAGCCTAAGTTTAGTTTCAAGAAAAAACCAGTCAATTCGACTGTAAGTACCTACGAGCAGTACCAGCACTTGCTCAAAAGTAGCGTGCAAAACAGAAACAGGCACAAGGCAAAGCTAAAGAAGGAAAAGGAGCAACAAGATTTGGACAGTTTCATGCAGGATACCATCAATCAGGAAGCTGCAATGGTGTTTGGCATCATCAGCAAAGAGTCGGCTAACTTGGAAGAAGCCGAACAGACTGACAGAGAGGATCCTGCCCCCCGTGACACCCCATCCCCTCTTACCAGTGACGATGTATTGGACGCTACCAAAGGGGTCGAACAGGAAAATAAAGAGGAAGATAACGACGAGTCCGATGACGAAGTATCCATCATCACCAACTCCGATGATGCTGCGTCTTTTACTGCGCAAAACGGAATGGATCCTGCCCATATGTTCCACAGCCAGACTCCAAGGCGTTTCAACAACAGGTATTCGCGCAATTCGTCTACAGTTTCGCTTGGTAAGCTCGGTAGACCAAGAAATGGGTCCGCAGGTCTGATTCCGTCGTCAGTCAACACTTCACCGTACATTGCAACGCAGTCGATACATGGTAGACAGAGGGTTTACCCCTCGTCGTATGCCTATTTGCCCGGAGTCCAGGGATATTACCATCCACCACCACCACCACCACATTATGCTCCCCACTTCTATGAGCAAGGTAAGCATTATCCTGGAAGCAGCCCTGGGTTCTCATCATCAGGGTCACAAATCATGGCGCAGTATCTTGCCAAAAGTCAACAGGACAACTTGATGTATTCTGCAAGCATGTTGTCAAACGAGGACGAAGTTGGAGACTACCAAGGTAAGATGCAGTATGGTTATTATGGGTCACAGCCACCGCCTGCTCCGGAATTTGTTCCTCAACAAAGTGGACACTTCAGGAAGGGGAGACTGAGGAAGTAAGAAGAGGATGGAATAGAGTGATTTAAAATATTTGGAAACGGCAGATTTAGACTATGGAGGGACAGTGAAAGTGATGAAAAAAAACTCTGGTACTCGGTGAAGTAAACTCGCAAAGACTAATGAAGCAAGCCGTGTTGAAATTATAACCAATCTCTAAAGCGTGTTGAAAATTCACTATGAGCTAATATTACAGGGGTTCGATGGTCTATCGTGCGCTTATAGTTTATGATAAGGACAATAAAGTAGGATAAGGGAAATTTTGTAGAGGATATAATGGGGTTACCCTTGCCGGAGAGAAACAGTGAAGAATGAATCGGAGTATATATATGAACAGTAAAGTAGGGCACATTTCTATTTGAACTGTTTTTTATTATTGGGCAAAACTTCCGTGTTAGTCTTCTGCCCTCACAAAGTTGACATGAGACTACACCTAGATACTTTTGTTGCCTTCTATAAAACAACTTATATATTTACAGATCGATGCGCAAGTCAAAAAAAAAGATATTTGGTGAAGTCCAGTCGCTAGTGAAACCGATCCATAAAGCAAAAACTATATCCCATCTTTTAGAAACATTTATAATGTCTTTACTTCATATCACATGTAAAAATGTTGTAGACAAACACGTAGAATATTTGTAGATCCATGTATAATATCTTGTGGATCATATTCATCGCTCAGATCTCACATTAACCCGGCTGGTTCTTCACTGGTTTAATCACATATTAATCTTATTAGCTCAGACACTCTTCTGTGACTCCTTTGACTTCACCAGGTTGTCGCCAGTTACGCAATTACTACTCTTAAATGTCCGCTACCACCACCGAATAAGTCCCACCCACAGCAAGAACAAAAGATACGGCTATACCCACTCTAATAACCCAAACCTTCGTCAACAGCATCTCCGCACGGAAGAACTTAAGATAGAAGGCGAGAGGAAGGAGCACGCAGATTGCGAAGCAAACAGCACTTCCCATGAAAGACACGATTCTGCCAAATGAATTCACCATGAGTGCAATCGACAAAAATATCAAGCAGAAAGCAACCCTCCCCACTATACGCTTGAACCCATACTCGTGACCTGAACCATGCACGCGCTTTTTGGGCTGTAAGTGGAACACAGTCTCGAAAACTGTGATGAGTGGTCGCGTGATCAATGGAAGTTTAGACATACCCAATGTTGCCATAATCACGCAGAGTGATGGACGGACCCATTGCGGGTACATCGGGTTGTTCATCAACGTCTTGATGATTGAGTCCTCGCAGCTCATTCCAAACATCAAGAACCCAATTGCCCCTACCACATAATCCAAAAAGAAGGTGATGGAAAAGGATATCCTTGCGCACTTCTGGTACTTGGAGGGATGCCTCATGTCACGATAGAACTCGGGGAAAACAGGATGGCCACCCCACAGACACATGAAGATACCCAAACTCAAAAGCACATCCATCGTGCTCTTCGGCCACATAGATGTTGCTGCAGGGTTCAAAAGTGAGCCGGGGGATTCTGTCGAGAAAAGCCCGCACACAACCAAAATCGCCAAGACTCCGATAGTAGAAAGAATGCCCAAAAAGCTTAGCAACGAGAGCAACAGCAAAGGCATGAAAGATGCGAAAAACACAAACGCTGTGAGAATCGTCTTGAAAACTCGCGTATCTATGCTTGGAAGCATAATGTTGAAGGACTCGGCAAAAAGTACCATAAGTGAAAGACATGCCCCCAACAAGTCAACACTAAAGATGATTGTTACGATAATCAGGAACGACAACCCTCCATATGCTGTAGCTATATCACCGTACGAGAACAAATCACGGCGCTTACCCAAGATTTTGCCTAAGCATACAGCCGTATAATTTGTGACGATGGCACTAGAAAGAAAGATAACAGTACCCAAAACCCATCCCGAAAGCTTTAAACCAAAAGGAAGGGAGAACATCGCCATTCCAATCAAGGTGTTGATGGAGTTGAAGATGGTTTGTGGGGCCGTGGATGACCCAAAACCTTCCAACACGCTGGAGGTACCACTTTTGACGGGAGTGAGGAGCGGCTCATCTTCTGTGGCTGATTTTTGCCTTGAGGACGGTGGGAACGAAAAACTCTGGAAGTGTTCTCCCCTTGGATGGTCTAATACGTCGTCGATTGGAGAGTCCTCGTAAGCCCCAAGTAATGGTGATGTATTGGGGGAGATGTCATCCTGCGACTTCATGAGCGAGGTGCCCTGGTACGATTGCACACGGGCATACAGTGAGGCAAAGTTGCTGATAGAGTTTGGTCCACCGTAATCCAAGATAGATCCTCGCCGTTCCTTTCTGGGCGAGTTCCTAATGTTGATAGGTGAGTTGGTCATGATGAAAATTGTATTATTCCTGCAGGTAACGAAACGGTAAATAGAGCGGACCGGGGACGGAAGAAATATACACGGCGGGGGCTTGTGAAGGACTTACAAAAGCTGAACGGGAAATGTCACTGAAACACGGACTTTGTGAAATCTAGTAACCGAGGAAATCATGGAGAGGCATTTGTCTAAAGAGCTGGTACACTTAACTGGGGATAAAAGAGCAATGAGTGGAAGAATAGCATGGCAACTAGTGAAGGTTAATGTAAATGGAAGAGTATGTATGAGACAAGAATTGTTTGAGTCTGAAGATACCCTCAATTTTTGAAAAAGACGTCAAACTAGACCTTGGAGCGAAGCTTATTTTGAGTTTTTCTAGAAAGGCGGATTTAGTATTCGTTAATAGTCGGACTAATACGGAAATTTCGACTAAAACATTAATTAATCGGAGTCAAAGAATAGCATCAACAAAATGGGAGCTCATCTGGTTTCGTAAGCGATATAATGAGATTGCACTATGAGAGCGATTGAAAAAGGCAACTGGAAAGGGAAAAGGCGATATTTGTGTAATATTCCATAAACTATGCTAAGCAGAAATAACAGGGAGTTGGCTTCTCTATTGAGTACATTTTTTAGATATTCATAATATCGAGTACTTTTTTACTGCTGGAATCCCAGAGAGTATAAACGGGGGATATCATGGTACTCCAGAGGTATATCTTAGAAATATCAACGGTATACACTGCTCAGTTGTGGCAAATTTATAACAATTTCTAGAAAATGTCCCATAAAAAGCCTTGCACAAAACTTTTACGCATGTTAGAATCATTGGTCTCTTCCTATAGTGAAGGATTTTTTCAAGTGGCCTGATAGCCTCTCACGCTTTGTGCACTGTATGTAGTTTAGTGTTGCTACACAAACGTATAAGCACACCCCCACACCAAACGGCTATAGCATCAAAAGAACACTTCGAACTTCCTAATTCTATACCCCGTTCACATCCTCCTGCATCGCCAAACATGAAGATTCTGGAATGCTTCTTTAAAATTCATCATGCAGCTCTGCTAGGCTGGCTCTGAAAAGCCCAACTCGTGTCACGTTCCCAAATACTTTTTGTATACCTCAACGTCACATACTCATCCTCGTTTATATCCTCTTCTACTTGCTGTGCGCATCCCCTCCCTTCATTTTCCTCTTCTTTCCCAAACATTCTCTCCTGCATATTTTTTTTGCAGCCACATCATCTTGCCGCGAAGCACTTCCACGATAAGCGTGGGCCACAAAATCATCAATGAAGTAGCAACTTTCAAGACATCCATTTGGGCCATTCTATTTCAAATTCTTGTCAAAATACATCCTTCAACATGAACAGTCCTGATAAGAACGGCCCTCCCAGCATAGCTGGCCAAGGCCCACAAGAGATTCTCGGCAATAGCTTCTCCATGGAGCACACACCATATACTATTGCCGCGGGAGACCCGAATGGCCATACATCGCTGGTTTCTAATACGGTTTCTGAGCAGGAATTTCCCGACTTCTATGACTACCACGAAGCATTGAAGAATACCGACGGGTTTCCAGTACCTTTTCCAAGCCCAGTGCCTCAGATTCAGCCTTCACTCGAAATGAAGCAGGAACAGCCTGACCAGACCAACTTCAAACTGGAAGCCATTTACAGCGACCAGTTCAAGCAAACCTTTCACAATCAGACGTGCTTCAAGCAAACTTCCAATACTAATGGGAAAGAGTTTTTAAACCATCAATTCAGGCAAACAGGTCCGTTTCAAGGTCAATCTCCTCTGGAACAAAACCTATTCAAGTTGGACCAGTTCAAGCACAGCATTAACGGAAGGACCCAGAAAACAAGTGGACGGTTTAAAAAGAACATAGATGGGCAGTTTAAGCAAGACATCGATCCCTTTAAACCCAACCTCGACTTCAAAACGAACCTTCATGGGCAGTTCAAACACTTGCAGAGCCAAGTCAAACGTGAATTGTCTCCACATTTCATGAAACAAGATCTACAATTCACACAAGAGCTCCCCCAGATGCTTCCGAACAACCATGCCCCAAAACCCGACGCTGAGTGGCAAAACCATTTTTTGCCGCCAACAGAAGGAAGCATATCACTGGGATCAAACCGCAGCCATTCTCGCACATCCAGCTCAGAAACACAACTCACTGTAAAGCCACGCATCTCTACAAAGTTCTGGGAAGACGAAAGTACAGTGTGCTACCAGGTTCGAGCCCGTGGAGTTTTGGTATCTAGAAGAGAAGATACAAACTTCATCAATGGCACCAAGCTTTTGAACGTCATAGGCATGACCCGGGGAAAACGGGACGGCATCCTCAAGACGGAGAAAATACGCAAAGTAGTCAAGGTGGGACTGATGAATTTGAAGGGTGTTTGGATTCCCTTTGAGAGGGCTCTTGAAATTGCCAGAAACGAAGGTGTGGATACACTATTATATCCGCTTTTTGTCCAGGATTTGAAGAGTTATTTCTTGGAAGGTGGTCACAAGCTTCTTCATAGCCCAGAGGATGGAAATAATGATCTGAGTCCAGAAAAAGATCACCTACAAGTTGATCCAGGTCGAATTTACGCAAATGACCCCATGAAACCGATGGACTTGGAAACTTGTGGGGTATACCCGCTGTTTCTTCCTGATAAAATAGTTCACTAGAGTGGGGGGGACTAGGTTACTGCTAGTTGGATAGTTATTCTACTGGAACCCATATTTTTAGATAATCAAAGCCAGAACTTGTCTAGGTTTAAACTATGTGTTCCGATTAGATCTAATGGATATTACACTTGTAGTCAATTTATACAGTCGAATAGCTAATTTATTTTTGTTTGCTTAACTTGAAAGCTACTAGTGGCATGACTTTATCGCTGTAACCGTTACTTCTCTCTCTTCATCAAGCAGTTTATTCATTCCCACAATACGCTGCAATTATAATCAAATCTATTCCATTATCAGCCTGAACTATTTTCCTAAGGTGATGCCGGGATTAGGTTACCTCTCTCTTTCTGGGCCTCCTCCAAAGATTCAAAAAGTCCTTTGAAAGTACCCTTCCCAAACCCATCATGATGGTAACGTTGGATTATTTCAATAAACAAGGTTGGCCGGTCATGGAGAGGAGCAGTGAATATCTGGAGAATATAATTACATTTGTTCGTCTTCTTGCATAACGAGCTCTTGTCATAATCCACCAAAATATGGAGCTCCCGCAAAGTACTCAAATCCTCGTGGATTTCAACCATGTCCCTAGCCAATCTCATTTTCAAGTTATCATAGTACTTTGAGGACATCTTGTTGAAAGTCACACCTCTTCTTGTGAGAGCGGAAACTGCACCAATTATGTCACTTGTCTTGAAAGCAACATGCTGGACACCAGCACCACCGTTGAAGTCGTAAAACTCTTCGATTTGTGACTTGTATTTCCCTTTTGCTGGTTCATTGATCGGCATCTTGATTTTTCCATTGGCCAGAGTCATGACTGTAGACCGCAAGGCTGAGTTTAAAGTCAGGACATCGGCTTCGTCAACTGACCAAAATTTGCGGAATCCCAACGCTTCAGCGTAAAACCGAGACTGGTCATCCATCTCATTCCATGTATAGTTCTGTACACAATGATCAATGCGACTGAGATTAACTTTGGGAAGAAGGTCCAATGTCTCGGAAAACGCCCGATTTCTGGCTTCAACGTTTGCATAATTTGGCATGTAAGTACCCTTGAAGGATCCAAACTCGATAAATGTATGCTGAACGTCGGTTTTTGGTACACTGATCGTGGCAACCTTGACACTTCCGTTCAAGTCGGTCAAAACACCAGGCTTTCTAACGATACCAGCGCCACCTCTGATGGCCTTCTCAAACACTCGATCGACGTTTTCCACTTTGAAAGAAATGTCCATGACACCTTCGCCGTGCAAACGAAGAAACTTTTCAACGAGAGAGCCTTCAGAGTTCAGTTTTCCACACAACTGCAAAGTGTTTACAACCTCCACTAAAATCGAACCCTGGCGTAAAACGTGCGAGGCGACGACCCTAGACCCACTCTCCAAACCGCGGAATGCGACCTCCTCAAACCCAAAAGTGAACTGCAAGTATCTGACCATCTGCTTGGCATTGGACGTGCACATCTTCAAAGCAAAAAAGTCGATGAAGCCGTCGTCATTGTTTTTGCTAGTTTTGTGGCCGGCGCCAAGGAGATCTTCGATAGTCTCTCGCATGTCGCTGCCAGCAAATGGGAGCTCAGCGAGAGACCCGCAACTAGGAGCGGGTGAAGGTATTGTGCTAGCAAATTCGAAGGGCGTTTCTTCGATAGCAAAAGACATTGTGTTGGTTGCAAAAATATCCACAAACGGAACTTTTTTGCAGCCACCGAAAAAGCCTATAAAATGTAAAGCCATGAAAAGATAAAGTCCTTTCACAATGAAATCCCAAAGCCATTATTCTTTGGCCCAGTTTATTCGGTTTTCGCCTCCCTCGCGTCTTGAAACACAGTTTCGTTGGAAACAGTCTCCAGAGCCGTCTTGTCTTGCTCTTGACTTTCAGTATTTTCCTCCTTCGACTTCAATTTCTTGACCAGAAGGAGGTTTCTTGAGCCCATTGCAAATAGTGGATGGAACGGAACAAAAATCAATAAGCAAATGGTGATCATTGCAGCATCCAAAACCATGATGTAGACCTCGTGCGTTATCAAGTAGCCCGAGTACCCTTGAGCAAGCTCAACCACTCTGTACACACAACGAATGTAAACAGCAATGACAGCAGTAGTGAGAGCCAACGGAAAGTATTTGAAGAGAAGTCGTTGGCGGACCACCCGCAACTCTTCGCTGTAGAACTGGTCCAACTCTTCCTTGTATTGGCGCACACTGTTCGCATTAAAGAGAAGTTTGAGGAAACTCCAAAATGACCTCTTGATAGGGTGCTCGACCAAACTGTTGTCTCTAAAGTACACCCTACGGAGAGAATCAAACCACAAGACAACAAAGATACTCATGGCAAAAAGCTGGAGCGATATTCCCACAATCATAATATTGTCACCTTTGTCGGACGCCTCGCTCGACACAAATCCCGCACCTACAGCCTGTATGACTAGCGTCACGACATCACAAGTTATGAAGATGTAAGAATACCACATTGGCTTTAATGTGGAGTATTTTCTCCCGTGGGCCACAATCATCTGCGCGAACAAAACGTAAATGCCTCCCATTAGAAAGGCTGGGGCAAGGGTCAAACACACGAGCTGCAAGACAAAATAGTCATAGTTTTGAGGGTTGTTTATGGACAAAATGCGGCCAAGGAATCCTGCAAACTCCAAGGCACAGCCGCAAAAAAATGCGACATTGAAAAAGTGGTACCTAGACTTGATAATCATGGCTGTTATGTATATGAAGCACAAGCAATACAACACAAAGAAAATGACATTGGCTGGGATACTCAAGTTGTAGCCGTACTGGTTCATTTCGACAGCCAAATCTTGCAAATTAAGAGTAGCATTAAAAATGGCCTGCGTTGCTTGTGAAAGCTCTGAGGATGCAGTCGCCGTTGCAAGTACTTGTCGTTCACTGATGATGGTCAAAGATGCCTGCGCGCCCCTCACGATTTGCAGGAGGGTGTAGAGTTCATTTTCATTAGTCTCTGTGGACAACTTCAGTAACGCCGACAGCAAGGAAGAAACCAAATCTGTGGCTTTGGCTGCATTAACTGACCGCAACGTTGTAGCCGTAGGGTAGTATGACGGAGTCCAAGAAGACATGCTAATTTCCAGCATAGTCGAAGTGGTTTCTGTCACTGTGAAATGGCAAACCCTCCATTTTTTAGACAAATTCAAACTTATATAATTTACAGGGCCATCTACACATGTTGAGAAGGCACTCAAAATGTTATTCCGGTTGGTTAACGCACAAATGCTAATTTTTTACTTATTAATGCATCCTTGGCTGCTTGAACAGAATAGCAGATGTACCGTTGCAGACACTTCTTTTCAAGGAATTACCTATGGTTGCACTCCGATGCAAGTTGAGTTGTGTCCGAATCATGTCGCTTCTTGTAGTGTGCGTTTATAGCTCTTTTTCTTGAAGCCGAGATTAGGAACCCCGAAAGCAATATCCCCGGAAAGAGTCTGAGCACAGGCCTCGGTGATATGCACACCAAAAAGTATAAAAACAATGTGAAGATCTTCTACGACATGAGAGCAATTTGGGCTTACTGAGTGCTGATATTAATCCAGAATGTGGCAGAACTCTTCTTGTACAGGGCTGCGAAATTTGTAAGATTTTGTGGGTGATCCATGCATAACTAGGGTTGGGTGTGGGCAACGCTAGGTGCCCTTTGTATTAAGGGAATATGGATTAATACCATGGGTTATTGGTGCAAAGTCGTAGAATAACTCTATCGTGTGCAAGTTCGCCGTTCTTAGCTGGCTGAGCAATCCGAGGGTGGCAGTAGAAGTATTTTGTGAAAAAAAATCGGACGTTTTCGGTTGCTAATACCGATTTTTCCGGGGGTACTTTCTTATGCCTAGACCTTCCATACCGGCCCTGATAGTGGTACAATAGCGCCTTCATGGAGCTGGAAACCTTAATGTGAGGCTGTTTCCAGTTGTCCTCAAAGCCTTCTTATGTGCTGCGGCAGCAAGGGGTTATATCTCAGGGATATGTGACATCGGGCCGTGCGGGAAAAAACGGGGCACCAAACCGTGGTGTGTAATTGATGGTATTGATTGTTGAAACGCCCGAAATGTTGCGAATGTGTTGTGTGAACTAATCTGATGGCTTCAGGATGTTTAATTTGAAATAGCCTCTTCGAACGTCCACAATCAGTCCGATATCATTAAAAAACTACAGTCAACAACAGAACAACCTAAAGCATGTTAGGGTTTTCATTCGTTGACTTAAAATAACGCTTGTAACGTTTTTTGTAGGATAGAAAGTATACTAGTACAGTTAAACCTCAGGTCTCCTCATTTTATTTGATACGATGAGTTGATAAAATTATATAGATGGTTTCGTTCTGACTTTCTTAGTTGTAATTGGGCAACTTCATTATCGAGATCATTAGGCTGGGAGATTAACGATGTTGGCTTTCGGTTCCCGTACCGCTGCCTTTGACATACCAAATATCAGATTACTGCACATGCACTCTTGTTGTCTACCAGAACATTACAACATCACATAAAGCAAATACTCAGAGTGAGATATATTCGGGGGTCAAAGTACAATATCAACTTACTACTCGTGAAGATAATAATCAGCTCTATCACAGAAAAAAGCTCTTTTAAGCTACCAAAAAGCCCATATTTAGTGGACTAAGAAGTAAATGACTGTTATAGACGCGGACATTGCTCTTCGGGTAGCCAAACAATTTAAGAACTAACGGTATCAAGTAAAAGGTAATGAAAGTTGACCTCAAAAAATCTTGTGAGGTTTACCAATTTAAATTTAGATGGCATTATTGTATCTATGCTAAACCATTCAGGTTAATTCTTCAGTTACGATACTATTTGTAAACACTTCTGTTGACAAGTCTAGTATGTCTGCGATATGAAATTAGCGAGATAATGGTTTTTGTTGGAAATCATTCTTAAAACATTCAACGAAATGGCTCCCACAAATTTTCTATTTCTTACTTTCGACAGTTTCGAATACATGGTATGTTACTATTTTTCAGCAGAATCATTTCCAAGGAAAACCTCTGCCTAACCGGCCTGATGGCGGTGAAATGGCATTTTTTTATCTTTCAGAAATTTTGCAGCCAAGCAGGGCTGAAATTTCGGATACAATCTAAAATATAATATCTACATAGTTTAATTTAGTTGTACAGGTTACGAAAATGACATGAACATTAAGTTGATAGTTCCAGTGTAGCACTATTTTTTAGACCAAAGTAACCTCTCAATTAATGAGCTCTTTCCTACGTTCACCACTTATTCAACACATCTATACCATACATGTATAGGATTTAAGCATTTCTGTTAGCGTCAAGAACCTGCTGAACTGTGTCCACGATTGTGTCTTCAGGATTGTAAAGCTCGAATCCCAACAAGCTGCGACTCTTTTTGTCATTGACATTGTAGACACTTTTGTTCGATGCGAGGGCTGGGTCACCCTTCACAAATCCCTCATTAGGGAAGTGCTTGTTTACAACATTCAAAAGGTACTGCGAGTTGAACGCGATCGAACTGACAATCACTCTCTCGTTAGCAAACCCCAGCTTTTCAAGTGGAATCAAGTGCGCACGAGCCACGTCTCGCACATCCACCAACGACATGGTAGTGTCTGGAATTGAATCGCCTTCCTTCAAATATAGAAGTCCAGTTAGAACCAGCACACTGGAGTTCACATTCAAGCCCACAGGAGCCTCGAAAGCCTGGGGTCCAAGAACCAAAACAGGGTGGATGGTGGTTACCTCGTATTGTGGCTTGTTCTCTTTCACATACTCCCACAAAGCCTTTTCGGCCAACTTTTTCGAAAGACTATAGGCAACCAAACCATTTTCCAACCCAGTTTCACGAGTAATTGGGTTGAAAGACGTTTCGTCCAACTCTGAATCATCCGGAATACCAGCTATGGATACTATTGATGAAGTCACTACCATCTTTTTGACAGTCTTACCAAATCGCGCAGTTGATTTCAAAACATTGAGGGTACCTTGGATTGCCGGCGTAACCATGAGCTCTTCTAACTTCTCGACTGGCACAGTGAACTCAAGTGGTGTAGCAGTGTGGATGACGTAATCAAACGGATATTTTTGCAACACCTCGTCGAAAGCACCTGGGGCACCAATTTCAGGTACGACTTCGTATTTGAAGCTGGAGCTAAATTTGGAGATTAGATTGTCACCTTTTGTAGTGTTTCTAACACTACCAACAACCTCGTACCCCTTTTCCAACAATTGCTTGATTATGTGCTGGGCAACGTAGCCAGTGGCCCCAGATACAAAAACTAATGGAGACATGATGATGAGAACAGAAAAAGGAAGGTTTTGAAAGATGTTTATAATGGTTCAAGAACTTTTTGCCACCGTGGCTTGCAAAGGACAATTAGTAATCGGGGGGTTAGATTAACTCCAAGTGCATTTCTTGCTTTTGGAATCCTGAAGAGTCTGGTTGAATTTTGGTTCCTCTCCTATCGTATATTTAATTACTAATAAGTATTTACTGCTATATTTAAGTGGTTTTCTTCTCTCGACTACCGCCATTGTCTGCCAATTACTTGAACCCGTGCGCTTCGTACTTTAACTTTGTACTTACTATTAAATATTCTTTCTGAGTCTCTCTGAGACCTTACCTACTGCATTTCTGTCTGTATTTCTGATAAAGCTTTTCAGTTCTTTCTTCGTAACTGGCTCTTCAGACCTTCGTTGGTTTCAGTTAAACTTTGTGCGTTACACAAAATTGAAAGTGACAGTATACCCAAATCTTCGTAGAATCTCCCTCTTTTTCTTTGCCTCTCTGGCGAGTTTCTCTAACTGGAATCTTGCTAGACATCCTTCAACTCAAGTATTTATAGTGCAAAGATGTAATCCATTATGTAAAACAGAAACTGTATCAATAGTTGGAGAGCGAATTTTTGGAGCCTAAATCCCAGCAAGATAACAGGGCAAAACTTGCAAGAGCATAATGAGTCTGGAATCGAATACCCGAGATACTTTTGAAGAGAAGTCCTATTATTTTCTGAAAAGATGGAACCTTGAGTGCGAAAATGTGAAAGGTCAAGCCTCTTTACATTCGACTCTCGATATAATAACATTTCATAGTGTAGTATTTGTGCCATTTAGGTGTTGATTGTATTGATAACTGAACAATTTATTAGTTTGTTGGAGCTCACAAGTGCATTCAAGTTTGGCTATTTTTTGTAACTAGTCTATGGTAGAAAATACGACCGACGGCATAAGGAACACAAATCATAAAGAACATCATAAAGAACACAAACATATTAGTGGAGCAAATATTACGAGAGAAAGCATGTGGTACAGAAAATACCACAGGCATACTAAAGCTTGTGCCGGAGCGGTTGTTGCTTAGATGACAAATCATATATGTTATAGTTGAATTTTGGATATTCAGAGCGTTCCCTATCTCACTCCTAGAATTCTCGTTTATCCACTACAACCTTGTCAGTCGCTTGAACTTTTTTTCACTAACATTGTCCGCACTGATGAAGAAGGTAACTTTTTGAATAGCGGCACGGAAGCTACCGAATCTTGAGTTGAGTGATCCACACTTTGTGTCTAATATCAGTACGCATGTTTCCTAGGTTCTTCTTTGTTCATTTTCAGTACTTTATTTGTCATTCTGTTCAAAATGACATCCAAAGTGTACAAAAGCTGCAAACAAAGTTCAAAGTGAGTTGCAACATATATTCATGCAAGCTTTCAAACTATAACGCTAAAAAGTAACACTCTATCACACATTCTACAACACTGTTTCTATTCTCTTATTAAATCCGTCTATCTTCAATGCATTATTGCTGAGCAATGTTGGTGAGTGGCTCCTCTTCGTACTCGATCTCCACCCTTGGTCTTCTTCTCTTCTTATTCTTGTCTTCACCCTCGGCCTTTCTCTTCTTGGAGTCCTCGTCAGCAGAGTCGTCCTCAGACTCGGAGTCGCTCAAGTCAGAACCCTCGAACCACTTCTCCAAGTCCTCCAAGTCAACCAACTCGTCCTCTTCATCATCCTCGACATATTCAACCTGTCCCACGTCCTCATCGTCCTCGTCACCACTCTCCAAGACAACGTCATCGTCTTGGTCAAACTCTTCCTCTTGTTCCTGTCCCTCGACCTTGCCCAAAACCTTCTTCCAGATGGATTCGTCAACATTCAACGGCTGGTCACCGTATGCTCCACTCTTCAAACGTTCCAACAACTCCTTTTCGATGGACTTCTCGATCTTTGCGGCAATCAATGCCTTTCTCTCTCTGGTGGTTTCTCTCTTCTTGACCTTAGGCTTGACTCCAACGTAGTGTCTCTCATCATCCTGCATTGCCAAACGGCGTTCGTTTATTGCAACCTGCACCAACCTTGTCAATCTCTGCTTACACTTGTGTATGAGGTACTTTTGCCAGTACTGCAAGTTGTCGTCGATCTGCTCAAGAGCCTTCTCGTAGTTTTTCAGCAAGCGCACTCTCTCCCACATCTTTGCGGGTGTGTGTGCACGTTCTGCTGTCTTCATGTACAAGTATAGCTTTCCCTCGATATTCTTCACCGTGGCGTAACGTGCATTCGCAAGAGGGCACGATGTTCTGTTGCACAAACCGCTTACATTGTATTCGTTTCTGCAAAAGTTCTGCTCCTTTGTAGTCTTGAACTTGAACGCACAGAACTGCTGATTCACGACCTGCCAGATGATTTCGTCAGACATTGTGTGGTTGTGTATGAAAATCTCATCGCGAAAAATTCTGTGATGACTTGAATATGATGATTATGTAAGAACGATGATTGGAGAATGCAGGACACTGTGATAACCGAGCGATGAGCTGACTACAAAATGACAGAACCTCTGAGGATTTAGTAGGAGGCTAGTTAGCATAATGAAGAGGGGTACAGATGAACTGAAGATTGACTGGCATCGTGTCTCGATGAATTACTGATGATTTTGGAAATTCACTAATTGAAGAGACTAATCGAGATGACCTGAGAAAATCAGCAAGATTGGATTATCAATTAGTGATCAGCTGGGTATGGTACAACTTTCCAGACAATTGTGACACTCTTTTTCTGTACATTTATGTTAACATTTGAGTCATGATTAAGGCTACGAAGATATATTTTGCTATTCAGATACACTGGGTATGCGATTGAATGGGTACGATCTCTTCATTTCACGCTCTCGATATACTCCTCTGGCAAAATGCCATACTACTATCGTTATACAACCTTCTCACCTCCATTAGCTTGCTTGTATGCAGGACGCTTATAAAGGCACTCTGGCTGGACTTCAAAGCTGACATCAGTAGCACGATTATCTCACTGGGCCGTCGGTTTTTTCTTCCTTTTAGCATATCAGTTCCTCTTCTGGTCCCTAAGAGTCATACCTCTATACCCTCAACTTCTTTGGCTTGACTGGGACATGTGGCTTTGTTTTCGTCACTTTTGGTCCTATAACCAACGGGAATGCAGCTGGGTCCAAGCCATTAGCTAGTCTACTGAACGACATAAGCGTTATTATCACTTGGTAAGGGTCTGCCAGCTCAAACAAGTCGACGGTCTGGAATATTTCGTCATGCTGCAACCCCATTGCGTCGCATGTTTGAAGAAAGAACAGGATATTCTCCATCTGCACAAAAGGCATTCGTGAGTTCTTATACTTCTTGCACGGTCCGTTTGGAAGTGCTTTGGTGCCGATTTTGCAGAGAATGGCACCGTCCCGGAGTATTTCTGTGAGGTCCAGGTCCCACTCGTACTTGTCGGTTATCTCGGGCAATACTGTACGGAGGTACTTTTTGGCATCTTCTTGATTGTTTTGGTACCGAATGCGCCGTGAATTTGCCAAGTCCTGATCCAAGTTGGTGTCGGCGTGTTGTGCATGTGCTAGAGTACTCATATCAAGGGTAAAAAGATGGTGAATTTAATGGATGTGATGCTGGAATGTATTTTTGAGTATTTTGATAGGATTCTAATTATCTGGCTAACTTGAGTTGCATAAAGCCAATGAGTTAGTTGGTCTGAGAGTTGGAAAGATAGTATCGAGCAAAAGTTGGTGATGATTTCGAAAAAATACGAAACAAAGAGTTGAATGAATTTTCACTGGGTAGCTATACTAAGGTATTTCGGCTCAAGCTAAGGTTCATCTATCTCGCTGTTTTCATCACTCACTTCATACTATTTAGATACTCTGGTTCACCTTGAAAAGTGCCGGTTTCCTCAATACTTCTTCAGTTTTTATTACCGTTCACTACTCACACTTACTAATACACTTCTATCCCGTTCTCTTTACTTATTATCACATAATAATGTTCCTTGCTCAGGTTGCTACTGAACTAACATACTGTTTCCTTACCCTTAGTTGTGCAATCTCTTCTCGTAAGAGTGCAAACCGTGGACACCACCCTCCAACTGCGCAGAGGCAGTTCTGAACTCGAATCTGACATCGCCGGCATTGACACCAGTTCTCAAGTCTTCCAAAGACTTGATACCAATGTCCTGCAAAGAGTGCTGCAAACCGTTGTACAAGTATGGCACAAACTTACTGATCGAACCCTTGTCAACAACAGATCCGGAAACACCCTGAGCAACAAACACCTTGTCGGACTCGGAGAAGTATCTGGAGGTAGAGGCGTTGGCGTTGGTGTCGGTCTGCTGCATAGCGTCGACGGAACCCATACCTCTGTAGGTCTTCAATCTCTTACCGTCTCTGTAGAAGTAAGAACCTGGGGTCTCGCTGGTACCAGCAAGCAAACCACCCATCATGACACAAGAGGCACCAAGAGCCAAAGCCTTGGAGATGTGGCCGATGTTACCAATACCACCGTCAGCAATACATGGAATACCAAACTTGTTGGCAAACTCAGTAACACCGTAGACAGCAGTACCCTGTGGTCTACCACAGGCCATGACCTCCTGAGTGATACAGATAGAACCAGAACCCATACCGATTCTCAAAGCATCGGCACCAGCCTCAATCAACAAAGCTGCCTGCTCTCTGGTAACCACGTTACCAGCAATGATTTGCAAGTCTGGGAAGGTCTCCTTGATCCACTTGATCATGTTCAACTGGAAAACAGAGGACCCGTTGGAGGAGTCCAACACAACAACGTCCAAACCAGCGTCAACCAACTTCTGCAAACGCTCTCTATCAGCGTCCATGGTACCAATAGCAGCACCACACAACAACTGCTTGGAGTCAAAAGACTTGGAAGCAAGTGGGTACGACTGGTTCTTCTGCAAGTCGGTCAAGGAGATCAAAGACACCAAGTTGTAGTCAGCGTCCACAATTGGCAATTTACCCTTCTTGGAGGATCTCAACAAAGCGTTACCCTCGGTCAACGAGATGCCCTTCTTTCCTACAATCAACTCCTTGGTCATAACCTCGGAGATTGGGGTAGAGTTGTCATCGTGGAACTGGACGTCACGCGAGGTGACAATTCCCAACAATTTCTCTCCAACTTTTCCGTTTTCTGCTTTGTTAGTAAGTGGGTTCAAAAAAGTGCTTCATCAGTAAAGAAAAGTATCCCCAACATCGTTTGATGTAATTCGGTAGAACGAAAGTTATTAATTTTGTTGTTCATCAGTGAAGCTTAAAAAATGAGTAGACATACCGGTAACTGGGAAGGTGGTGAAACCCACACGCTTGCCCATAGCCTTGACCTCACCGACGGTGACAGTTGGGGCGACACAAACAGGGTCCGAAAGGAAACCGTTCTCGAACTTCTTGACCTTCTTGACCATCTCAGCCTGCTCCTCAGCAGTACAGTTGTGGTGGATGATACCAATACCACCAAGAAGGGCCATGTTGATAGCCATAGCCTCCTCAGTGACAGTGTCCATAGGAGAAGAGACGAAAGGGGCCTTCAAGGTGATCTTTCTGGTCAATCTAGTTTCCAAGCTGACAGCCGAAGATGGGAAGTCAATCAAGCCTGGCAAGATCAAGAAGTCGTTGTAGGTCAATCCACCAAAGTTAGCGGAGTCGACCAACTCACGAACGGACAATCCGTCCTTCTTGGTGTAATCTTTCAAGTACGAAGTGGCTTTAGTAGCGTCGAAGACCATTGAAGATGTTGTGTGGGCAAGGATTGCCAAAAAAAGAAGCGGATTGTAGTGCGATGACTGAGATATTTATACTTTCCGCAATTTCTTTTTCCCATCGCGAAAATTTTGACTTCGATAATTACTCAACGCAAGTGCGATGGATTTAGTATCACTCTCGAACACTATACCAGTCTCCCCCATTGACTCGCTCTGCTCTCTGTAAACCTTGGTCGCACGTACATCCAAGGCTTACTAATTACTCGCAATTAACGCATCTACATTTACTTCGGGATCTCCGCGGAGATAAGAATCTATTCTGTTAGTAATGCGCAAATGTAAGTTTATCAGAGTAGCGGTTCTATAGGAATTGCGATCATGACCGCAGAGCGGTTCGCTGAGTAGAATCATCATTTAAACACGGAATGTACATACATTTGTGGACAATTTGTTCAATGAGATTTTCTCGTTTGTTTTATAAGGTCTCGTGTCCGGGTAAGATGTCTGGGAAGAGGGATAATCTGGGCTACAAAGTCACCCGTAGGTTTTTATTGTTTAGAGACGCGCAGAGTAATGCTTCGTAATACTCCAAGGCTGAGATCAGTCAGACTTGGCAACTTGTAATTGATGAAAGCTGTATTACTCACAAGACGACAAATATGCTAGATTATTATTTGAAGACTTGTGCAACACGAAGATTTAATAAGCAAGACTAAGACTTGTAAAGATTTAATAATCAAGACATAATAAGCAAGACTTAATAAAGACTTAAAACACAATATTTAGTAAGACTTGATGACTTAATACAAAGCTTCGCTTTTCATGAGAAAAACTCAATCTTGAACAAGTTC
The DNA here is from genome assembly GCA_003707425.3 of Kodamaea restingae. Lineage (NCBI taxonomy): Eukaryota > Fungi > Ascomycota > Pichiomycetes > Serinales > Debaryomycetaceae > Kodamaea > Kodamaea restingae. The sequence goes on from PPJA03000021.1 coordinate 23,530, forward strand.
CACCTAATGTATCATCTCGCAACCTCTCACTGTGATAATTCAGTATCCCTGGTTAAAATCATGGATGTCAACCCCCACCATTCATCAGCTCAGAAAACTCACGCAAATAACTTTTCCTCATAGCTTCTCGTCAACCTCATTCTCCTCCAAAAATGTCCTGACAAACGTTTGATAATCCAGTCCTGTTTGACACATTGACCATTGCATTCTTTAACATCTTTTTAGGTCCCACAGATGCAGAAGGAAACAAGGCGCAGCGATGTACAATCTTGAGCCAATACTTCTGCCTGTATATAACCCCATTAAACTGTCTAGGACGTAGTACACACATCGAGCGATATAGAGAAGAAAGAATGTAACAGTGAGGGTAGCGAGATTGAGTTGAAAATGGATCATACCAACTGACTATGGAATCAATTCGGGGCTATAGCAAGCTAATAATCACTCAAACTACATCACTCTCTAGTTGTTTTTTTCACTCAAACACTCTGGTTGCTTCGTCACTCAAACACTCCAGTTAAAACTCTCTTCAGTTTTAATTATCTCTTTTTTCAGCTACACCCACTATGACTTAATATAATTCTTTGTTTGCTATTCACTGACTTCGTCGGTCACCACCAGCAGTCTCGTTGTAACCAGCTATCTTCACTGACTCGGTCAGTTCATCGCTCTTTATCTAACCCTGCATCACAACACCGTTCTTTTCCTTAATGCCCCGCACATAATCCTCAATCCTCTTCCAGCCCTCCTTACGAGCCGCCTCGCGCTGCTTCAGCTCCTCCAAAGACTGGTGGTAGAGCAAAGTGCAATGATCATAAAGAATCGGGTTGTGGTCCATAAACACCTTCAACGCACCATACAGAAGCAGGTGGATCAGGCGGTTCCAGTTGGACGTGGCCGAGTTGTGCTGCAACATGCCATTTCCCTCGTCAAATGTGGAAAAGTCCTCAGAGAACTGGTTGCGTGGGTCCTGAGGCGTGTTGTGCATCAGCAGGAACAGGTCATAGAAGTCCTCCTCCATCATGCCATCCTCCTTCTGTGTGTATTCATCGTTGCCGTTCATAGCCTGTACCAAGTTGCGGTGTGGGTGGTTAGGGTCGTTGATGCACGGCATCATGCCGCGAGTGGTGTCATGCAACACAAGTGCCGAATCAACCAAGTTTCCATTGGCATCTACTGGTAAGTTGGGCTGGTCTGCCAACTTTTTCTTCATGATGCCGTTTTCTATGCCAACTTGGGTGGCGTTGGTCAACTCGTACAACAGCGCGAATATTATGGGCAACACCACCTCAGCGTTCTCGGTGATCAAGGTCAAAAAGTACTCATTCAGCCAGTAACATAAGACCTTCTCGCTCACCTGGAAATGAGGCAGCGAAATGCACTTGGAAAACTGAGCAAAAAGAGGAATTTGGATCTTGAGGAACTCATTGGGCTCCATCACCTCAAAGATATCCTCAATCTCGTTCAAGAACATGACCTCCTTTGGACTGTTGATCTTGGGCCAGTAGCGCAACAAGCCCATGATCACGTCCTCGGTGAGAACAGGGTCCTTCTCAAGAAACTGTACAATACAGTACGCTAGCTGCGGGTGGTACAACAGCAACAGCTTGACCTTGTGCAATGGCATCAACACACGAACGAGGAAGATCTTGTGCTCCTCCTTCAAAGGGAGAGCAAAGCCATTGATGATCAGGCCCAAGATCTCCAACAACTCGCCAATGCCGTTGAAGCGCTCTGTCTCGTACACAAACTGCAAAAACACATTGTTGATCAGCTTACGAATAAATGAACGCAAGCTCAAGAACTTTCCGTAGATGCGGTGCAAGGTGGTCTTAAGACAGTCGCGCTCGCGCGGGTCCTCACTGTCAAACAACTCCAATATACGAAGAATGAACTCATGGTCAATGTACTGTTTGGCCAATTGGTGCTGGAAGTCTGGCAGCTCGATGAAACGCAAAAAGAACTCATAGATGGCCTGCATGTGTGGCCATGCCAACTCACTAACCGGCTCGTCTTCATCCGGGTCGAACAAGTCGCCGACGGGGTTCACCGACGGCGGAATTGGGCGGAACAAGTTCTTACGGAACATCTCCACCACGTGAGCATACATCTCATCCGTGTAGTTGAAGCGATTGTTGGAGATGAACTGGATCAATTCCTGCAAGGTGATACGCTTGATTTCTTTTCCGCGGAGGTCAAATGTGGGGTCGCCAAAGTCAAACATGATGTTGCACTGATCAATCTTCTGCACAAACAATGCAATCTGCTCCTCTGGCAACACCTCGTCAAAGTTGGGCAACTTGACAATCTCCTGGTAGCGGTCGCTGGTCAGCGGCTCGAACCGCGACAGCGAGTGTCTTTTCGGCGTTACAATCAAGTCGATGTCAAACGACTCTTTGTTAGGCGACGCAATGTTTGCACCAAGCTGAAACGGGTGAATGCCGCTGGATTGTGCCGAGTGCGGGGCACGCGTTTCGAATGGCAGTCCTGACGGTGACGTCGTGGCGTTACTGCCGGCAGCCGCCAGTGTTATGGGAGACGTGGGGGTGGGCGTTACTGGGTGTTCGTAATCGCTCACTGTGATTTTGGGTGATTCATTCGTTGGTTCGCTTTTGGAATCGGTTTTGGATCCTCCCTTGCTATTGACCTCTTTGGTGCTACCCGACTTCACCAGACCGCTGCTGTTGGTGCGGGAAACGGCAGGGCTTTTGGAGGCATTGCTGGGGTTGCTAGGAGCCGCTGTTTTCGTTGGTGAGGGGCTTGATTGCGTTGTTGTGGTGGAGCTTGTGCTTGTTGCGGTGCTTGTGGGGGACAACGAGCCTGACTTCTTTTCCTTGTCTTTATCCTTTTTATCTGTCTTTTTGCTGGTGCTCTGGCTCTTGTTGCGCGTGAGCCTATTCTTGAAGCCTTTCATCATCGTGGCGGAAGGGGGCCTGATGGTAGGGTGTTGAAATTTTTATCGTGTTGTTATTTTTGAAAAGAATATAACCGAACGTGAGCGTAACGAAAGAGTGATCATCAGTAATTGTAAGCAAAGTGAATGTGTAGATGAGTTCAATTGTAGGTGAGTGAGAATATGGGCGTGATTGTAAGCGGGGGCGAGTGAAAGTGGCCTAGAACAGCACAAGAGCAATTTAAGCGAACTGACGAGCGGATATAAGAGTAAGTTGGTGAATGTGATAAGTGAAGGTGAGTATCTGAAGACGGGTCTTATAAGTGAGTGTGAGCAAGGGCCTCCATAAAAAGTGAACGAGGCGTAGTGAATATGAAGCAAGAACCTGAAAAAAGAGTACGTCAGGGATTCCAAGGGGAAGTTAAGGTAAATGCCGAGAGAAAAAACACACTAAAAGAATGAGAAGTGCCGTGATGGTAGATGTGCAATAAATGAAGATGAAAGCGAATTGTTCCAGGACTAATTAAATTGCATGAGCGAGAAGCCATAACAAATAGAATTGAGTCGGCAAGAAGTATGACGAGGGGAAAGTTGACATGAGGTACAAAAATGCATTAGCAAGACTGCTATGATAAAGCGAAAGGTACGTCAATTTCAAAAGAAGGGAGGGCTGACTAGCTTCTTACTCAGCTATCTTCATGGTTAGTAACCTGATCTAGGTCTTCCTTCAAGATATTCCCTGTTCATTCACATTCCTGTTTGTTTCAGCAAATGCGCTCCACATTTGACCGACCCTAAAGTTATATGCAGTCTCGAGTGGCTCTGTTTAGGGGAAACTTGTTGAAGATATATGAATGCGAGCTTAGTGAGCGATGCTTTAAGTTACGTGTTACGTTTTGAAGTTGTGTTGGTTGTGAGACTGGGAAAGAGTGGTGAGCCTGGCGAATGTGATTGAAACCAAGTACTTATAATTGACAAATAATGCATGTACGTTGAAAAACATAAATAGAAAAGTAGTCCACGACAAGCATTGAAGGGTAAAGATCTGTTTTCTTTGGCTTATGCAGTGATTTGATTGCTGTGTAAAGCGGTGCCTTCTGCAGGAGTACGAGAACAGTTATTATGAACAGTTCGATGAGGGTGTTTATATATCCGCGGACATTTGTAACGTTGAAGAAAACTATTAGACGGAAAGGTCAGGTAGCTATTACTACTTCTTTGGTGACAAATGTAAACTTGTGTGTTTGCTGCAAATGTCCTACTTTTGTTGCAATTTGCCCCGCTATTACGGTAATCTTCTTACTTTTGCTTACCTAGTTTTATTCAGTAATATAGCATTCAAGAGCCCATAAAGGATGTTTGTTTTGCTTCCGAAGGCTTGTGGAAAATGGTCTCGATTAGGAAAGAATCCAGTGTCAAGGGTTTCGAATTGCATTGCAGGTGTCCTGCACCAAGGCATTCTAGTCTTGTCTTTATTCACCACCGGAGTAATGTTTTCAGTTGTATGCAGTTTGGCCCACAACTTGTTTTTACTAGCCTCTAATTGTAAGGTTCTTTCTGGCTTCATCAGAAAAGCACCACGCTTATTAATATGAATAATGAGTAGAGCTATTATCACTCTTATTTCTATGAATTCACACAATGAGTAGGGCTATTATCACTCTCATTTCTGTGACTCACCACTAGAGCTAGCATCACACTCATCTTGGAAAGTTCACTCAGCACAGACTTTGTCAACGTAGATCTCACTCATGCATGTTGCTTCGCCGACAAATAACCATTCCAGCCGATCGCAAACACATTCCCGCACATCAACCGGTAACCCACAGGAACAAACCAGAAATTGACAAACTGAAATGCAGGCCACACACGCCAGTTGTCCATAACAGTGGCCCCCCAATTGTCTGCCAATTTTTGGCGTATTTCACTTATTGGCCGTCCTTCCAACACCGTCATGACACTGAAATACAATGGAATCGCCACAAAGGGTGCAAAGACGAGTTGGTCAGCAGCCACACGCGCGACGTGTGCCGCAGGCGACTTCGTGCCGAACCGCGCCAAAAGCTTGTACCACTTATCTCCTATGGGTGCAAAAACAAGTGCTCCAAAGGTGACCGAGCGTGCAGTTCTGTAGGGGTTGTATGTGTCGTTCAGGAGCGATTGCGCAAGTGCATCTCCAGAGCCAAAAAGAATGCCAGATGTGAGCACGTTGGTGATAATGGGGCGTCTGACGAGGAGCTGGTTGTAGCGGTGGAACATGAAATGAAGGGATCTAGAAATGGATGTGCTAAAGGACAATAATTGGCAATTGGTATACGATCACGTGTTTCTTGGTCTCGTGTTTTTCAGTCCCGTGTAAGTTGTCAAGTCCATGGAACCTCTGGTAGAGGTTGGAGTATATTTTAGGAAAAGGGCGAAATTGCAAAAATAATTGGTAAGAGATTAGATAAGCAAGACAATAGAAGGCCAAGGTGGTCGGGTTGGAGTGGTTTTAGCAAATGCAAAGATTGATATTTGATACATGCGACAGAGTGTTTGTTACAGTAGACGGAATTTTTGTTACAGACGATAGAATGTTTTTCGGGTATTTAGTAGTTAAAGAATCGGGGTGCATTTCTTTATGAGGAACTAGGTCGGACGAGTTCTATATGGCCCGTCAAAAAGTTGACTACCAAAGAGTATGAACCAGCAAGATTCTCTATTATCCACTGGAAATTTGGTGTATTTTTCTATCATGTTTCAAGTACCTACATAAATCAATAGGTATAACACAATAGATAGAAGGATCTTTAAACAATAGAGCGAGGACTCTCAGTTCGACTGATTGAAGGATCTTTTAATAATTGGATGCGTGCCTATCACACTCTACACTACTTATGGAAACATGGATCGAAGTTATCTTCTATCTGTTAGGTGTTGTGTCGAGAATGATTTTATTGTGATTATTAGAGACTTATAGGCTCATGAATAATTGGCCTCCTATACTTTGGTGCCTCCTATACTTTGGTGCCTCCTATACTTTGGTGCCTCCTATACTTTGGTGCCTCCTATACTTTGGTGCCTCCTATAGTTTGGTGCGTATACCCTTGGAGTACTTAAATAATTTATGGTGTAATACACCTGTAAGATGCTAATGAGTAGCTCCAGCTGTTAATGGCCTACTTAGCTTACCGTTTTAGACCCAGCTGTCATGAAAAACATCAATAATGTGTAAAGCCAGGAGATCAGTGTTTAGCTAGTTCTCAACGCTTAATCATACACCATGGTCACCTCCTGCTTCTCATCTTCGATATCCACCAACTCCTCCAACAAACGACCCGAGCCTTTACCATGTCCTGGGGTGTTGTGGATGAAACTCAAATAGGTGTTCCAGAACACCGACCACACATTCGCCGTAACGATGCGGAACTGCACCGGAATGAAAAACAAGTTGACCAACTGGAACCCAGGCCACACTGTCCAACTGGCCCTCAAAACCGTCCACCAGTTCTTCTCCAACTTGTCACGAGTGACGGATATTGGATCATCGTAGCCCGCAAGTGTAACCATCAGCAAATTATACATAGGGATCCACACGAGTGAGGTGATAAACAACTGGTCGATGGCTACGCGGAACACTACGTCATAGAAGTGGAGTCTGCCCGGGTGGTTTTCCTTCAACGCAGCACGCCGCACGGCACTCACAAGGGGGTTTTTGATGAACGGGAGTGTCTTGAACTGCCACACCACACTCATGGGCGCGAAGACAAAAGATCCGTAGACCCAGGCTCGGAGTGTACGAGGGTAGTGGTAAGAAATCTCGCCGTTCTCGTCCTTGTGAGGGAAGAACCTCTGTGCTAGCACATCTCCACACCCGAAGAAGACACCGGTGGTGACCATGTTGGTCGCAAACGGTCTCCTTTTGAGGATGTCTGCGTATCTGCGAAAGAAGCCCATTGAAAAATTTTGAATATATGGCCGTATACGGAAATGAACTCTGGAAAAGACTTGAGAAAAGTGTAGACCCGTTTTAGTACCTGGTTGGGAACTGATGTGATGGAGTTTCAGAAAATGGGGGCAGGTATAGATGAGGTGTTTTGTTCGACAAATGAAGATCTGGATGGAGAAATGAAAAGAATAGGAATGAGTTCTCAAATTACTATGAACGAATGCTGTAAGGGTTTCGAATGGAAAACTGTGCAAATTACTTCTCAAGGTTGATCTGCTTCTAATCGCAGTCGAAAGAATCCGGTCTAAACCGGTGCATCTTCAAAGAACGAAATCAAAGTGTGTTGCCGAAGTAACTACCTCCATCGCTAGTGAAGTCAGTGATAGAATCATCCAAATAGTCACACCTCTTCAAGCTAACAAATTATCACTCACAATACGTCTGTCTTCTTGCATCGCGTCAATTTCAACCAGTTGGGTGCAAATCTACGATGACGTAAGCAAAAGGAAGGACTCTGGACTAAGCAGTGGTACTTGGGAGTGAAGATAGATTTTAAACTGTAAACCTGAATTTGAAACATACTCTCTCCATAAATGAATCTTGTAGAAATATAGCCTCGCTCGGTGTCCTTTTGCTCCACAAGACAGCTGGGAACACAACCCCGTAAAGACTCGTAAACCGGGATATTACGGGCATACAAAATACTGCGGAACGTTTATAAATACCCCAGAATTGCGAGCCTTGGCAATAGCTCTCTTGTACAGTATACTGCTAAATGTTTGCAGCCAATGCTCAATAATTACGAGCCTCGATAGCGTTAACTAGTACGATACGACAAAGTGTTACGAGCCTTGGTAGTATGGCTCCTTGGACGCGTAGGGACCAGATTGCGCGAGAGAGGAGATTCCTCGAAACTTGCAGATTTAGGTTAAGCTTTTTGGTTAAACATCGAGCTTTTGGTGCACTTTGAGCTTTGGTACACTTTGGGCATCTTCATATTTGACTTCACAACCCAAGCATTTTGGCTCCGGAACATTTGCTTCGCAACGCTCCATCAGTGTGGCTTCGGAACATTTTGGAACACTTCCGGCACGTCGGCAGTTTGCGGGACACGTGTCGGAGAACTGCACCAAATTGCCACAATAGTCATGTAGGTATTTCTAGCCAGTGCTCAACACCATCAAACCACACCACCACTCATGGGAATTAGTTGACCAGGCTCTTATGGTATATAGACTTAGAGGTGCCATTCTCTCAACACGAGGTTACAATCAGTACCTTTTGTCGTCATTTAGCCCACTATTACGTCATTGACCCTCATGTTCAGAACAAACCAAAAAGGAAACAAATCGTCAGCGCAACAAACGTAAGATCTGTAATCAATTTAAAGGCGGAGAAAGAAAGAGTAATGAGGCCAACAAGAGACCGAGGAAACTTGGAGTCGAGGATGAAAGGGTCGGGTTACTCGAGAAGCCTACGAGATCGAAAAGTCTAAGAGCACGAGACAATATGAGTCGACTATTAAGTCGACTAATTTAAGAAACTCGAGACAATTCGGGCCCGAGGGATTAAAGTATCGACAATTTAAGAGGCTGGGCATTTAATATGCTATGCATTGGAAGCTCGAGAAAAACTCCAAGTAGTCCCAAGAATTCCAAGCGCTGAGATAAGAACTACGCTGAAGAGATCCAAGAGCTGGAGTGAGTGAACCGATTGTTACCTAACGAAGGCATAGTAGTAGCGAAAACTCTGAGCTAAAAAATCAAGTGTCTGAGAATTGTAAAAGAAGTGAAAAGCGCCGAGTACCGGTTCTCAGAGCACTCGGTTCTCACAGTCCAAGAATGACTTTTCAAATGAGCTCATACGCAAAATTCAAGCCCGAATGTCAAATACCCCAACGTGAAAACGTCAAATGAAATGTTCATGACCCCTCCAAATCCAACGTCTAACAACTACCTAATCTAAAAACCGCAACCCACCCTTTTTGTGATGCACTTCATATCAGCAATTACGTCACACTTTTTCACGCCTCTTCGAAAGCGCCGTCGCTTCCATCCCATAAGGCAGCCATAGCTAATAATTCCAAGGTATAAATCATAAAACCGCTTGAAGAAACCCAATATATATAGCTTGATAGTCTCAATAATACGTGAAATACGTCAGCTATGTGCCATCTCTGTGTTCCGCCCTCTTTTCTCTCTCTCGCTGCCTTTCCCCCTCTTTTCTGTAGCAACCCATCAGGTACACAAAAAGAAACACCAGGGCTCGCTCGTATACGGCAGAGGGCTGAGCTCCCCTACGCGGCTCCACTACGTCGCACCAACGCTCCATTCTGCCACTGTAGGTCATCGCCGCATTGTCTTCCACTCTCCACTCAGCATGCCAACCTTCATGGAAAAAAAGTGTCCGCATTTGGAATCTAAACACAAAATATTTCCCAAAAGGGTGTGACCAGCAGTCGAATGTCCAACAGCACCGACTGTCACGAAGGTTGCTCCAGTAGGAGAATTGGACTACAAGGATAAGGAGGGAAAAGGCGGAATGGCATATGACCTAGATCACTCAATTAAGCCAGTTTATTCTTCATTAACCCGGTCGCTATTCGCGATAACACGCGTCGAAGTTGCCCTGAGATCCGATAAAAAAGAACCACAAACTTGCCGCCCCTTTAAATTGAAATTTCAATTTCAGCCACTTGTATAAATTGTTGGCGTTTTCTTTAAATTTCCACACGTAAAAACATTCGCTATGCACAGAACATACTCGCTTAGATCACAGAGAGCCCCAACTGCTGCTCAATTGCAGTCTCCACCACCTCCACCATCCTCCACCAAGTCTAGATTCTTCGGTAAGGGCTCCATTTCGCACTCGTTCCGCAAGTCGGCCGCCGGTGCTCTTGGCCCTGAGTTGTCGAGAAAGTTGGCTCAATTGATCAAGATGGAGAAGAACTTGATGAGATCCATCGAGATCACCGCCAGAGAGCGTAAAGAGGTTGCCAAGCAGCTCTCCTTGTGGGGTGAGGCCAACGATGACGACATTTCCGACATCACCGACAAGTTGGGTGTCCTCATCTACGAGGTGGGTGAGTTGGAGGACCAGTTCATCGACAGATACGACCAGTACAGAATCACCATAAAGTCTATCAGAGACATTGAGGGTTCTGTCCAGCCATCCCGTGACAGAAAGCAGAAGATCACCGACCAGATTGCTTACCTCAAGTACAAGGACCCACAGTCTCCAAAGATCAACGTTTTGGAGCAGGAGTTGGTCAGAGCTGAGGCGGAGTCCTTGGTTGCTGAGGCTCAGTTGTCTAACATTACCAGAGAGAAGTTGAAGACTGCCTTCAACTACCAGTTCGACTCCATCCGCGAACACTCCGAGAAGATTGCACTCATTGCTGGTTACGGTAAGGCTCTTTTGGAGTTGCTCGACGAGTCCCCAGTCACTCCAGGTGAGACCAGACCGGCGTACGATGGATACGAGGCCTCCAAGCAGATCATCATCGATGCTGAGAACGCTTTGGCTGCATGGACTTTTGACTCTGCTGTTGTCAGACCAACCTTGTCCTTGGCTGCGCACGAGGACGATGAGTACGATGTCGACGAGTTGGCTGAGGAGGCTGACAACTTGCAGGTCACCGAGCAGCAGTGGGCTGAGGAGGAGCACAAGGGTGTTGCTGCTTAAGTTGACCTGAGCGAGAATCCTTAAAAATGTACAATAGTAAGTGAACGGGAGCATGCGAACGTGAGCAAAAAGAGTACAAGAGTAAGATAAGTCGTGAATGAAGAGGAGTAAAAGTGTTATTGAATGTAGAAGAATGAGTGGAAAGTAATTGAGGTGATGAGACAGCGTGAGTGAGAATACTAAAAGTGAAGGTGAAGGGTTCAAGTGATGAACGAGAATATATTCGGCCGAATCACCAAGGACTGGATTGATGAAGAAATCAGTGTTTGGCCGGTCTTTGAGCCTGTATATGAAGAAAACGCCTGACTGACAAATTGAAAATAGGCACTTGACAAACCGTCCTGTATATAAAACAGCGATGAGTTGAATGGGTTGAAGCTTGAGAGAATAACTAATCGGATTGAGTGAAAAACCAAGGACCGGTGAATTGAGCAACAAAGTAAATGATTCACATATAACAAGATGCAGACACCTTCGGATTGTGTCATGTTCAGAAAATCATTTGCAAACAGTATTTGCAGCTATCTTCCTAAAGCAATATCCTCATTGAATGAAGTCCAGCAAAGGAGTAGAAGATCCTGACCACAAAAATCACCTCAAGTTGCCTAAGTCATGATTTGCATGTTGGTAATTTCATCTACTGACAATTAGTTTCAACACTCGTAAACTTTGAATCTCTCGCTTTCACTAAAAACCTTTTACAAGGTTTCTGGTTGGCCATATACAGGACCCAATTGCGCATAGGTGAAATATTAACGGTTCACGACTGTCCACTACCAACTGAACTTACCGCAGTTCGTCGCTAATGTTTGCAATAATTTACATCAACATACTAACTTGAATTACTGCAACTTGACCCGTGCATAAATACATCCTACATATAATCAAAAGTTTGCGTCCTCATATCTATGCGTGCGATGCATACACCCGTATATTAGTCCCTTGGGTTTCTATTATCTATGGATTTAATTTGGTTAGTTCAGTTGCTTTTGTTAGCCGAATTGCTCTTATTCCTTGTGTTGCTCTTGTTTAATGAGTTGCTGTATTAAGTCATTCTTGATATTATGGTAACCTTTTCATGTTACTCTTGTGGTTAAGCTTTCTCTCTTCAAAATTACCCATTGTCATTTAAGTTACTATTGTCATTTAGGTCAATATTGTCATCAAGGTATTCTTGTAAATAAGCTACCCTTGCAAGAATAACTTCTTGCAATAAGTCACTCTTGAAATCACTCTTCCCACTGATTAATACAGGCATAAATCACCCTTTATTTAGAATGAAACTTACAATCACTTAATTTGTACTTCATGTTTACCAACTTTCTATCTCATTCAGCCTCTCACGCTTAAACACGCTTGGAATTCATTCACGTGATTTACCACACGAAAATTGTTTGTTTACATTTATTTTTGTACTGCGTTTTTTTGCAATTCTTCTTCAAAGCCAGTGATCCCGTGAGGCAGCTGAAACGATACAAGCCAGTGTTTTTTCTGCAAAAGATATTTACACATTGGAGTTTGGGACGAGCACCACAGAGATTGATAGCTGAAGAAGAAGTTGAAAGACAGGAACAGTATCTTGGGCAACATAAAGGAAGAATATCTCGCAGAAAGAACGGTATCTTGGGCAACTTTAAGAAACTGTATCTTTGAGGCAACAAGCTGCATTTTGCACTGAACATACGCATAATAAAGGCGAAGTATCTCGATTGAATAAACGGAGGATTCTTACGGCATCTTGGAGTCAATAGAACGGACTTTCACTCATTAGAGACTACCTTTGGAACACAAGGCTAAACAAATAAAGCGTAAACAACAAGCAACAACACAACAAGCAACAACATAACAAGCCCAGACTGGTCTCCCAAACCCAAAGAAACATTTAAACTAAGAGCTTCAAACAGACAAATCCATAATGTCTAACGAATTCATCCACCTGCCAGATGATAAACGCAAAGAAGTCGATGCTAAAAGTAAAGAAAACACCACCGGCTGGACACCGTTGGTGCTGAAGACATACTTTAATGAGCAGCTCTACCTGTTCAACTCTACACCTAACAAAAACATTCACAACGAGGTCGACTACTCGCAGGGGTTCAACTTAACGCCTTTTCTCACACATAACATCAACGCATTGCCCGGCAGCATACAAGGCAGCGCGACCTTCAACTCCATACAACATCAGCTCAGCAACATCACACCGTACCACGACAAAACGCTCCATCTTGCGGATTTCTTTATGGACTCGCCAATACAGGGCACTCCGGTGAAGGATGCCGACACGATCACACCGTCCAAGTTCAGGATGGGCAGCGAAAAGGCGTTGAAGACACTGGCGCTGTTTGTTTCCGGTGGATCTGCCATGAAGCGGTCGATAACGGCATTGAACACTCCGCCGCGCCAGCCGCACAAGTTGTCGATTTCCACCATGGCACAATCTGACGACAAAGAGAATGCCGATAATAAGAGGAGCTACTTGCAGACACCTTCGCGAAAGGCGCTTGGTGATATCACAAACAGATCGCCCAAGAGGGCTGCATATCTGACTCCTGCAAAGCAAATCCCCAACTCATCGCCATCCACGGTCATCATGTCGTCCGCAGTGCGTGAAGATGCAGAGACTGACGAGGAGATCGATGACAAGAAGATCCCAGGATCACCTACACCAAGCAAGCCCGCACTCACAAACGAAAATAAGCCGGCAATGGGCGTGTTTCTGGAGTCGAAGAAGAGACTGCGGCCAAAGCCTGGGAATGCGTTCAGAACCTCGAATGTTAGTGCGAAGGGACGCATGCAGGCAGGCATGAACAAGTTCCAGATCGTGTTCACGGACGTGCATGCATTGGCAAATAAGCAAAACAAGAAGCAGAAGAGAAGGAGGGAGGAAAAGGATTCGACCCTGAAGGACAAAAAACAGGCCAAGGAGGCCAAACAGGCCATGCAAGAAAGCACACACATATCATCGCAATCTAACACATCACAAATATCAAACACATCACAGGCCAACACATCACAGGCCAACATTTCGCATTTGTCCCATTTGTCAAATCCACATTTATCGAACCACTTACATAACACGTCTCATTTGATGAACAGCACCATGAACAGCAACAGCAGCAACTTAATGAACACTAGCCACCACAATCTCTCCACAGACCAGTCGTCATTTGAGTTGGGCGGGATCCTTCTGACGCCGAACTCCAAGTACTTGTTGGAAAGGGAAAGGCAGTCGCCATCGGGGAGCTTCTTTTTGCCGCAATACATGCCTCCACCAAAGAGTGCGCCTTCAGACAAGATGATGGTGATGGTTATGTCGACTCCGCAGCACCAGAATGTGTTGAACTACCCATATGAGGTTGCAGAGGAGTATGGGAGGGGGATGATGCCGCCGCAAAAAATGGGCAAAAGCGACAACTGATCACAAACTACAAACGAACTGAAGGAGTCAGTGAGGGTTGAGATAGTGAGTGACATTAAGATTCGTGATAATGCGCGACGAACTGGTAATTAGAATATATTGAGCGACGACTGATGGTCTGCGAACCAAGTTAATGGATGAGTAATAACTGAGTGTAGAATAAGATGAACCAAACCGAGGAAGTTAGCGCTGGGAGTGAACAGCAAACACTAAAGTTGGGGAGAGATTGAACTTAATACTAAATATCCACTACACCGTATCAATGAACACCTAAATGGCGTAAATGCAAGCTAATGATAGAGTAATATAGCTTCTATATAAATCAGTCTTTCGTTTTGAAATCATACTGGCCGGGCACAACTAGGAACTTAACTCTTCAATAACGACAAAGCCGACTTTTAAACGACTTGATAATCCGCGTGCTGCGATCAAAAGAAGTTAGTGATAAATGTGTCAACGAAGACAATTGATATACTTCAAGCTTGGGAAAAAGTCAAGTGTCCCAATTTTACGAGCTTCAACTGTACTACTATTCCTCCATCTAAAGTCCTTTGTTCCGCCATTATATTATTAGCATATATCTTCAGTCTATCATTGCATAGTATCCTTCACTAAATCGTTTGCCTTATCATATCTGAAGGATCTGTACGTCTTCTGTATGAGGCCAACTTCTTAAGAGGCGGAAAATATAAAGAAATCATGCTGGTTATTTACAGAGATCGAGTCTTTGATTCGATATTTTCACGTTGTTCGCTTCCTCATCTTTTCCTTTCCTCACTCACTTTGCTCGGTTTGCCAGTTCGCTCACTCCTGTTCAGTTCACTTTTGCTTCTCAAAGTGCTGAATGGATAAATAACTTGCTTCATAGTCAGCCCATCCTTCCAATTTCAGATAGAGCTTCTTGGCCCGTCTTTCATCATCATAATTACGGTAATCCATAGACCCCTCTTGCGCTCATATTACATGATTGCTTACACGTTCGGAGGCAACAACAAACCACCAATAACGTTTGGTCTCTCTGTAGCCAACAAATCGAACACCTTTGCGGCGTTATTCGAGTCACCAACCTCCAATTGTATGCCCAACAGCGAGAAGAACTTGCGGTTACTTTCGCTCAATACACGCGACCTGTTTCCCAAACCCACCACCAAAATCTCTGGTTTGGGGTGGATTTGCCTGAAAACATTGAGTATCGACTCCTCGTCAAACTCTATTATGAACCCGTTGATCAATTTATAGGCGTTGCTGAGGTCAACCTCAAAGGCTTCACTTTCGAGAAGAAGCGTACCGATGGTATTTCCAGCCTTATCAGGCGACTTGATGAAGATATTGCTTGACAAGTAGTAGCCATTTTCCTTCACGGATTCGATGTAGTTGCGAGGCTTGTCTGAGTACATCAAGATATCATTCTTCTTGAACAAGTCCGCGGGGTTGGACAGAGTTTCACTTTTACCACCGGGAGCCTGTAGGTCTGTGGATCCAGGGACGACCTTGCCGCCGAAGAGGTTGAATCTGGCGCGTGATGTTGTCAAGCGTCTGATTGATGTGAGAGATGGTCTCATTGATTTTCGGAGAAAAGAAGTTCAAGCAAAGACGATTAAGTAATGGGTGCTAAGAACTAAAGATCGAACAGAGAAGGATTCAGTAGTCAAGGGGATGATTCAAGGAGCTGAATCAGTAAGAAATGAGTGATATATGGATAATAAAAAGGAGAGATAAAGGGAAGGGATAATGAATGAAATGGCGAATGAGACAAACACCGAGTACGCCAGTAGAAATTTTCACATTCAACCCTTACTCCGTATTCCACTTAGTTACACAGAGACAAACAGATCTCGAAGTCCGTCAATATCCCACTTCCCCCCTTGCAGGTTTCTTTTTATCGTTCACTGAATTTAAATCTACTTTAAAAACGTACTCGTTGTGATGCCAAATGGTCTATATTAATCAACAATGTTTTCAATGACATGGAAAGCTCACAACCATCTAAGGTGGACTTGTATAAATCTGAGTTCAAGTTGATATGATGAAATTACTAATAGGCACATGGCCATGAGAGGAATCTCGTGGTTCTTTATGGATCCCATGCTTCTTAATTTTGTTCTCCATACTTTTCCATGCTTTCTCCATGCTTTCTCCCCATCTACTTCCCCTCCACTCTCGCCTTTTCCACCCGCAACCTCTCCTGAATCGCGGATCTGCACTTCTGCATTAAACCCTGGTCAATATCATCTACTTCTGATGTTTCCAGGTTCTCGTCCACTCGCTTCACAGGTGCCGCGACAGGGTTGTACAACTCCTCGAGCCGAAGTCGCGAGATAGATGGCTTGGACAGCAACTTACGCTCGGGCGAGCCAGGCCGCGATATGGAACGCTCAGGAGACATAGGACGTGCCAAACGCGGCAATTCCGGCGAACCAGGCCGCGAACTGCTCTTCTGCGGGGAAAGCTTTACGCTCACATCGAGTTTGCTAAAATCCTTAGAGAGGCTGTTGAAGTCCTTCGAGTTTTTGGAGTTCTTGGAATCCAAGTCTCTCAAGTCCGATTCTTTAAACATCTTGGCATCTGTCGGTTTCTTTTCGGCATCTCTCTTATCAACAGTGTCTTTAACCTTCTCACTCTTGCGTACAAACTCTCTGTATATCCTCCATAACTGCACCTCAAAAGCTAGCTTAGTCAAGTAAGACCTTATGATGGCCGCACGCTCATCCGAACTCATGTTTACAGCCAGGTAAACACTTTCGAATGTGATGTGTTTTCGTACAGCAGCCAATGCATGGTTGTAGCGCACTTTGGTGCTCAATCCGTGCTCTGTATAAATATCAGAGGCAACCAAGATGTTGCATATTGCCTCCGTAGTGATACCAGATTCCGGTAAGCACAGGAAGCGGTACTTGGCAACTCGGCGGTCTTTGTGGTCGCGCAATACCGCAGAGGTTGGCTCTGTTAGGATGCAAAACGAGCGGAACTTGTTCTTAAGGAAGTCTGCAAGGATGCGGTATTCATCATGTAGGAGCGCGTGTCTCAATGCGGTCAAGTTATAGCGTAAATCATCGGCTGTTTCCTGGTCGTCAAAGTCTTCTGTCCACAGAAAACCGCCTGTTTTTGATATTGCCGTTAGTTTGTTGATGCGGAGGCGTTTGAACGCGTACAGTAGCGATTCTGACTGTGTTGAGATGCTGTCGTGTCCTGAACCTTGTTTGTACGAGGGTGGTGTGGAGAGGAGTCCAAAGAACATAACAAAAAACAGTAATTTAAGTGAATCTGTAGCCTAAAATAAGCACATGAGAAGCAAACATGGAGGGAAAACATGAATAAATGAGGGTACAATAGAAGCGGCTTTCACACACAGAAAGACTTCTAATTGTACTTTCCAAGTTAAGGAACGAGTAATCAACTAGATCAGAGAGGTTGATCTAGTTTAAAAAGAAACGTTTATTTAGATACAGGCTTTATCAGGACTCAATTGATGATGTACTTGAATGTTAGTAAAGTTATAATGTCTTTTTAGAGATAAGGGAATAGATGACGTAACAGTAAGATATTTATTGAGTAACAGTGCGTCCCTAAAAAGTCCGAACCACTAAAACAGAGTATGGTCAATTTAAATAGGTACCTACAAACACAGAAGATTGTATTAAATGGTACGATCCGGATACCTTTTTATAGTTTTACCTTCTTTAGGATGAATTAAAGGGAATAGGTACAGAGTATGAGTTTTATAGTTAGTATGAACTGTGGTACCTTAGTGCATCAAATGGATAATACTTGGTAGTCTATTGAAAGATCAATTCAGTATGCTCGTCGGATATGTGGCATTCTAGTACCCAATCTTCTGTTGCCCTACTGATAGTATATCTAGATTATACACATTACGAATTAATTCTTACTCTACGTTCACAGATCAGTTCTTGAAGATCCCTTAACTCGCTCAAGCTAGCGTCATTTACTCTCCAGCTAAACTTACTTTCGTAGTTTAGTATTCTCTTACGTTAGTCTCTCGTCCTTTAGTCTCTCTTTACTTCTTGGCCGCTAAAATAACTTCACTTAATTCTATTTTCAACCATGTCCACCTCCTCCGGAATAACCCCCTCGAAAGACCTCCTAGATGCATTCAAAAACCTCAATGATGGGTGTATCATTGTCAAGGTCTCTCAAGATAGTACAGAACTAATCCCCGATCAAACAATCCGTGGTGATTTGGCCTCTACGTTTTCCCAACTAGCCGAGATCAATAAGCAACAATTCCCACAGCCCTCCTACAACATAGTCAAAAACGGCGATTCTAACATTTTTGTGAGCTTCATCCCCGATGTCGCACCCATCAAGCATAAAATGCTCTATGCTTCCTCCAAAAATACCCTCCTCCAGTCGCTTGGAGGTACTTTTTCCCAGGTATTCGCATGGACAGAGTTGGATGAATTGTCCCTCGAGCATTACAACCACCAGAGTAAGCACACAGAAGGACCACTCACCGAAGATGAGAAGGTTTTGCGTGATATCGAGGGGTTGAAAGACCTCTCGTTCAAAACACCGCTTGCACTGATGGACGGAGCAAACATCTTGTTTGAATTAAGCTCGGAGTTGAAGTCCAAATTGACCTCAATTGGCGACGGAGACGTGGCTGTCTTCAACATAGACCAGAAGAAGGAGCTGATCGAGCTCACTTCGGAGTTTTCCGCGGTTTCCTCAGGCACTTTGGCCTCGAAGTTGGAACTGGTAGCTTCCGGTCCACAGTACAGTTTGTTTGGACACGGTAAGGGTAATGTTTTTGTATATGCGTGTCCGTCTGGGTCCAAGGTCAAGGATCGTATGGTGTATGCGTCATTCAAGGTGAAGTTGGTAGAGCACTTGAAGTCTTTGGGAGTGGGGATTGGCAAGTCGTGCGAGGTGGGAGATTTTGATGAGTTAGAGTTGGGTTTGGACGAGACGGAGGTAAAGGAAGAGAAGCGGGGTTTTAGCAAGCCCAAGGGACCTAGGAGGAGGTAAAGGGGACGAGTATAACTGAGCGCTGAAGAAGGTAAGAACACTATTTTGAGTGATAACTGGCGCTAAGCTAATTATGAAGTGAAGAATTCATTTATTACAGCGACCATTGACTGATGAGCTAGCCTTTATATAACAGTCTTTTGACTTAATAAGAGTGGGATGATAACCGACAAGTGCCCGTAACCTAAGTAGTCAGTAGAGCGGGAAGCACCATGTAAACATAAAGCAAATCAAGAGCAAAGATAGATCAGAAGGTGCAAGAACCAAATGACCTCAGAGTGTGGAGAAAGATGAAAGATTCTCGGTTATTAAGTGTCTTAGCACTCTGTTGGCAGCGTATACAATGGACTGAAGACTCCGGTGGAAAAATGTCCAAATTAGCTGTACTGGTGATAACTAGATGCGTGGGTTATAATCACAGCTGGTGCTCTATACCATGTCTAATTATTTGCAGCCATAAAACTAATGAAAGACATTGAAGGGGAAAACAAACATACACATTTGGAACAACCATAACTTTTATTTCTCACATCACTTCCTATTCCTATGGGCCATATGTAGGAAATTGCTGGACCTTCTTTGAAGCCGCACCCAACTCCGAAATTTTAGTAACCTCGTCGTCGCTGAGCTCAAAAGTGAAAATGTCCAAGTAGCTCTTGATTCTGTCTTCATTCGAAGACGTTGTCACTGGGACAACTCCGTTCTGGTGAGTCCAACGCAAAATGATTTGGGAGTCTGTCTTGCCGTACTTCTTTGCCAAAGTCTGGGTGTAGTCCAATAATTCCTTTGCTTTAGCATCCTGCGGAGCAACGGTCACAGGAGCCAAACCAGAGTAACCCTCCAACAAGATATTGTGCTTCTTTGCAAATTCAACAATACCCTCACTCTGGCTTTGCAACAATGGAGAAAACTCGATCTCGTTGACTGCTGGGATGTATTTGGGCTTGGAGTCGAAAATCTCCTGCAAAGACTCCTTATCGTAGTTGGAAACACCAATGGACTTGGCCAAGCCCTCATCCTTCAACTTCTCAAGTAATTTCCAAGCTTCAAGTCTGGTGAAGCCGTGCTTTTCCTTAGAAATGTACTTGGTGTGCAACAAGTACAAGTCAACGTATTCTAATTTCATGTCCTTGAGGGCTGCTTTCAAGCTCTCGTAAGGGTTAGCATACTTCAGCTTTAATGGGTCATCTTTACCACCAACCATGAACTTGTCGGTAATAAAAATATCTTCTCTCTTCATGCCAGAAACTGCAGCCCCGATCTCCTTATCGGTGTTGTAAAGCTCAGCACCATCGATGTGGCTGAAGCCCGATTCAATTGCGGTTTTGATTTTCTTTACAAGGTCTGTGTTGATTTCATCTTCTCCGTATTTATACCACTTGGTACCTGTACCATATGCAATGGCAGGGATGGTGTTGCCGTCATTCAAAGTAAATCTTGGGGTCGTCATTTTAATGTGTACTTGATTGTCTTATTGATTATCAGTAACCGAAGATAATGCCCACTATTTATATAGTATTGGTTCCGCGCTTACTCATATTGACCAATTAGTAATATCCAGTGAATTGATGTTAACCTGATCGGAGGTTCGGAGGAAAAAGCTCTATTTAAGCGCTATCACTGATAAAATCGAATTAAACTAAGCCTTACAAAGTAAATTTTGGGAGCTTTCGCGGCCAGATACAATTGGAAGGCTCTGACCTTTTGTGCAAACTCACATCCGTGCAAACATTTCACAGCTATCCAAATATTTGCAGCCGTACCAGCGCAAGACTTGCTTATTAATCTTCCGAATTTTTAATTTTCCTGATGACAACCAAGATAATTTCAAACATTCAGAAGTGACTATAAAGGAGAAAGTCCGGTCTCTTGCTGAAGGATCTCGGCCGAAAATTTGTGTTTTTGATCTCTTGGCGCGTTCTTTCGTCCCCGTGGTCGACGCTAGGAAGGCGATGTTTGAAGCACTAAACAAGTGAAACAATTGTCTTAAACACTGGTAAGGACAAGCTTCCAACACTTTCATATTGCTTCCTTTTCTAATGATTTATCATTTGACACAAATGAATCTCGTTTGTTTGACAAATCACAGAGATAAACGAAACACTCACGTAACTAAACCTTCAAATTTCAATTTTTTTATTTAAATCTATCGGGTTTTCACTCTTAGATTGAAGCCCAAATATGTTTTTACGTTAACGGGATGTTCTATTTCGATTGAATTACTCTCGTATCTCGTTCGTTTAATTTTTCTTCTCGACGGTTCCAAAATTTTATTTTTTTGCAGCCATTCATTTACTCGTCGCCCAATTGCAGGTACACTTGTAATTGGTGCACCTTTACCTGGTTAATTGACGTACTCATGTACCTGTCCCCTTTCACTTAAAATCACTCATTTTGGGTTCTTTTTCTCGGTCGTTCCGGAAACCCCAAACCTTGTGCAGTTTTTTACTGATCTCGCACTTCGTAAACATGCTCTATCTTTACCTTTGGAATGAACTGAATTGACCAGGCTGATTCGCAGAAACCAATCAGTTCTCAATGTATCACTGGTCAATACGTTTCTCTGCACCGCATTCGCATTATCACTTTTCTTTTAGTTCATCGCTCAAAATCCTCCCTAATTCCCCCTCCACAATTTCAACCACAATCTCCTCCCTGACGCGCATCAGGCCCAAAACCTCTTGGTCGCCGCCTTTGCTCACACACTGTGCCACAAGCACCCCGTAGGCCTTGCGCAGAATGTGCTTGTTGACGGAGATAAATTGCTGTTCAGTGCGGATCGTACTGTTGTATAAAGGCTGAAGTCGGTCGCGCACAATCCTTTGTACCGCAGACTTCTGCTCCAAAGAGAGCGAAAGTTTGGGAATGACTTTGGGATTGGGATTTCTGCCATGAACTTTTCCATCACCCGGAACCTTTATTTGAATGTTACCAAAGGATCGGTCACAACAATCATCAGCAAATCCTTTTATTTCACCTTTATGATTATTTTCGTAATCATAACCTGTTTCTTTTAATTCTCCTCCACCATGGTGTCCATTTCCTTCTCCGTGTGTTTCATCTTCATCATTCATTTCCCCCAAATCGCCCTTTCTCGCTGTCCTAAACTGACCAATCAACGCGGATATTCGCCCTCCTTGGACTCCATTGTGCTCTTCGTTGTCGACCATATTTCTGACCACCAGGGTGCTCTCTACTGAGGTGATCTTCTTCCTCCTCCTCCTTCTTGTTGTTCCTTCCTCTTCCTTAGGAGACACTCGAGTCACCTCCTCACCACCGATCCGAGCCTGCTCGAACGCGTCCCACGATCGCCTTTCATCTGGCGAAAGAAGCTGTATCGCACGCTGTTCACGTCGCATGAGCACCCCACCGTTGACCACAGTCAGGTGCGTGGTCGGCGTGTATAGAAAGTCATCGTCAAGCTCATTGTTGTCGTTGTGGATTATGGGGCCACGCAACGTCCCCTTCTTGCTGGTTGGAGAGTGTTGGAGTTTGGCGATTCGCGCTAAAGCGCTTGTGTTTTGTTTTGGCGTTTTTGCAGGGGTATTCACTCGTGGTGCTTCAGTCGGAGATGTACTTACTATTTGTCTTAATGCTGCTGTGTTTCTTGAGGTTGTAGATGTACTTTGTTTTGATCTCACTCGCAATGTTGTATATGGAGATGTGCTTCTTATTGATGTACTCACTCCTAATGTTGGAGCTATAGCTCTATTTCTTGAAGTTGAACATGTGATTCTTAAGTTCATCCCTGTGTTCTCTCTGGGCTCTATCCTTCTTCTTTCTCCTCTATATCGCCTCTCGCACCCTTCCAAACGTCTTTCCTCGCACACCAAACAGTACCAGTGCTCTCCAACACACTCCTCGTGGTATCCCGCGTCACACCCCGCACAGAACCTGTTTGGTTCGGTTTCTGCACACACATAGCACACAGGGGCATATCCCGGTACCACGTGAGCAGGGACTATGAACTCTGCCGGGATATCCAGCTCCACAGGCAAGAGTTTGTCTTTTACAGGGATGGTGTAGCGGTTTTGCGGAGATTCCCTGTTGAAGATGACCATCAGATGGAATCGCAGGCGACATGTAGGACACAGGTTTGACTGAGATGACCACCGAATAAGACATTCGTCGTGGTAGTGCGGCTCACAGCATGGTGTGCGGCCAACAGTTGCAAAGCTTGAGAGTTTCTCCAAGCAAATGGGGCATTCGGTCATCAATGATGTTGTTTGTAGGCTATTTGGTGGTGTTTTCGGGAAGCTGACCAGTGGTTGATGTGGTTTTTGACCTAAATATGCATCAGGCAACCAAGCCTGAAGGTGAGTGGCAATGAGTGAAGATGATTACAGATAGGTGGATCTGTAGAAATGAATCAAGCGGTTGATAGAAGCTCGTAATCAAGTCGTTAATTTATATGAGCACAATCAAGCAATCTGTAAACCGAGTTTGAACCGATGTATTAGTTGCTTTGCCAATCAAATTTACCAGTAGTTATGAATCTGCCTATCGCACTGTTAATCTAAAGTCCCCTAAAAAATCACCGTCACTAATCCTAGAAATCATACATGAGTCGCCACCAATACGATCTCGTACAATGCATGAAACAGCCCGGAACAAAGATCGCACGTGTGTGTTTGAACTGTGACGGACGCTGTCCAATATGCGATTCATACGTGAAGCCTACGTCTCAGGTGCGAAGCTGTGCGGACTGTGCGATGATTGACCGCTGCATTATGTGCAATGCTGCATTCAAAGATGGTCTGGCTGTGGCGTACTACTGCTTGGAGTGTGTAGTGAGCGAAAAAGATAGAGAAGGGTGTCCGAGAGTCTTGAATGTGGGGTCCTCGAAGGCGGACATGGTTTTCAACAAGAGGAAATGAAGAGGCGCCAAAGAAGTAGTGGTGAACGATTTGGGGTGAAGGTACGTGAACTGGACAGATTAGTGGAGTAGGATACAAATGAGCTGAAGAGGCCAGTGGGTGAAAGGACTGATATCGCGGTCTTTACTCGTTACACACATCAAAAGTAATATGGGAAGTACATGCAAGGCATCAGGCACATCAAATGTGTCAAATATAGTGAAATAAAGCAGAAACAAGAATACCAGTAAAGACGTGTGTGAACTGCAGTGATGACGTGGAACAGGATCATCGCAACAATTGCCAAAAGAGAGGTGTAAACCCATCGCGGAGAGTATCGAGGATCAAAGTCACATCAGACCAGTGAAAATCGTTTCAGATACTGAACGGCCTGCGAAATGATAAATTTGTAAACAAAACGAGAGTGGCATGGGTTTTCGCGAGATGACTTGGGATTAATTTTAAGGCTTATTCAACCTTTGAGGTTATTAGGAAAAAACCGTCAAAATTGTCAAAATACACCGTTGCAGAAAATGTAGAAAACAGTCAAAATCTCTCAAAAATCTCTCAAAACACAGCATAACTAGAGCTGTTCTTTCAAGTTTGCGATTAACAAACTATGTTTAGAATGAGACTCTCCTATATCGTTAGCGCGGTTTTTTTTGCGTAGACATACATAGGCAAACAGGGAAACATCATTCCGTTTAGTTGTGTTCCAATCAAGTTGTATCATTTTGCACTTATTGTTACATTCCGTTT
Organism: Kodamaea restingae; assembly: GCA_003707425.3. Taxonomy (NCBI): domain Eukaryota; kingdom Fungi; phylum Ascomycota; class Pichiomycetes; order Serinales; family Debaryomycetaceae; genus Kodamaea; species Kodamaea restingae. The sequence continues at coordinate 48,057 of PPJA03000021.1, forward strand.
CGAATATTACCTCGCGTGGATTTCTGTGGTCTGGTATTCGTCCGTTCCATCTTTCCACATGATATCTCTTTAGAGTTCCCCTCAAACAAACTCCCTCATTCTCTCTCTTTTGACATCCCCAAGCCTTAGTCCCACGTCAGTACTAATTCCGGGGCCAAGCGCAAACATTTTCGCGAATTCCGCTCGACTGGCACAAGATCTCACAACAGCATCACAATTTTCTCTTTCTGGCAACTTAAGAAATCGTGCATAACGATGCCATCTGTTGCACCGGTCATCGAAGCTCTGATCTTACATGCAACCGACATTGCCTAATGCCACTGCATAGCTTTATTAATACCTATATATGATACAGCTGTGGCCCCATTACTAATGCTTGAGACCATTCTATTCCGTTTTGATTATTGCTGATATGATTGCTTGTTAGTAGTGCGCTTGCTCTTCACCAACTCATCACTCAGTTGTCCATTGCGCACAAACTCATCATTATCACTTCGTCTTCACTCTGTTCTACACTAACTGGTTTGATTTTTGCTGAATTTTTCAGTCCATCACTCAGTTATCAATTCTTAACAAGTAAGCTCACTTTTCACTGACTGTTCAGATTTCTCACCAACTCTGTCAGGTCGCCGTCATTTGGTCACCACACACGGCGTCATTCCTCCGCGCATTGTCAGTTTACACCATGGTTATCTTGTTTCATCCCCTCTCGTGCCGTGTGTTGCTGCGGCCTCCACCGCATTCTTGATGCCGTCCTTCCAGCGTTTTTCCAAGTACTCCAACTCCGGCAGAAACTCCTCAATCTGCCGCCTCTTGCGATCTACCGCCTCTTGTTCTAGCAATGCACGCTTCTTCGAAATCTCATTCTCCATGTTGTCCTTCATATTCTCTAGCTGCGCAATGTACTTGTTCTGGATCTCGCGGAGTGCAATCTGGTTTTCCTGCCAGAGGTGAAGATTGCGCTCTTGGAGCTGTGCGTACAGTAGAGCGGTTTCCACGTTATCCTGTGAGGTGTACAAAGTCATGTCGACTCCTCCTAGTACCGGTTCCACAAGTGTTGTATCTTGGATGTTTGGGTGAAGATGTGCGGTTCTTTGTTGGTCCATCTCTCGTTGAATGAGCATTTCGACATGGGCACGCTCCTCAGCCGACAACTCGGCTTCCACGGCCCCGAGGTGGTCAACATGTGCTATCGTAGGTAACATGTGTTTTACGAAAAATTCTCCACAAATTTTGTAGGGGTTAAAATGGTGGAGTCGATGAAGTAGTTGAAGTTGTAAAATTTGTGCCCTTGCTTACGATCTGGGATCTTATCTCAGTTTTGCTGTCTTGTACGATAGGTGGTGTAACTGATATGTATGATCTGTGGGTAATTAGCGGGTCCCTATAAGGTATATTATCTTTACGGGATGCGTGATGGGAAAGGTTCCTAAAGTGAGCGTAGTTTGTTCCTAAAGTGAGCGTAGTTTGTTCCTAAAGTGAGCGTAGTTTGTTCCTAAAGTGAGCGTATTTTGTTACCAAAGTGAGCGTATTTTGTTACCAAAGTGCGGGTGTGGTGTTTGCAAAGAGCCGCAAAAGTGTTGCAAAAGTTTATAAGCAAAATATTAAAGAACAAGAGGGTATATGGGCAGTGAGCTGAACTGCTGACCAGCTGACTACGACGAGTTGACGGGAAGCTGACGCATATTTTAAAGGGGTACCAAGCGTGCGATTAGTTAAGTTATACTGTGTAGACTGACGAAGTTACGAATGGTTATGAAGAGCGTTATCTGGATAATGACATAATCAACGGGTAGGGGATTTTCGTTCGGGTCAGGGCTGAATGGTGTAATCAGGAGAATAATGATACGGATGTTTTACTGGGGAGACCTATGGCAGACATGATATGTACATTGAGAGTCGAGGGTTGTATATGGAGACTTATACAGTTGTATAGTGGCGTTGTCTTCTTATCGTGTGTTGTATGTTGGAATGTGGTCTAAGATTGTTGATTACATTGTTGACGACGTGGGTCTACCTTGATCATCCATAAGGAACATCACCTAACAACTTCCCGCCAATGAAAGCACTTCGTAACTGTCCCCCAATACTTCGCATACCAACTGTTGATAAAAATCATTGTGTACCCAACCTATAAAAAACCTTCGTATATCACCTTCTTATCTTCTATAAAATACCCTGTATACCAACATGTTCTATAAAATACTTGTCCCAACCTGGCCACTTCTATAAAATACTTCGTGCTTCATACAAAAGAAATTCGATTCACTCCTTTCTCACCTCGTATCCTGGTAAAAGAAATTCGCACACCCAACTGCTCTTTAAAGCATATATCTTTCGAAGAACTTTGACATGCAAATCACTCTCTCTTCAAGAAGCCCGCGAGAGTAACAGTTCGCGACGCTTTTTTCCTCCCTTTATTACTGTCCACCTTTAGGTGTTGATGCATGACGCCAAATAGGTTCAGGTTCTTGATAAGCCAAAACTAAACCCTACGTCTACAAATCTGGCAATTGAGAAAAGTGCTTGGCTTGTATTTTTCCTATGGTTGATACTGCTATGCATAATATCCATATCTACTGATTCTTTACGAGTTTGCTGACTTTAATGTAGTATACCTAGTTTATGGTCTAATACCTGGCTTATGGTCTAATACCTGGCTTATGGTCTAATACCTGATTATATTGTCTTCAACCTGACTGTATTGTCTTCAACCTGACTGCATTGTCTAAACAACTGCTTGGTCTTATACCTGGATTATCATGTCCTAATCTCGGAAGACCTCTATACTATACACAGTGCCTAATGTAACTGTGATAATAAAGTCTCTCGTCGAACAAATTCTACATCTACAATCCTTCAAACCATTATTTATACAATACGTAGTTGGACTTAAGCACCCAAGACGTCAGCATCGTATCTCTGCTTGAACCACTGGATAGAGTCCTCCTTGGTGGTCTTGTGGCTGTTACCAATAACACCTCTGGTTCTCTTTCTTCTGGCAACTCTGGCACCGGCTCTACCCATGACAACGTAGAAGTCCATACCGTAAATACCGATACCTGGGTCGTACTTGATACCCAAGTCGATGTGCTCGTCAATACCGAAACCGAAGTTACCGGTAGCAGAGAAGTTCTTGGCCTTCAACTGGTACTCCTTGACCTTCAAACCTCTCTCCAAGATCTCCTCAGCCTTTGGACCTCTGATGGTGACGTGGACAGCGATCTTTTCGTTTCTTCTGATACCGAAAGTTCTGACGGTGTATCTAGCCTTGGACTGGACTGGGGTCTGACCGGACAACTGCTCCAAAACCTTGGAGGCTCTGGTCAATCTGTCACCGGATTCACCGACACAGATGTTCAACACCAACTTCTCGATGTGAAGCTCACGCATAGGGTTCTGAGACTTGGCAGACTAGGCGGTTAGTACGGTTCATGTGGCGCTCATGGCGATGCTTTCAGCACGTTATCTTCACATACCATTTTGATTCTTGTTACTGGACTGAAAAGATCAAGTGCTATTATATTTCTCTCTAAAATTTTTCATCCCACTGGTCCTCGAAAAAAATGTTTTTGTGGAATAAAGACCCAGAAAACGAGTCACGTGTGAAATAGGGCACAACCCTAATAAAATTGATAGTGAGTGCACTGCGAGATGAAATGACAAGCTTTCTGTGCAGACACGGAGCTAAAGAAGTAACCGTAGAAGAAATTAGTATGGTGTATACCCATGCTTCCCATCGCTGGTTGCGGTAGGCTGTCAAGAGGGAATTGGGTGGAAAGTAACAAAGGAGTGCATATAAGACCGATATGAGCCTATGAACATAGTACGTCATTTTATGAGAGTGTTCTGAGTGGTAGTTTGGTGAAGAAGCGTACGGGTGCCGGGCCATCTACTATTAGTGACACCGAGTTGATGGTTTGTTGTAGGTAGATGGCCAGGCAGGTCTGCTTGGGGTCAAGAATGAGAACTCAGGCTGATAGCCGGCTTTTTGTGCAGTCCTCAACATGTACATTTTGCCATATAAACTCGCTTTTGAGAGGTGAATGAGTACAATTTGTCAGCCTTGTGGCGTTTAGTGTGAATAATCCCTGAGCGATGTTTAATTCTGCTGCTTTCTTAAACTCTTAATATGAGGTAACTATTTCTTAAGTGCTCTTTCTGTGACTAGACAAGCGCTTGTGGTTATCACTGTTAACTTGTTATTTTTAGATTCCCCAAAGACCACCCCTTACTTGGTTCTCTTCGATCAGAATGCCTTGTCTCGAGTCCATGGCGGAATCACCCCATTGGGACTCTTGAGGCCCTTATCAACATATCTATGTGCAGGACCAAAACCTATCAGACCGGCAGTTCATCGTTTAGGGCCGTTTATAATGGTATTCGAACTGTATTTATACCTGGTAGATATAGTTTATTCACGAAATTTGATGATCGTCGTCCCTAGTGTCGTTTCTTTTAGATCGGTTCATCTGTCCGGTACACTTCCGAGCCAGGCTATCAGGGAAATGTAACATGAAAGTACCTTTACACTCCGATGGCTATAAAGCTCAATGAACGCTTCAATTTCTTGATTTCCCCAGCTAGCCCTCTCATTTCTAATAGCCCACTACGCATGATATCAATAGCAGCAGATACACTGCGAATACTCGGTTACACTTTATGACTCTTCATAGATGTTTACGATTCACCCGTCACTAATTCTAACTATACAGTTCACTATTTATGACTAGGTCGTACGACACTCATCGTTGGTGTTATCAGCCATAATAGGTACTTGTGACTCAGTAACAAGCCACCTCCTCATCAATCAGCTATCACTCTTCATTGACTAAGATTGCATTCCATTCACTTCTTTAGATCACTCAACATCACTCAACATCTCTCTTCATGACTAAGTTCACTCTTCACTGATTTCGTCAGTTATCGCTCTTCATTGATTCCGGTAACATTCACTGAATTCGCCAGTTAACCACTCAGTGATCACTCTTAATACGCTAAGTTCACTCTTTTCCAACTCTCGCTGACTCATGCAAGCTAGTCGATCGCTCGGTACTCACTTAACCATCAACATTGTTGAAAGACTGTTCCTTCTCCTTGATGTCCCAGAAAATATCCCCCACATTATGGTTGCCGTGGTACACCCAGCCCTCCTCAGTCACGTGGTACAAGTTGACGGAACCACCAGAGTATGCATCTCTGTGTGCAGCAGCCAAGATACTGCGCTTACCCAAATACAAGGCTTCCTCCACAGTCAAATCCCACTTGTACTCCGAGTCCAACACACCATAGGCAAAAGTCTGACCAGAACCAACACAGAAAATGTCTCCCTTCAATCTTGTTCCATCCGAGTCCACATAGTAGATCGTAGGACCTTCCTTTTTGGTGTGACCACACACCATGGTACCCATGGACAAGCCCATACCTTTGTACTCGTAGACCAAGTTGCTCAAGATCTTAGAAGCAGCAGCCACAGAAATGCGTTCTTTTTCACGCAATTCATGCAAGCGACACTGTGTGCCCAACCATGTTTCCCAGTACTGGCAATCGGCCGCACCTCCGGCCATGGTACCGAGTAATTGTGGGTTGATTCTAATCACCTTATTGACGGTCTGCGAGGCAATCCAGTTACCCTGCGTAGCACGTGAGTCGACTGCCACCACGATTCCGCCCTGGAAACGGAAGGCCAATGTCGTTGTTCCGTGTGCAATTTTGATCTTACAGTCTGGGTTGGTGGCGTCGTCGGTGTGGGCACGCAAAAACGCCGATGGCTGTGAGATTGGTGGGAGTTGGATACTGGGAGCCAACTCGAGTGCCTGTGGGCGACCGTATTCGTGGCGCGCAGCGTCGATTTCCTGTAGCACAGGGTTGGTGTGGGTGTATTTGTGTGAAAGTGTGTTCATTGCCACTGTGAGGAAAATAAAAAGAGTAAATTAGTAGTGGACCCGGAAACTAAATAAAAGCCTGGGTGAGAATAAAAGAGTAAGAGTGGGAAAGTTGAAGACTAAGATGGTGGAAAGAATATATATACTAAGGGAACGGGGATGTAGGGAATATGAATGAGAAACGTGAATAAAAGAGTGGTTTAGAACAGGAACATGCGTTTGTTTTAAGGTACGTGTTAGAAGCGAGAAGTGATGGTATATCTAGGGTCCCAATTTATGGCCACATGAATTGATAAAACGGACTCTGAGATTGTAAACTTCACGAATCGGCAAAAGAGAAGCAATGGCCTGCATTTCAACCTTTCGTAATGAAAGAGAAAATGGTTATGGGCAGTAAGTGCATTTTAAAGTCGACAATAAAACTGTGACGTTTTTATGAAGGGAGTCTAACTGTGGTTACGATGAGAATGTGCAGTTATCTGGAAGTATCCTGAATTTGAAGTAATTTATACAATTATTAAGCATACCAGTAAGCTCAATGGCTAGTCCCCAACTAAGACCATAAAATTATCATGTAACTTTTTGAGGGCAGGACTTGATAGGGAATTGATGCAAAGTACTTATTCAAAACTCTGCAGAGAACCAATAGAGCTGATTCCACATGGCAAGGTATGTATGGTCTGGGAGTATAACCACTCTTCGTAAAACAGTAAGTAATGATGTCTGCTAATTTTAGATAGAAGACTATTAACTGGGTAAGTATCACTTGGCACCACTTTAACTAATGATTCTCTCCATTATGGTGCTGTTTAAAATGTTCTTGGAAAATACCTGACACGGTTTGTGACTGACACTGGGAAACTTTCCCCCTCGTTTGCGCAAAAAAATTCGCAGCCATTTTCGCAGCTTTTTCTTGTTATTCACACAATATTAAATATCTTGTCTATGGGAGTAGTAGAGTACATTGTCATCCACGGTATATACCTCCTTGTTAAGCGTAATTTCGAATCCCCGAATACCAGCATGCGACTTTTCCTCAAGAAGTAACAAGGTATCTTTCAGTCTGAACTTTGCTCACCTTGATTTCTCACAGGCTATAATTTTTGGAACTACTTAAAGAAATGGTTTCTAAAGCGGTACGCACAGATTACTAATTATTTATTTGGCATTATTCATTTAGTATTTATTCCTATCAAATACCCCTATATATTCCTCTATCATTGATTCCCTCCACCACTCTCTCTAATTGTTAGTAGTGGCTGGATAGTTGGAATTTAAAAAATCACACTTGTATAAATACTCGTTAATCTCATCTATACGTGCTTGTGTATCTCCTACCTCACAGAAAAATGTTGCAATATTTTGTTCATTTAGACTTCAGTAAAATTGTACTAGAACTACTTTGAAACGGTTCTGGTTCCCTAACTAAATAGATACCAACTTCTGATTATTACCACAATTGTCAGGCGTAGAACTTTTAGGAAAAGAGACCATGAAAAACGAAAGTATCTGAATCTTTAATTTACTTTACTATTGAACAGAACTGACGTTTATACCCATACAAACGTTTGATCAACTGATACAAAAGTTAATAAGCCATTCTTGCTTACTGTTTGTATCGAAGTCGCTTACCGCTCCATGTCTGTCGGAATTCAAAATTTGCAGCCATTAAAATTCTCAGTCCCACTTTTTTTACTGGTAATCACCATTAGTATTTGGTATTAAATAACTAACATTAATAACCAATAATTCTTGCTTATCGTATTTCTAGATAGGCATCGAAGTCAAGTACCCTTCTTCATACAGAAACAAGAAGTGATAGAAACGCCATACTTCCATTCACTTCTTTATGTGCCTAATTACTTTTCTGTTAGGTGATTCACTTGATTCAGGGATGATATTATGACTAACTTGTTTATTCGAAGGGGTACTTCAGCCAGAATATATAGTAAATAGCGTGTGGGGAAAGAGTATGAGGAATGTGGTAGGTCCCATATGTCGAGCACCAATTAGTACTTCCCCTCAGATGAGCGGGGCCAGAGCCCGATGTGTAGGGGAATAGGTCAGATGTGTAGGTCGACCCCACACCGCTTGCATCTGTATAGGGCTTCTAGGTGGGACTACGTATTATATGCACTCTTGGGCCATCGGCACCTTACATTTTCTTGGTATCAATAAGAGCTATGGAATGTCACAGCAAAGATTGCTCAACTAATCTTCCACAGAATTACGTCGTGCCAAATGGTCATGAAGCATTTCGAGTCACAAAGTTTCAATGGTTAGGAGCACCCCACAAGATATGCATTCCACCCCGTACGGAAGTACCTAGTATCTTTCTCATGGGCTCTTAATTTTTACTTCACAGCACTTATCTATTCATACGAGCCAACTCATAGTTACATCAAAATATTGTTCCATACATGATTTATACCTTTCCACACATACCACTCCACAGAACTATGTAAATCTCTTCGTTGATTATGACCACCAGCTGGTTACTTTGTTAATGAATGTAAAGTTGAAGGTTAAAAGGCTGACAAGTGATTATCCTGCTGCTTTGAGTGTGACCTCATCAATTCCTCTACTGAGTTTAGCAACCAGAGCCCTGTCCGATATTACGGGTGATACTATCAACTATTCTGCCATTTCAGACTTTTTTTCCAATCCCAAACATGTGTATCTTTGCTTCAAAAATGGTCGCCACAAACACAGACGCAATCCCCATGGGTCCAGCTAAATCTTTGAGTGCAACTGCTTCGGGAGATGGCTTTGTCGCGTTCGACTGTTTCTAAGAGTAGCACTTCTTCCATGTTTGTCTTTCAAAACTGCAGGTGACGCAGCCAGAGTCTTTCTGTCGCTGTTGGCCTCGCTAGTGTTATTTTGCTTTGAGATATAGAAGCCGAACTGAGCTATGGAATTAAATAGCCAAATACATTTATTTAGTTAGAACAAACTGAACGAACCTACGAAGTCATAGCAGTGAGAACGACGAAAAACAATCAGTGGTATTCTTCTGAAGAAATGTTGTAATATGAGCACATGGGGTGAAAGAGTCAGCATGATAAGAAGTTTTGCAGCAGAAAATATGAACACATAGACTACATAAAATACCCGGAGTAGTAATTTTAGGGCTAGCTATTATCCTTTTGTAGTTTCTTAATCAGATGGAATATGATATAGCGGTAATAGACTAGAAAAGTTAGTCCTTCACCGAAAACTCAACCTTGTGGAGGTATAATTTTCTAAATACTCATGTTGGTTATGCTTGAAAGCCTGCATGGTTTTCTACATGCAGATGTAGTTACTAACCGAAAACGGTAATGCGTCATTGTGCGGCGTTCCAACAGACATGCAGGGGTGCTTCGATTAGAATGCCCCCACATCATCTGGCGAGATTCCAAATTAAGCCCTGATTTGTATTCTTGTGGAAACTTTATTCACAGTCGAGCATTTATGTTTGATATGAGACTGCGGCATAGATTAATTTACAAAACCTTTTTCCAATTTAATGTTTGATAAAACCGCAGACTTACAGAGCCTCAAACAGCTTTCTAAATTTACCCACTCTCTTACCACTAACAATAAAGGCTCACGTAATCATTGCACGCGGGCACGTTTTCGTTCTGGCATTTATTTTCTAAGATTCCCAGGCAGATTAAACAATATTCAGCGTGGCTTCGCACAACTACAATTGCACACCCAAGCATATCCTCCATTAATTAATTGCTCACTGACCTAGCTGCTGTATAACATGGCATATATCTTCAACCATTTTTCAGCCATGCACTCAAAAAAGTAAAGAGCTTCAACATACCCATCTTGCTCGTACATTCATCCACCCATTATTATTATTCATATGTATAATGTCACACTTTGGTCACACTTTCCACCCAGGTGCTAATGCCGTGCCGTAAAAACTCAATTTGCTACAAAAAATATGTTCAGCTCAAGTCACGTCTCGTAAAACCAAAAGCAGACAGTCACCTCAGTCCTTTTCGTAAACTTCTCGATCTCACATACAGTCTAATGAAGTATAAAAAGGGAGAAATGCGAAGAAAGTTGCGATGACTTTAGAGCTCAACACATACAGACCCACATACAATGAAAACCTCTACCCCCGCATTGATTATAGTTGCAACAACCGTCGTGAACGGCATGTTCTTCACTGTCACTGATGGCGGTGCCAAATCAGCCTTCTCAGTAGCCTCCGCTTCCATCATGGCTGCCATAGCTTCTGCGTCTGCTGAATATGCTTCCGCGGCCCTTGAAGGAATTAGCTTTGATCCTGACATTCTTTCATCCCAACAGGCGGCCGCTTTTAGTATCCTTTCGTCTGAAATCTCATATTACTATGGAACCCCCACTGAAGCTGCTGCTACAGCGGCCACGGGTTCAGTTGCGTCTTCGGGTGCGGTTGCTTCCGGTGTAAGCAGTTCTTCGGGTGCAACTACTTCTGGCGGTTCTGGATCTTCAGCGGCTGAAAGTGGCTCTGCAGCATCTTCAGCTTCCGGCAGTGGTTCTGCTAAATCTGCAGCGTCCAGTGGCTCTGCAGCATCCAGTGGCTCTGCAGCATCCAGTGGCTCTGCAGCATCCAGTGGCTCTGCAGCATCCAGTGGCTCTGCAGCATCTTCAGCGTCTGGCAGCGGTTCTGCTGCATCTTCGTCGTCTAAAACTGCAGGCGGTGCAGCCAACAACCTCGCAGTTTCCGGTCTTCTTGCCGCTGCTGGTATCGCCGGTGCTATGTTGCTTTGATTGGACCAGCCTGACAGTAAGGAAAAGCGCCAGAGCCGAACCATGAGTTGTCAGTGACGTTCATTGGTTAGAACTATATAAAATATGTGATGATTCGGCGGTGAGCAGATTTGTTTAAAATTGAGAATAAAACGATACTGGAAGTATGACCAGCCGTTATTGATATCTGAAAGGTTGAAAAGATTGAAAAAGCGTAGAAAATTGAAGCACAAATGACACAATAAGCAACAGGATGCAGAGAATAATTATCGACAAGTGAGCTCAATATGGAATATAGAACCAGAAAGTAGTATAAAAAACAATGTTAATTTTGTCGGTAAAACTCACATACTTAAATGTCGGTTCGTGCTGTATAGAGAACTGCACTTCAGTACATTTTTAGAACTGGGTATGATGTAGAAGAAAGATTATACACATTTGTCAATATTTTTTTCCCCGAACACTAATCGAAAGGGGAAATAGTGCACTGTGCAGAATCCCTGCAGGGGAGTTTAACCCCAACATTTAAGCCTCTAGTACTTCGTCTTCGATCCATTCTCACAGGAAACTGAAACTGAGATGACTATATTCATTGACTTGGTCTCATAAAAATTATAACTCTCACCGCACATTATCTTTCAAGTCGGTAAATATCTCAAACATAAGAGAAATCTGAATGTACTTAAATTATTTATCGAATCAGAACGGCCTTTAAAAAGACGTGAAACAGTGCTAAATTTGAGCACGTGGGCCATATATATTTAAACTGTTCTTATTAGTACTTCTTTGGCGCGAGAACAGGAATGGTGGTGCTGAATCCAGCCATGATGCCACTAAAAAGCGTTGAATTCTGTCTCTCACTCACATTTCAAAATCCCAGGTATTGTGGATCCAAACTTTACAGCCATCGGGCTTCAAGAAATCACACCTGCCCCAATAACGATCATAACTATCTGTTAATTATAGGTACTCAAAAAGTTTTAAAATCTGTTATTCCCTTTTCACCGCTTGATGTGACATTTTACAGCTTTTATCTGTAGCCATGCGTCCTCATATGACGCAGAAAATCGCCTTTCTGGTTCTTAAAGAATGGTTATATTCCATGGCTTTTCCTATTTCCAAATAATCCCCATGTCATCAAAAAATTGACTTATTACAGACAGTAAAATGTAATGCCGTGGGACCTCTGTTATGAGCGTGCATAAGAATAGAACTCCCCGTACACAAAAGTAAAACTCGTAAACTCAAGGTCATTCCTGGTCGTGAACCCACTTATGTAGTCTAACACATGTACCATATACAAGCTGCTTTACACCGATAATTCCCTTTTCCAGATACAAAAAGAACTATGAGAATATCTTCCATTGCACTGATAATGACTATCACTACCGCCGTACTCGGCGGCTATGTCACAGAAAGTGATGACAATGGTGGGATGGTTTATTGGACTGGAAATCTACCTGATGCTTCTTCAGATTACGAAACTCTAGCACTGGCTTTATTAGCAACAAGTCAAGTAGTCCAAGGTTTGTTTGGTTCCTCAGAATTAAGTTTATTGTCTGCGGAAGCCTCTGAAGTTGGCGAAACTTTACCTGACAGCTTTTATTCGACCACAATTGATTCAGTTTACTTGAGTAAGGTTGCCATTCCAGAAATCACTAGTATAGTTGCATCAACGGGAGCGGCTGCCTCTAGTATGAGCGGTTCTTCTGCCAGATCGTCTTCTACCTCATCAGTAACCTCCTCAGCTAAATCTTCAGCTAAATCTTCAGCTTCCGGCAGTGGTTCTGCTAAATCTGCAGCGTCCAGTGGCTCTGCAACATCCGGTGGCTCTGTAGCATCCAGTGGCTCTGCAGCATCTTCAGCGTCTGGCAGCAGTTCTGCTGCATCTTCGTCGTCTAAAACTGCAGGCGGTGCAGCCAACAACCTCGCAGTTTCCGGTCTTCTTGCCGCTGCTGGTATCGCCGGTGCTATGTTGCTTTGATTGGACTGTTTAGATAATACCGAAAAGAAACCTTGTAAGTTTTGACTCGTGCGTTATGTTGTATGTTTACGTAGTAATGCAGTCTATGGGTTGAACGAAAAAGGTTGAGTTCGTGCGTGAATTAACAAGAAACATGAGCTCAACATGCTATAAACAGTAAGAAGACACACGTAAAAGTTCATTAATGGTGAAAATCAACAGAAGGAAAGAAGGCAAGCGGAAAGAAAAGCCAAAATATTCTCACTTCAATTTACCCTTGTACAGATGAAAGATCCACACACGTTCGCTAAAAACCCTGATTGTTGCGTATTTCTTTTTTTTTTGCAGCTATTAATTAAATTCAAAGAAGGTTTAAGCGGTGTTTGACATCCAAATAGTCACATACAGCAGGCCAATGTTTGCAAATATTCTATACTTTCCAATAATGAAGGAACCCAAAGATACCCACATTCTCGTTTGATACTTTATGGGTAGACTTTCCCCCGTATGTAGTCCAGGCATACTCTGCCCCAATACACTGTGTTTACCAATTCCAACAATTATTACCAGTTCAACTGATATTATATATTCTACTTAACAGACCATCTAGTCTATTCTCGTTCGCGTATATTCTCATTTCTCTAAGTTATGTGTTGCTGTTGTGGTGTTTTCGCCGAAGAACTTATCACTTGCTATTAACCTCGCGTTGCGTCTCTCATAGATTTACTGACCTTTAGCTGCTCGTACCCATCTTTTTGTGCTACTCCTCTTTCCTCATCTTCCTCGCAGGCCCTTCGTCCCCAAAAGCAGGCTTCTTGTTCAGTAAAAACGTCGGTGGCCTACTCAAAGACCCCGGCTTTCCAAAACTCTGTGGCCTGCTTAACGACTTGCCTAGCGCAGGCGGACGCCCCATGGTATAACTCAGCGGACGCCCCAACTCTGCTGGCGGAGCCTTGGACTCCTCGTTCTGCTTCTCTTTAATCAGCTTGGTCAAGGCAATGTCCAAGATCTTGCTAACCTGCTGCGGAGCACGCTCCACAAGAAAACTGAGCGCATTATCGCCACACCCAGCCTTGGATCCAATCACATTGACCTGGGCAATGGTGGTTGCCAAAGCCTTGGTGATGATCTCCGTGGTGGTGGCAGTGTTATATGCCAATTTACGCGACTTGTACAAGGTGAATAGCTCCTTTTGGAGGTATGCCAACGACTTCTTGGTTCCCTGGTTCATGGGTGCTGGAGCAGCACGATTGGCCGCGAGCTGCGCCTGGATAGTAGGCGGTGAAGATGCAGGCTTGAAGTACTTGGGCTCGCGTTTGATCTCGCTCGCAAGTTCTGCGATGGTTTTGGGGCGCGGTGCGGAAAGAGGAGCAACGAGAGGGGTTGGCTGCAAAATGCCCAGGTTGGAGTCAAGTGGACCCGAACCAATAGGAGCATTACCAATAGGAGTGCCCAAAGGAGCACCAATAACAGGGAGCGTGGGCCCTGTTCCTATGAGGCCGCTTGTGAGCGGCGCCCGACCGTAGCCTTGGCTCTCCACCCGCATTCTCAACCACTCTTGCTGCTTTTTGCGCACCTTTTCGCGCTCGTTGATAAACATCTCGTCCAATACGAAAACCCACTCGCCATCGCGTTTGTACTTGCGGCGGAAAATCTTGTTCAACTTGACGTTGTGCGCAACCAGGAACTGCCATCCGTCGGCACAGTACTTGTAGTATGGGTATGCTTCTTTCACCGCGTCATAGATCTCGTCCAAGGTGAGTCCGTGCTCCGAGGCCTTCAAGGCAGCCGTTACCATGGCCAGCACCAGCACAGGAGGCTTCAGACGATACAGTTCTGGGATCTCGTCCAAAGCATAGATACGCTTCGGGGGTCTTTTCAGAAGCGAGCGTCTTCTGGGCACTTTGGGGAACTTGCTGGGTTCCTCGATTGTTTTTGGAACACCAAAGTTGAGTAAAGACGCACGGGAGCTCACTGTGATGGCTCTGAGCGGGGGTCTTGGCCGTACTGCACACGGTTCAGCAATCATGTTGAGAATAGGCACCTCAAGCTTGGGTCGAGGTGCACCCAAATGAGGCATCAGATACGGCATGTTTATGGCACGGGTGTAAAGTCTATTTGGGGGCGGCTGGATCAGTGCAGGTTTTCCCATGAGGGGCTTTGCCTTTTGGGCGTCGATCAACGGCGCAAGGCTTAAGAGGAGGTCTTCTCCATCCTCCTTATCGTCGACAGCCAGTTCCGAATAGGATGCTTTTTCTGTGTGGGCCTCGAGGAGCAGCTCGATCTGCGAGTCGAGCGCGTCGTTATCCTCCTCGTCGATGGCGTCGATCAGCGACACGCCGAGCTCCTTGAGAATGTCGTTGATTTCGTCGTTTGCTGCGGAGGCGAGCGACTTGCGCCTGGCGTTGGAGAGCCGTCGTATCTTGAGGATGGAGTTGCGGCGGAGGTTGGATTTGGAGGTAGGGTTGTCAGTGTGGTCGTCATGGTCCGGGTTTTTTTCAGGCTCTCCAATTGTGTCGATGTCTTGGTGCTTCTCTGCATCCTGGATTTTGTCAATGTCTTCAACTTTCTCGACATGCTGGTTTTTCTCAATATCATGGATTTTCTCGTCGAGTTTGTCGGTATTTTGAATCAGTTGCGCGGAAAGCTTGTCAATCTCGGCCACGATACTTTCATCCTCCTTTTTGAACTCTTTTATTTCTTCTTTTTCCACCTTCAACTCCTCCGTGTGTTCCCTCTGAGCTTTCACCTGCTCCCTCAGGTTTTTTCTCTCACTCCTCTCTCGTTTGTTCTCGCGCTCGTATAAAACCAGCCGCAAGTTCAACGCATCCGCTGGATTCAAGCCGCGCTCGTCAGCCTCCACGGACGGAAGAACAAACTGGAACAGTATGTCGCCTATCTGGATTTTGGTGCCATCCTTCAAAGGTACCGTGATTCCCTTTTCGATAAAACTATCTGCCACAAACGCACCGTTACGTCCCATGATCAGCAACTCAAACTGCTGTGTGCCAAAGTTGTAGAAGATCTTCGCATGGCGCCGCAGAATCGCCTTTTTCAGCGAAAGATGCACGTCCACATTGTGGTGGTGCAGTTGCTGGAATGCCTCCTCGTTCAGCCGACGCCCAAGCACAACCTGGAGCGTCTGTACAAAGAATGTGAAGTTCTCAAAGTCGAGTCGTGCGTAGGCGGAGATTTTCGAGGCTTCGATCTCGCGGCTCGGCTGCCTGGGGGATGCGGGACTCGAGGGTGTTTTGCTTTCTCGCGATGTGGGGGGAGTGGATTGGAGATTTGTACGGGATTGAATTGAAGGCGAGCCTTCTTGTTTTGCATGTCTAGTATGATCTTGTTTTGTAAGTGGGTTTTGTTGTGTGTGCGGGTTTTGTTGTGTGTGCGGGTTTTGTTGTGTGTGTGGGTTTTGCTTTGTAGGTGGGTCTTGTTTTGCAAGTGGGTGTTGTTGCGTATGTCTTAAATCATCCTGTCTTGTGTGGTCTTGTGAACGTGCTTCGTGTGTATCTGTTAGTCCTGTATCGTTCATGTCATTGACCAGATCATCAGGGCGCTTTGGCAAGCTTTCTACCATTTGTTTGTCTGCTTTGGCGAGGTCCACCTCTTCTTCGAGCTTGATGTCGCCGACCCGCGTCAACGGATCGATGGTCTCGTCGGGCTTCATGCGTTAGAGGGTGTCTTATCTGACTATGCGATGCCTTTTTTTTCAGAAAAAGCGAACGTGGATAAGCGGGCTAGACATTAAAAGTAAGCTTACGTGATGACTGAGAGTGAGGAACTGGCGAAGTCAGTGAAGAAGTGAGGTGAGATTAGCTGATTGGCAGTAATTTGAAAGCTAGTTGGTCGATTAAGGGTAGTGGGTAGAATTTGCACTAGGGATATTGGATTATTGAAGAGTAGTATGGATCATAGGGTGTTTAAGGTAACCTTACTCTTAATTGGCATTAAAGATTACCATGAGATGTTATTGAAGGATATTATTTACAGGTTATCGAAGGTTTATAAAGGAGGTAAAGGTTTATAAAGGTCACTATATAAACGTTCTATTTATAAAGGTTACAAAAGTACTAAAGTGCACTAAAGTCAGGACGTAAACTCTCCTTTATCTCTAGTAAGCATAATTCTCAATAAATACAGCTGAACTAAATTAGCAGTTGTTCCCAATTCTTTCCCGAGGAAATTGGCAGGTGGTGGGACAAAATACGAAGGAGACTTTTTTGTGCGCCAACTACGGCATTTGTATCAATGTGGTGAATTACGAGACATTTCGCGATTTAGAACTATGGCTCTGCATGCGTGTTAAGTTTTCCCTCAGTAGGACTGGTGTGTCACATGGATTATACTGAATAATGTGCTGCGGCTTTGTGGTTGTGGAGAATTGGCACTTTCCAACTTTGTAGCCACAAGACCATATTCGGGGAGACGGTAATGCTTTTGTCGCCGAAAATACACCGTGAATGGGACAATAGAAAGTTAGAGGGTGAAATCTAATTGCAAAATGAGTTGCTGGTTGCAAAAAGAGTTTATCGACTGGTTGCAAAAACCACAGGATAACAGCAAAATTAGTGCTAATTTGGTCAATGACCTGTAGAACCAAAAGAGAGCTAGTGGATTGATTCAAGAATGCCCACTTATAACACACAATGTGTCTATTAGTAATGCACTAAGCGGTTCACACTATAGGGTGAACTATCTTTTGGTTGGAACCTAAAGGATTTTAGTGTGACTACTTGTTCACGCGTGAAACTACGTCTTCTCTTAATAGCACGAAGTCAGCGGGAGAACTGTGTCTATACAAAGTGGTGTGGTGAAGGGGTATACACCTGACGCCTGGCACCTGTGCATTACGTAACCACCTTTCCAAAGCTGTTCCTATAACGGAGAGGTAGCCGAAGAGCCGAAGAGGTTAGTCAATAAGTGAATAGAAGAGGAAAGTCAAAGAATCAATGGAACAGACAAGTCAATCAAACGAGTTGAAAAAATTATCTACTGGTTGCAAATACCGGGAAAGTTTAATTCAATTCGCCAAACACTTCAATCAACTTTTGCAGAGAAATCAACTTACCACAGAGTCTGCTTAGACGATTCTATGGCATAAAGTGTTAAAATCCAATGCGATTCCGAGCAAACGTACTTTCAGTTTTGGTCAGTGTAGCTACCGCGAGTATTGACTATTTGAATGCTTTTAGCTCATAAGGTATTTTACTTCAAATTCTTCTGTGAATTCTAAGTTGCGAATGTAAACGGGGTCGGTTTGAGTGCGATTCACGCGATGGTTATTCAGTTGGATATTTCTTTATAAATTGTAGTCTTGATATCAATGGTAGCCTTTATAGTATCCACAACTATTCTAACTATTCATAGCTCGTAGTATTCATAAGGTCGTCACCAACTTTCAAATACCTACTGAGTGCCAGTTCGTCGTGACTGAATGATGATCATTCAGTTCACGTAACTGATTACTTGGGTAATCATCTAACTTACCATCACTAGATTGTCTAACTTTATATCAGTGTTCCCCACTCAGACGAGCCATTAAGTGAACCTCAGATTCACTGTTGCTGCGGAGTTCGACATACACTGAGTTCGCTCCTGCCTTACCTTGTGAAGAGCTCAGTATTAATCTTCATCAACAAGTCCGCTCCTCAAAAGAGCTTAGCATTATGATCGCTCTTCTAACTTGCAAGAGCCCATTACTCTCTATTAACTATTACTCCCCACTGACTTCGTCTGTAAAAAGCCCATTACTCTCTATTAACTAAGGTTACTCCCCACTGACTTCGTCTGTAAAAAGCTCAGTATTACTCTCCGTTAAGTTCGCCTGTAACTCACTACGTCAGTGAAGATCTTAGTATCCAAAAAAAAAACTCATCTCATGGTAAGTATCACAACCTCCAAACACCACACAAACTAACATCCAGGCCGGAATATCCAAGAAAACAAACCTCCGTGACAAGTCAAAGCGCACCACGGCCAGCAAGATCCTGGCATTTCGCCAGGAGGTCGCACCGCAGCACGAAAACCCGCTCCTCAAGCTCCTGAAGACATCCAAGAAAGACAAGATGCAGACCAAACTGGCCAACTTCGCGCTGCGCCTCATGAACAAGGTCACATTCAACACGTCGGGTGGCATATCAAAGTCTCTGGCCAGAAGGCGCAAGAGAAAAGAGAAGGGCGAGCTCAAGCCCAACATGGGCGAATTATTGACGTCGTTAGGCGACATCGAGAGCACCACGACGAAGGTGGTGGCGGACCCCAAGGCATATATTCGTGGCAGTGTTCCCAACAAGCCTAACGCAAACAACAAGCGTGGTCACGAGAAGATCATGAGGGAGGAGAGCAAGAATTTCAAAAATGTGTTGGCTAACCCTGAGTATAAGAAGGACCCATTTGCAGCGTTGAAGATGGCGATTCAGCATAACATGGAGAAGCAATAGTGGGAGTGAGACCTGAGCTCTTTGCGAGTCAGTAGAGAGTGGCAGAACTTCTGTAAGGGAATGAATTTAGTGATAAAGATGACTTATGAGGAGGTTACCAAACTTATACTTAGGTGGTCTCTGAGAAGCCACTAAGTGTTAGTGACATAGAAAGTTATCTGGTAATTGAATGGTCCAGTGATGTGATATGCTGAAATCGGAAGAAACACCAAACCATATAGAAAAGAGTATAGAGAACAAGGCACTGCGTAGTAGTTTTATTTAATGTGTGATATGGCCTAGTCACTCAAGGAGAGTATGGAACATGAGATATTTGGGGTCAAGTTAGGATTTAATTGGATAACCTGTCGCTGATGGACCACAATGGCATAATCATGATAATACTAAGCCAACGAAAACCACATGATAGTACACCATAAGACGCTATAACAACCATAAACCAACCTGACTCACACCTAATATCAATCCGAATATAAAAAATGAAATCTCCTCCATGTTTCAGTAGCAACTCTCCAGCAACAGTGTACCGTAACATAGAAGCATCGGTAAACTGCAGGTACATTGCATCCACGCCTACAATATCGCTCCTCGCAACTTGTTGAGATCTTCATCGCTATTGTACCTCGCTGCTATTGTGTGTTATTGTGTCTTCGCTGGTATTGTGGCCTTCACGACTCCACAAAGTAAGCGCGGCGCAGAGTTCCACAAAAACTGTTCTCGTTACCCATTACTTCGTCTATGCTGCCTTGTTTAATCTCTTTTCCATTTCATCTCTTTTTCGTTCCATCCTTTCGTTCCATCTTTTCCATTCCATCCTTTCCTCTCTCCACTCCCTCGGTTTTCTTTTTGCGGCCCGTATTCGCCACCTTTTTCTTCTCCTTCTTTCACTTCAGATCACCTTGACAACCAACACACACTAATACACGCGTTTCCAGCATGCAAACGCGCTTTGTACACTCATCCATCATGTATCCAGCTGGTCAGCAAACAGTGCTGATCTACTACACCTTTATCTTGGCAGAATCAGTCTGATAACCAGTCTGACACATGCCATATCCGTCTAAAACATCAATCGCGCGGCCTCGTAATGTTCTGTACGAGCTTAATTATCGATCCGTGCATCTGGTCCATGAACCATATAATTTTACGACAATAAAAACGTATTTCGATATGACGACTTTACCGACTAGCATGTAAATACCGTCACTACTTGACAATCTCACCGAGAAAAAAAAACGTGAAGAGCTTGTGTATTGGACTTGAGTAGCTGAGTTCACTTTTGTCATATCATCGCTAAAGCCCGAGGGAACAAAACAAAGAAGAGTCCAAATAAAAAGGCCCCAAGAAGGCTCAAAAATCAAAGCAAAAATCAGAGTTCGAAAAATCAAAGCCAAAAATCTATCTTTTCGCGCTTGTTTACTTTTCTAATACGAGCAAAATTACAGTATGGACGAACAAATGGTCCTCTCGTCGCCCAACGACGCACTATTCATCGATAATGACCTAGATGGTCTTGACGAACGGCCCAACAGTATGGGCATGTGCAACTCTTTGGCTATTTTTCAACCCACATCAGCTGAGTTTGCCTACAACAGACACAATGAATCCACATTCGACGATGCCAGAATGTTCCCATCGCTTAGCTCCGCACACGACGATGTGGTGCGCTTCAATGAGTCGGGCGAGCTGATAAACGCCGCGACTCTTCGTGCCCTAATTGTGCAGTTGACCTCCCCAGAGGTGGTCGACTACAGTCTAATCTGTGACTTTTTCCTCACATACCGCGTTTTTGTCGCTGGCGAGCACGTCATGCTGCTATTACTCACGCGTCTCATATGGGCTTTACAATACATCAACTCCACCTTGGAGGAAAACAAGAAAATCGGCCAGTTGGTGATGTTGCGAGTTTTCGTGGTGTTCAGGCACTGGATTATCAACTACTTTGTGGACGACTTCCTCGAAAACTCGCTGTTGTGCGATATGTTTGTAGATATGATGAACAAGATCACTGGCGTGCTGAAATTGGTCCTGGACAGTCCGTTCGAGACGATGATCTTGGGTGATTTAAAGGTGCACTGGCTCCAGGCCGCTTTGAAGTTTGGTACTTTAAGTCCGGTGGTACGCGGCGTGAGCATCAACGAAATTTGTGCTGACAGAACTGGGGTGGTTCGCTATGAGATGCCAAAAACACACAAGTACACCAAGAATGAGCACCACCTGATCCACAAGAACCCCTCTTACAGGCGATCGATGATGCTATCTTTGTATGACAACCAGCCAAAGGAGAAGGTCTCGCGGGTAAGGGAACCCAAGCATAACCACATGAACTTGAAGGACTCGTCGAGGGATTTGGAAAAGGCGCCACAACCACAAAAAACTGAGGAGTTGGAGAAAGACGAGGAACTACAGAGAGCACAGGAACATCTACAATGTGAAGAAAACCAGAAATCCACACACCCAGTACAACAAGACTCACAACGTGAACTCGCTTCACCCAAACTTTCCTCGCCGCAGATTTCCTCGCCACAGACTTCATCACCTAAAATCGCATCATCCCCAATTTCATCACCTAAACTTTCGTCTCCTAGAATGGCGTCACCCCAACCTTCATCACCCCAATTCAAATCACCACACCAAACACACAACTCAACTTTTGAAACAAAAACCACCTGTGCATCGGACCCAACAGAAAGAATTGCAACACAAGACGACTTCGTCATCCTCGGTCCCCAAATACATCACCCCATCCCTCCGGAAGATGCTGGATTTGCCACCAATGGTAACATCATGCTCCCGACTGCCGATACCTCGCGCATCATTCCACCAACACCTGTGAAAAAAATGGATTTCATCGTAGTCGATTCGTCCCAAAACTCGCTCAACCGCAAAAAGTCCATTAAGAAGTTCATTGATGGATGGAAAAAGACGCTCCATAAGGAATCCGACGACAGTTTGCGTGAAACCTCGAGGGCCACTACGCGGGTGTCTGTAATTGCAGAGGAAATCGACGTAGGTGACCGCATTGACGTGCTCAGTGCGCGTATAGTAGACGAGCTCGAGTATTTGGTACGATTCTACCATGTTGACCCGATAGTATTGGGCGAACCAAAGAAAAAGCGTATTCTGGAGATGGAGATACAGGATGTCTCCGATATAAACATGGGGCGAGTGGATAATTTGTTTTCAGACGGGGAAAACTTGTTCTCGCAGGGCGATGAAGATTTCCTGACTCCCATGGTAAGTCCTAGGCTGAGCTGGGTGCAAAATAATGAGATAGAAGATGAGGAAGAATGCGAGGTGGGAAAAGACAATGAAACGGGGAACATTGAAAACAATGCAAAAGAAGTGGATGAGAAGTCGGATAGAACAGAGGGTGATGAAAATGACGAGAAAGAATTGAACGCGGAGTTGCATGGGAAAGAGCTGTTTGAAAATATCGATGTAATGGAGAATGCAAACTCTGCAGAATTTCTTGCATCCCCTCAGCCCTCCCTCAGCCAAGGCCCCAACCTGGAAGGCCTTGAATCAAGCTCCTCAATTGTAAGTACTAAACAGTCCAAAACTTCAAACCTCAACTCCAAAACAACATCCACAGACGACCCCCAACTCTGGCAGACCTGTCCTGATATCCCAGCACTCATGAACAGAGACGAAAAGGATGCCGAGTTGATGGATAGCCCAGTAAATCTGCCGAACACCGAAAATGCGCTGAACTCAGAAGAGTTGTGCATCAACAGAAAATATCCCTACACTTCTCAACACAACTCACTCACCACAAACCAAATACACACCCCAACAACCTCACAAAGAAATTCACAAGATATAATAGAAGACAGAGCCAAAGCAAATCAACCACCAACACCGTCCCATATTACTAGAACTTCTCCTGCTATAGAAGCGATCCGCAACTCTATTCGGCGTAATTCTGCCTTCCGCTCGTCAACCCGCGTCTCCATGCAAAGATCATCGAAGAAATCTCCATCGCAGTCAACCACGCCCAAGGGTATGTTTTCAGACGCGGAGATTTCACATGAGTCCTCATTTCAAAGAGCTGCAAGTATCAACTGGAATGACGATCTCGACAATTCCGACAAGATAGACGATTCAGAAAAAATAGACGATTCAGACAAACTCGACAAGAACTTTGATGACCTTGATCTCGATAAAGAGAACTTCAACACCAAAGCCAAACAATTTGAGTCTGAGGTTTCAAACTTTAATGCATCGCAAGACTCGTTTCTGTCCATCTCTACCCCAAGCAACATCACTCAGTATGACGCAGAGATTGCAGACTTGGGAATTGCCCTTAGTCCGCAGCTGATGAACATGAACAGAGCACGTAGAATCAGCTTTGGCTCCTCAAAGAGGGAGTCCATGAAGGACTCCATGAGGAACTCGTTGAGAGGATCAATTGGTCATGACTCACGCCGCGACTCTGTTAAATCCTACATAAGCTACGACTCTGTGCTCCTGGTTCCTCGCAACCGTGAAGATCACGAACACGAGCGTTTGCGCAAAAAGATTGGCTTTACCAATTTGAGAGTCAATGCCTCCAGTGATGTGATCAACTCATTATTCAACTCTAAGGAAGCACGCACAGGTCTGACTGTGTTACCCGATCCCGACGAGAGTCCCGAGTTGTCGCCAGTTGACCGCTTCCCTCGCATGAACACGTCTTTCAGCTCATTTGTGTCTAGATCACTGCTGCTCAGAAAGAGCTTGCGTTTCAGCACTTTAGTTGCATTGTCTGAACTTCCTTTCAACGTGGAGAACGGGGTTGTACAAAGATCGGGTATCCAGCGCTCATCAAGACTGTCGGATGTTGCCGATAGTTCTATTTTCCTGGTGGCCATCAAGAGTAGGAAAAGTCTGGCGAGGGTTTTGAGCTCTCTGTCGCCATCGAATTCTGTGGTAATTCCAGGTATTAGTAGTTTTGTGCTCAAGGAGTTGGCGGCAATTCCCGACGAGTCCTACCACTCGGATCCCGTCGAGTATGCTTTTTTGAAGTTGGAAGGCAAGAGCAGCAGCAGAATGGAAAAAGAATCGGAAGTCAAACAGAAGAACGTTGAAGATGAAAACTTCGACACTACTGACATTTTGGAGGCCATTGGAAATGCTCGTACTGAGGATGCCGTGTCGGTGAGTGCAGAGTTCACGCAAACGCGGCCCCTCAGCGGTCTTGAGTCATCGACTCCCAACAACTCTTTCTCTGAGGACCCCAAGATTATCCTCGATGGTTACCAACCAACGGACATTCTTCTGGTGGAGAACATCATGGCATCAAAGTCTCATGTATCTTTTGTTCTCAGCTACGACTCGCGCAGCATTGCCGAACACTTCACATTGATTGAAAAAGACATGCTTCTTGAGATTGACTGGAAGGAATTGATCGAGTTGAAGTGGAATAAGGAGGTAACGCCAGTCAACTCGTGGCTCGAGATTGTTGTCAACGACCTGTATTACTTTACCAACCGCGGTGTCAACTTGGTTGTGGCGCGCTTCAATTTGATGGTCAACTGGATCATCTCGGAGATCTTGCTCACCAAGAGCGAGTACGAGCGCATCTGCATCATTTCGCGTTTTATCCACGTAGCGCAAAACTGCTTTGCGTTACAGAACTACTCAACGTTGATGCAGGTGATCTTGGCCTTGACCTCGGAGAAAATGCTGAAGTTGAAGGACACCTGGAAAAACCTCCCACCTGGTGACATCTTGATGTTAAAGAACTTGGAGGAGTTGGCGAGCCCACTCAAAAACTTCTTCAACATCAGAATGCGTATTAGCCAGATGGTCCCCTCCAGGGGTTGTATTCCGTTTGTTGGTTTGTACTTGTCGGACTTGATTTTCAATGCCGAGAAGCCAACGTTTGTGAACGCAGGCAGTGGTATCAATAATAGTGGTATCAACACAGGCGGTCCTAATCACAGTGGTATTAGTGGCCTTAATGCTGTTCCACGAACCGTCACGGATGATCCGCTATCGCTCACGGCACCTTTCCCAACTTTCAACGACACCGCGTCCAGCATCCACACGCACAATGAAAACGAGAAGATGATCAACTTTTCAAAGTTCCGCACCTCTGTGCAGATTGTGAAGGCATTGTCGCAATGCATAGAGTGGTCATCATGTTATAAGTTAACGACCAACCCCCAGTTGTTGCTGAAATGTTTGTATATTAAGTCTTTGGATGAGGATGAGATGAACTATTGTTTAGCGGTTTTGGAGAGAGAGAGATAATCAACGGTGAACTTGGGCCGAGTTGCTGTGAAGCGACCCTAATGAATAATACTAAGCATCAACGAATTCTGTGACGGGTAAGCTAAATATATTAATGTAGATTGGTTGAAGAGACTGTTGTGGATTTCACACTGAGCAACATGTGATACTAAATCACATGTGATATCATGTGAAACACTCGACAATACATGATCTTTCATCATACTCCTTTAAAACTCCCAGCACCACGAAATTGACTGGATCACCCATTTAGCTGTTGCCGCTCTTATCATAAGAGTGCGCTTTCAAAAAGGTACCTTGATTGATCATCCTTCCGTATGCAAGCCGATATCCTCTTTGGATTAGCAGCCACCTGAAATTTTACGGTAGCGGATTTCAACGTTAAAGGGTTAAAGTTGCAGAGTAACAGTTAATATGAAATTTTATTATCATAGCATTCTTGTGAATGACGTTTTTGGTGCTTCCAGCACTGTTGCACACTCGAACGTCCTTGTAACAGAATACAATTACACGCAAAAACTGCTCAAGATCTCGATCAGCCTAAAGGAAACGCAAAGAGAAGATTCATCGACTACAAATGCGTTTCATAATGCTCTATCTACGAATTATTCAACAAGGTCATGTGACAAAGCTAGATTCAGCAAGGTAGTATTGTATACTTAGTTTCTCTGGTACCTTTGGTAATAACACTCCTGCCGCGAACAGAATTCTTCCAAAAACGCTCTCTATCCACGTCAACCGTCCGTTATAAACTTTATTTAATCAACCCTCGTCTTTGCTATGCATTTTTCAAAAGATCTCCCAGTGTATTGCAACCTTTTTTGCAGCCATTCTTTTTCAGTCTACAAAGACCTATGGTTTATATTATCACATTTACATATATACTCTAACCGATAACACAGTTATCGTCACCTGTGCACCTGGCATACTCGCAGACGGCGGACTCCTAGATCTTGTTCTTGCAACATCCAGCAGTGTTGTTGGCAGTCACTGGGTAGACGTTGTGCAACACCGACTTGTTGAAGGCGTTGTTCGACTGTGGAATGTCCAAGGCTGGGTTCTTGTCAAAGAAGTTGGCAGGAACCAAACGAACAGAGTGTGTCTCAACAGGCATGACAGGGAAGTCCTCGACTCTTGGGATGTGGGTGAATCCCATGGTGGCCCAGACAACGAGGTCCTCGTTTCTGACATCATCAGTGCCGTTGGCCCACTCGCCCAAACCAGTGTCCTTCTGCGACTGGTTGGTGAACTCACCAGCAGCAAACAACTCGTTGTCTCTGTACTTGGTGACCCAGATCTGCTCGGTGGCAAACTTGGCTCTCTTGACGTTGAAGGAGTCGGCATCGGCCAAAATCATCTGTCTAGCAGGCATCTCGACCTTGAAACCAACTGGGGTCTTGGAGATTGGGTTGATGACGTTCTCGTTGATGACCTTGTAAGTTCTGTTGGTGAATGGCGACTGCTCGATGTGGCCCGCCTTCTCCACAAAGTGTCTGTCAGAAACAAAGCCAATACCGTAAGGGTTCAACTTCGAGCGTGGAAGCTTCAAGGTGTCGTCGTAAACAACGGAATTCTTGTGGCCATCGATTGCAGGGTCAATTCTGAACGACAAGATGTGTTGGTGGTATGCGGCCATGACGTTTGGTCCCACAATGGTACCCCATGGAACCTTGACGTTCTCGTCGATTGGCATGGTGGACAAAATACCAGTGGCTCTGGTCTCGATGTCGATGGAACCATCAGTCACAAACTTAAAGTTGATGACATACTCGTAGTTGGCAACAGTTGCAATGGTCTGGACAACAAACTCTCTCTTACGGGCAACAACAGCGTTGGAAGTACGGTAGTTGACGTGCTTGTAAAGAATACCGTTGTCCTGCTCGTGCATACAAACAGTATTTGGCATTGGGAAAGGCTCACCAGAGGCGTGGATTCCCTGGCCATCGAGGTAGGAAATCACACCAAGACAGTCACATCCCAAGCCCAAGGTGTTACCGTTGGTACCGAATCCACAGTCACCCAAGTCGAACGCTTGCTTACGGTGGTATGGGGCTCTTGGGTCACCGTATGGAACGGTCATCTCGGAAAGAGACAATCTGTAGAAAAGCTGTCTTCCCTTGAACCAAACGTCGTAGATGGCAAATCCCTCTCTCTGGGTGGTTGCAACGCGGAACTCCCATCCCTGCCACTTGACCTTGGATCCCTCCACAGTGTAAGAAGGTCCCTCTGGCTGCGAAATCAACAAAGGTTTGACATCACGCATCACGGTCTCGCCGTTGAGGTCGGGGTGGTACTCCACAGCAGGAACCTGCTGCCATTTTCCTGTTGGGACAGTGGTCTCATCAAATCCACCAGGCAAGTAGTCCATTCTGACAAACTTCTTGGTGAACATCTCGAAAACCGGCGAGAACTTGAGTGGCAAGGAGTAGTGGTTGGACTCGCTGTGGCCGTCACCAGCCAAGACATACATGAAAAACTGCACCAAGGGTCTCTTTTCGTTGGCGTCATCGGTGGCATAGATCCATGGGTCGTTCCTCACGGTGTGGCCCTTTGGCAACTGCAACTTTTCAATCTCGGCAAGAATAATTGGGTGGTTGTTCACCATGTCCTCCATCTCAATGAGATCATCTGGCAACAATGGTCCGACAACTCCCTTTGGAAGCTTAACCTTGGTTATAACATGGCCAACAGTGACGTTCACAAGTGCCTTGTTGAAGTCGGTCTGGTTTGTATAGTAGTAAGCGTAGAAAACACGAGGGATGGTGGGCAACGCACTGCCCGATCTCTCAGCAGCCAAGTACTTGATCATGTCCTGCTTGGGTGGGTCCAAACGGTCCACCAGCACAAAGTGCACCCCGGCATCAGCACTGTGGCTGTCTTTGATAAGCTTGGTGGCTAATCTGATTTCGTAGTCTCTAGCAGAGTCAAAAGGGTGTAAAGGCATGTTGATGATGAGAGGGTGAGAGGAGGATCACCGGGCCATCTTATATATGGGGTCGGCTATGAGCTTCCTAATCGGGAAGTCCGATAAAAGTGCATAATCTTGTCGAATAAGGTTATTCGGTGTCGTGCTGGATCAAAGCCACGCGATAAGGGGATTTGGCGTAGGTATTATCTTGCGATGGTCATGATGAGTTGATCAAGGCCAACGGGCTGGCAAGAGTCGCGTCTGGGCTCGCCGAAGAGCTCACCGAAGAGCTTAGCGGCGACGATCCCCACATACGTGTGCTTATGTAATCAGACAACGGCGCTTACGAAAGATATTGGTAAGCGTCCGCAAGCAGTTTCCGCATTGGGAAGGCGGAGCAGGTCGGTGGTTGCGCGATTTCCCAAAGGGGAGTTTGGAGGCGAGGGACACCGGAGAGAGTAGAGCTGAGTCAGAACTACGCGAAGCAGAGAAGTTAGCTGTATTGGATGTACTGTGTTGATTTAGTGGGATGCTACTGAAATAGATTCATCTGGCTATACGTGATTAAACTTGTATGAAGTAATTTGGGAAGCTGATATTTAAGGAAGACGTCAGGAATAGAAATGTGTATGAAGTAATTGGAGTTAGCTAACGGATGTCAGAAATACGTGTGTTTAAAGAACTTCTCAGTAAAGACTGTATCTCGAGAAGGAACTCGCTTAAAGTTCGAAGCTGTGTTGGCGGATTTATTGTCTGTGTATATTGTAGTATTGGACCCTGAAAGAGGCTGAGCTGTGAGATGTGAACTAGCATCTTGCGCTTATGAAAACTTTCCTGTGTAACTGAACTAGACTGTTCCTATTCGCTGTATATGAAATTGACCCACTATACACTGACTTCTCACTTGATACTAAGCTAGCTAACTTGACTCGTATTCACTCTCCATTCAACTAAACCAAACATTTTTTCAGCCAAACACACGTCAGTCCACCCAAATAGATTCCTTGGGATACACCACAATATCCCCAAATGCATACACATAAAACACCACCAACCGAACTGGACACATCCCCGCTGCTCCACCTGGATGTGGGGATCTTAATCTACGTGTTTATTCTGTAAAAAAAAACAATCTGTAAATCCCCCAGCCAATCAAAATAATAATCGTAATACAACATGCAAAAGTGCTCCATCTACTCGTAAACCAACCTGTAAAAGCGCTATGAACACCAGAACCATTGCCCAGCTCTAAACGCCTATCAATAATATCTGTATGCATGAACAAAAAAGCGATGATTTATAATCAACAACTCTACAGACGGTCCAAAAAATTCACCTCAACCTGGAATATCTTGGCACCTGCAAGTATCCTTCCCTTGCTCCACCGATGCTTCCATCACTGCAACTACCAAAACACTTCTAACCTAAAGTCTGTTTTTCCGTGTAAATTACAAAAGGAAGCTCTTTAGCCCCAAATGGAAACCCGCATATGCATGCTCCTGCACATGCACCGCTTGCAGCTAATTTACCACAATAAGTGAAATTGGACGGATTCATGCGTATCCGTTTGTAGCCACGGCGCTACGATTGCAACCATGTGCAAATTTGTAAACACTAATCGGTAAACGTCATTATCCCCACAGTCTACTATATTCAACCAAGCGGTATCGGTCATCCCTTTTGTGGAAGTTATAAAGCGTCTGCACAGATTTGAGTGATGAGTTGTTCGCTTGAATCGTATGATACTACCACGAAGCGCTGTGCAGCGGAGATTAGCATTGATAGGAGATCAACTAAGACTGTTAGACATAGAAGAGATTACACTCAAGCGCAAGCTTTAGGGCTTGCTATTACACCACTGTGATTTTTCTGGACGTTACAGAACCAGCCGACACTTCTTAGCTTCAAAGTCGGCAGATTAACGATCAATGACAATTGAAAAGCATGGGCTGATAAATTTGATGCAAAACGACATATTTGACACAAAAGACCGATTTTAGGGTCCGCTAAAAAGTCTGACGATAGAGTGTTTGAAGCTGAAAGTAAGGTTTGTGGTGAGGATTGAGATTCTTGAATAAATCCCTCAAACTGTTTGATGGTTTATCGTGATGCAGTTGTCGCGCACTTGTGAATTGAGCCATTGTGATTAGCTTTTAGGTTTTTGTGCTCAATTGGGTGAGCTAGAGAGCTGGAGGAGTGGAGGAGTTGAGCAGCCTATGAATAGTGGTGAAGAACCAGTATATATAAAGATCGTCTTATACGAAGATCGCGTCACAGCGGTCAAACATCTCTCGAGGGAGTCCCACAAAACACTTTTGTAACAAGTGTGTGACAAAAAGTTTAGAAAACACTACACGAACATCCAATTGAAGCTGCTTTCGTTCAATGACCCAGTTTGCGCGTTGATGATATTCTTGGTTCCATTGTATCGTTGCTTTATCCTAATATTTTAGCAGTTCAAACTATGACTTTATCAGTTGGCTATCAGTCTGTTATCAATCGGTGTCTTTGATCGTTTGACCAGATTTTCTCTATTCAATTAACTCATTATCTCATCTTAACTCATTATCTTGTTCAATCTTAACCTCCTGTTCAACTGGCTCATTCTCACTCCATTTTAACTCGCCCCTTTTTCCCAACCCCTATACTACCTCACAAACATTTCATACCCTTTCCTTCTTCCGCCCTCAAAACCTATCTCTACAGTCTCTAATCCATCCAATTCTGCCTCCATTCTTCACCTATATAATCTTTCCTTTTCTCTCCTCCATTCTTGACCTATATAATCTTTCCTTTTCTCTCCTCCATCTCCCTTTACCTTTTAGGGCGCCTCACTAAATATGTAGAACGGCTAATTTACGTCAAGGTCGCGCCGTGTTTCATTTTTTACGCAAATATACACGCTGGGTTTCAAGATTGGGTTCCCTAATAAAACCACCTTAACATCCTGCCTCACGTTTCTCACAGTGCTCTTCTTGGCAAATTTACAGCGTGTGCACCTCACTTCTACCGCCGCACCTCTCACAATTCACTCACCTCTAGCACCTTCCTATATCCTCTACCACCAACCTCTACCACCTTCCCTACATCCTCTTGCCCTCCTTCTAGGATTGCTTTATCCAGCTTTCACCCCATAGACATCTCAGTTCATATAGCGTGCCAGTCCACTCATCTACATGTTTGCAGGCTCCACAGATGAAGGCCTTACTTGCCATTTACTTCCTACTTTTGTCCTCATCTTTTCTCTTTTTTAATATATCTTTTCTTCGCGTTTCATAACACTCTATACTCACAAGACACCACAACACCCGCAAGTGCGTGAATATATCTCCATTACCCATCCCATAAGATTGCCAAACACCCGTCAAAACACACAGAGCCAAAAAAAGGCTGAACATTATGGCCAAAGCATCCACCAAAACCATCACTTCCCCCATAGTGGGGTACCCCCAGTCCAACTTCCAGCACATGAACGGCATGACGTCGTCAGGGATCGCGCTCGTGGACATTGAGGACTTCGATCCACGCCTTGGCCGTCCCTCTGATGATCAAAACGTCCACACGCACATCGCAGGAAAGGGATCGCCAGGAGCCTTGCAAAAGTCACTCCGTAAGATGACCATTAGCACACCACAGGCACAAACAGAGACCCCAGCAGGTGCCCTTCGCTCAAACATCATTCTCGTGGCCAAGTTTGAGTTCCAAGCCGAGAACCCCAACGAGCTCAGTGTAAAACAGGGTGACGTGCTCAAGTTGCTCGATCGCCCAGGGAACGGCTGGTTATTGGTCAAGTTCATCGACAAGTTGATGCCACCTGGCTTGGTCCCTGCCTGCTATGTTGATATAGCATTGAACGACGCCATAAACCCCATAACGTTGACATGGCTCCAACTGTCGCAGCAATCTCTGCTGACTCTTGTGGACGAACAGAGTTATTTGCAGATTCTGCTCAAACAGGGTCTGGCACCCCCACTCACCATCAACAACAAGGCGTACCCTGTTTCCGTTCTGATCTCGAACTTTCTTTCCTATAAACTGCGCTACTGGTACAGACTCGATGTGATCAACTCGGACAAGACAAAGCTGTACGTGTGCAGGTACTACCAGGATTTCTACAATCTCCATGTGAAGTTGTTGCAATGGTTGAATGACCTGGATGTTCCGCTCAATGATACACTCAAGCTTCCCAAGCTCCCTGAACCTATTCCACTGCACAACGAGGACAACGAGACCGAGGAGCAAGTCAACCTTTTGTTGAAGAGATGTAACGACTTGAATGTTTACATCAACAAGCTTGTGCTTAATAAGAACTACCAGTTTTCTGATATTGTGATTGACTGGGTCGACATTAACTACAATGGGTTGCCTGGGTTTACTATTCTGGGCACCGAGATAGTCGAAAATGACGAAATCAACGAGCGCATGTTGCCAGGTTCGATTAACGTGGTGAAGGAGTTCAATGAGCGTAAAAGACAGAAATCTGGGCACGCTGAGGAGTATGAAGAGGATGATCCGCTGACCTACAGTCCGCTTCATACTGGCGGTGTTGGAATTGGAGCTGCTGCTGCGACTGCTGGCATTCCTCTGCGCACAAAGTCGCGCAAGAACATCTTTAATCATTATCACCAGGGTACTGTGATGAGAACTCAACTGAAAAGTGGACCAAGCAGAATGGATCTGATAACTAGGCCCAGTCTGAATAATGCTCCAACTAGAATGGACCTGGTAAACAGACCAAACCTGAACTCTACCCCTGGCAGAATGGATCTGATCAACAAGCACAACATGAGCTCTCCCCCTACCAGAATGGACCTGGTAAGTAGACCAAACCTGAACTCGCCTCCCAAAATGGAAACATCTTCAAGACATGATCTGCAAAACGCCCCTGTAAACGTGTTCCCCAGAGAACATCCAGAAGATCCCAGCATTCCTGCCAGAAGCCAGCTGAGAAAAGTGATTCTGCCCAATCTATACCACAACGAGTCCCAATACACATACGAGTCGCCACCGGCTCGCGGTGTGTCCACCGCCAGTGCCTCTTCACAGTCGCCGAAGATAGGGTATGTTCCAAACTCGCCAAACCCTTCGGGATTCGTTCCAAACTCGCCAAACCCTTCGGGGTTCGTTCCAAACTCGCCAAACCCTTCGGGATTCGTTCCAAACTCGCCAAACCCTTCGGGATTCGTGCCAAACTCGCCCAATACATCGCCCCTAATACTGCGTTCGCTGCCGCTGGTCAAAGTGCCGGGGCTGCTCAAGTGCAATGTGACTAACTTCAACGGCGATGTCATGTCGATTCGTGTGAACAGAGCAGTCATACGGTCGGTTTTTGACTTCAAGCGTTCGCTCAAGCAAAAGGTTTTCTTTACCAAGGTGTACATTATGATGCCTGGGAAAGACGAGTATGATAATGTTGATGATGTTGGGGGATTGTTGGATTTCATCAAGACGGTAGATGTTGTTATGTTGAAGATCGCCTAAGCATAGACTAACGAAGCCATTGAAGAGCGGACTGTTTTGATGGTATAGGGCGAAACTTTTGACTCAACGATAACTGAATGAAAAATGATAAGCTAGCAAAGGTACAACAAGATGCAGCTTATCTGATTGATGAACTGTTCTCTCAGTCTTTACTGAGCAGTGTGTAATATACAAACCGGAAAAATAAGAGATTATACAAACAGAAATGCTAGATCGTAAAATCAGTAAACACTAGAGTACATATATTACGGGTGCCAGAACTAGGAAAGGTGATTAGTGACTGAAGATTTATTATAAAGCCTTTTAAAACAGAGAACCTGAATAAGCTTAAGAGTCCAGTACTTACCCACTCGATGAATGATATCCGACTGACAATAGAGACTGACGAGGAGATTGGCGAATTTTCTGGATGATTTCACTTCCGGAAACATTGTTGAGTTAATCGATCAGATTGTATTCTTGTCTAATAGATTTTGTCCCAAAGCCAAGGTTGTTGTCTAAATATAGTACCAGTTACTTGGTGATTGACGGACGTCCTGATTTTCAAACCTAATCACTATTCTACAAAGATAAAGGTGAATTATAGTAAATAACAATTCCAGCTCGAATGTTATATATATATGAAGCAGCTTTTCCATTGATTGACCGCCTTTGGTATGCGAATTCGGGATTTTTTTAGATTTACTTCTCAGTTAGATGCAATGATAACATGCGGGTCAATTGACGTCTATCTCCTCCATCCGCATCAACTTGAAGCCAACTTTAAGCCCCCATGGCTACTTTTTAAGCCCTCATTTCGTAGACATTAGGCCTGCATATATGCTCAAACCGCCGCAACCGTCAACGGATCCCTACAGGTTTTTCAGACGACCTTTCACAAGAAAAAAATCTACTTTTCTATGCTTCACCATTTCCTCCAAAGTGCCTCCCGAGAACCTCGATCTCTTCAAACGCTACCTGTTCTCTTGAATTGATTGTCTTCATTTAAGTTCGTAAATATCACTGGACGAGGTTGGTATACACTTAAAATGCCAGATATTGAAAGTCACGCAGCACTAGAAAACTATTTGACGTTTAACGCTGATGAGTGGCTTTGGGACTTGAAAACGCTTAGTTTGAGATTCTCCAAATGGGGTTGTGTTTGAGGGGTTGTTTTGGCTCACACCCCACAAATACCGACATGGAAATATATGCCTATGAAATCAGATAACTTAAAGGAGCACTTTAAACGAGCCTTCCGGTGGTGTAAGATATTCTTGTCCCATGCAGGAGGCGCATATGACTAATATGGTGAAAAATCTTATCACCGGGCCAATCAACGCCAAACCAACTCATCCCATTTGCCGTATTGGGGATTAGGTTATTGCATGTTCTAAGCTGTACTGTTTCATAAGATATTTGCGAATTTGCATGACCGCACTGCGGTGGCTGCAAAAATTAAGGTTTGCAAATTTGACAGAAGGCTGACTAAATTTTTTATAGCGGCAACGTGAGTCGATTGAACTTAGGAAATTGGCAGTATTACCATTGACTGACTCTGGCTTTTTTCATAGTAAAGCAGTCTGAGGTGGTCCATGCTCATTAGCAATTATTTGAAGAGGAGCTTGCAATTACATTCTTATTTAGCGATTCTCTCAGATGGACCCACTTAATGCAGTACGGACTGCTTTTTCCAATTATACTTTTGAGTTAGAGCAGCCTGATCAGCCGACTTGGCCAACTTACTTTTCGAGCATTATTACTAGTTATGGATTTCGGCAGTACGTCCGGAAGTTCTCTCCATTACCACGAGAGTATTCTAGCAATGCAATTCTCGGACTAGAACAAACAAAATTCCTCGGTAGTTCCCCCAAAAAATTGTAACAATAAGAACATGTCTAAGTATAGATTTGTAATTTCAGCTGCCTTCAAGATGTTCGTATACAGTCCCTAATACTAGCTGGTTTGGATTACATCTTTCTCGTCTCTCTTATAGTGATAATAACATAATCCGTAGCATTGTTCACAGTGACCTCAGTAAAACAAAAGTGGCTTTATTGAGTCCATGGACTTTATTGAGTTTCCGTGGACTTTATTGAAATGGGTAATCAACTGAATTCACAGACATCCCTGCTAAATTCATCTTTCTGTGCTTCCTTGTCGACCTTACTAACATGGTTACTGGACCATGGTCTTTGTTGATATTCCTGACCTCCATTCTACTCTCTTCACGATAAAATTCTCCATATTTTTTTGTGACCTTTTATTATTTAGTTGGCTAAAATATTTTGTGTTTTTTATTACATTTGTGTTGACTTTTTCATCTTATATCGCTAGTTTGAGAGAAGTTTTAAAAAAGAAGCAGATTGTGGACTCTAAATTTGGGTCCACTTAGATCTCATGATTGCATACTTTGTTTTCAACTCCATTGTGACTTGAAAACCATACCTTTACCAAAATATAGACCCTTACATAATATACATTTCGGCTGTCTTACATTTCAGCTGTCTTTATTGATGCACATGGTCAAAACCTTATTTGTATTTCTAATGAGTTAGACGGCCCCTAAATCGGCTCACTTCGTCAGAGACAGATTCCCGACATGAATGCGCTTGAAAAATCTGGCTATCTTGTAACGTCTGGAAACATTCTCGAAAATTCTCACCAAGGCAACAGTTGCCCCAACATTCCCCACTAAAGAGGTAAAAAGGATTGGACCCGCAGATATAGGATCTATTGTTTTGGTGTGGAAGGGATGGTCAGAAGTTAACGTGTGGCACGGCTTTTCATCGTGGTTAAGGCTGGTGAGTAGTGCGGTTCTCCCGCATCCCACTCTCGCAGCCAATGACGCTACTTTCGGGAGTTAAGACAACAGAGACGATCTGAGCCCTATTTGACAGCGCGTTAAATGCACTAGAAACTACATCACTCCAAGCCACTCTACTGCTGAATCAGTGGGAGACAAGATCTGCTGCCTCACTAACCAGATTTGTAAAAACCCCGTAACCAGGCTTCGTCAAAACCACTAACCATATAAAAGCCACTAACCAGATTTGTCAATATTATTAACTAACCAGCTCGTCCTCGTAAACCAACTTACCACAATCACTAACCACACTCCGTTAAACACATTGTAAACTCCTTCCTTCACATTTTTCGGTTGCAAGTCACTCCACGCGATTTTCCTATTCAAGCCTTACCAACGTTTCACTTCCTTCAACAGTTGCCTATTCAATTCGCGCGTTCTATACCGCTCTGAAATTCCAGTAGTCTGTCAACGCAAGCACCACGAGGAAGTGTTCCACCACCATGTAGTACGTCTGCCTGTGGTCCCTAGTGCCTACTTTACTGAAACATTTTTCCTAAACAATGCTTTTGGGGGGTTTGGGGGGTGCATCAAAAGAATGGTGTCAAATTTGAACCGTGGCAGGTTTGGCGTCTGTCCACAGCTAACCGGTGGGGTTTGGATGCCGAAAGTTGCCCCAGATCTTTCGAACTAATGTTGATGCACTGAGAAGCCCCGGTCGCAAGTAGCCCGCACTGCAGTTAGTCTAGAAGGTCATGTGCGATGTATTGATCTTGGACATCTACTGGCAACGACGTTGTTATGCTCGAATGGTAAACAACCCAAGTGCAATTTTCCCGGATTCAGTTTTTTTCACATTGTGCATACCGGATACAAAGCCGGTGCATATGCATACTGCGGGTGTAGTTTGTGCAATTTTTCATGGCGCCTTTGTTCATAAGGGGCACGTAGCCGCCATTATCTCTCGAAGTTCAGGCTCACAGAGTGCGAATTTAGGCACAACAAGTATAGGTTTGCTGCTATTAAGATATAGCATAATAAGGTACCAAGTTCAAGACAGATAACTCGATAGCAACCAGATTTAACAGTGAAAGGCATACAACTTGCAACAAAGTACGAAAAGGAACAAATTGTGACGGATACCAACTTTACCTTCACAATCTGCTTCAACTGTCGAGAATAGAAGTGCTTCACAAGCCACTTGACTATAGTATAAGGTACTTGTCGAAGACTACTCGATCAGGATAACTACTCGACCATAAGTACTACCTCATCGTAACCACACTTATACAGAACAAACTACAACTAGCTGACCTACCACCAAGCTAAGAACCACATCAAAAAACTCCATCTAGCGCGCTCGTCTAAATGTCCACATTGCACAAATCCAAATCTCGAAAGAGCCTCAAAAAGCTCACTATCTCTGCGCCTTTGTGGCTGCTGTTATCACCAACATCACCCAAAACGCCTTCCACTCCATTGTCTAAGGCTCGTGCCCTGTTCTTGATGCCCGTGGTGGTTTTAATCACCAAGTACAACTTTGAGGCGCTCTCTGAGGGCGAGTTGTCCGTCAAACCCAAGGAATACCTCAAGCTTCTCGAAAGACTCGGTAACGGTATGTTGCGTGTCCAGAAGCTCGACCAGGATGGCTGTACCGGTCTTGTCCCAGCAAGTCACGTTGATATTGAGGTGAATGATGCTTCGAGTCCAGTCACTTTGGAGTGGTTGCGCAGCACTGGTCAGAAGGAAAAGGGTAATTTGAATAGTACGCCAACAGAAAATGGGCCACAGACTCCAGTTAGCCTCTGTGATTTGGAAGAGATCCCCGAAAAGAGTTTGGTTGGGCGCGATAATGACCCTATTGATGCGTTAGGCGAGAAGTGGAAAGAGAAGTTGAAAGAGCTGACCGAGGGACGAAAGGTAAGTCTTAAGGGTAGTCCAACAGACTTGACTTTCAGAAATAGTCCAAAAGGATCGAATACAGGCAGTCCCCACCAGTCGAATATGGGTACTTCAACGGATTTAAATCTCAAAGATACCTTTGACCCCGTCAGCCCAAAGACCCAGATTCCTGAAGATGGCATCTTTAGAGATAGTTATTCAAGCTCAAAGGAGAACTTTTTCAAAGATGCCTTTAAGGATTCTTTCTCCAAAGAAACCTTCTCCAAAGAAGTTACCAAAAGCCTTTCGAAAAACCTCCCCGAATCACCAACCTCCCAAGCAAAAAACGAAGAACTGCCACGACAGCCTAAAAAACCTTCCCTAAGCTCTTTGAAGAACCCAAAGTTGGTTTCCAAAAAAAGCTTCATCTCCTTCATCAAGTCAGAGGACAAAAAAGAACACAAAAAGTTTCTCGAGTCTTTGTTTGGAGATAAAGAGAAGGAGAAAGATAAGGAAAAAGAATCAGATGAAAAAGACAAAGATGAGGATCCACAACAAATGCAATTGAAGGGATGTTTGGGCTTAGACGACTCCTTATGTGAAAGTATCAACGGAACAGAGCACACGGAGGAAATCAAGTACGTGCATTCTGTCAAAATCAATCACGTTTTCCAGAAT
Source organism: Kodamaea restingae (assembly GCA_003707425.3). Lineage (NCBI taxonomy): Eukaryota > Fungi > Ascomycota > Pichiomycetes > Serinales > Debaryomycetaceae > Kodamaea > Kodamaea restingae. Next base: position 87,049 of record PPJA03000021.1, read on the forward strand.
AAAGCTGGTGCTTTCTGGTACAATATTCAATTCAACATGGGCGACGAGCTTGTATTCACAGGAAAGTCGTATCATGACTTTTACCAATTGCACTTGCGGTTGCTTGAAGAAAACCCTGCTGCAGAGCTTCCCAAGCTTCCATTGCCATCAGGCCACCACTCAATGGGTGCAAAATCCGACATGAAGTTGTTACAGGAGCTTAACACTCGTCGCAAGGAACTCGAAAGGTACGTTTCGCGGATGATGGGCATCCCCAACGTTAGCAAGTCGCCATTAGTCGCTGATTTTTTAAATAATGGACCGCATGTCCGCTGTTTGGTGTCTGAGATTCCATCGAACGAAGAAGTGATGAACAAAATATATCCTGGGTCGACGGACCTCACTCTCAAATCGCATTATTCAACCACCGAACCTTTGCCTATGGCAGAGAGTACCGGTGTGGTCTTCCCGCGCATTGATTCCAATGTCAAGTATCTGAGTTATATGTACGATAAGACGGTATCGCAGTCGATGTCGACAAACACACTCAACTCTTATACTTCCATTATTGCTGGGTACGATAGTGATGAGGATGTTAATGCAAGTACCGAGCAGGAATCGGTGTTTTCAACCCAGAGAAGGTGTGGTAGTGCAGACAGCTCAGGCACAACCAACTCAGGGTTGCTGTGTGGGACACCTTCACCATTTTCTCACGGCGATTTTGACTGGGGCAAGATTGACGAGAACGAGAAATCCAACGTGGCAGAGCAGGTTTCGCCGCGCGCACGCAGAAACACCTCGACAGACAAGGTCAAGATCAAGGTTCTTTTGAACAATGAGGAGGATGACATTGTAGTTCTTCTGCTCAAGCGCACCAACATCATTTCTATGGTATACTTGAAAAAGTTGCTAAGCTACAAGATTTACAAAGATGCTAACTTGATGGAGAACTTCAATTTGCACAGAGCAGGCTGTGAGGTTGAGCTGGATGAGGTTTTGTTGGGGCACATCAAAACTGCAGACAAAATGGTTTTAGTTGTGTCTAGAAATAGGGGTAACAAAGTCAAATAGATGTCATTGAGCAAGAACTCTGAATAAAAAGTTAAATTGATGCTATAATAGATGGCTGCAAATACAAGGGAATTTTGGAGTCGAACAATGCGAAAACCGACTACTTCAAGCGAGCCTGGCCATAGCTAATGTCCAAGTCGGAAAAGTTGATTTAGAGATGCAAATGCAGAAGTGAGTATATGTGATCAAGTTTGGGGGTAGTCATTTGTTATTTAACAGAAAATTGATTGATGTTTTGTAGCATCTTTGCGGGTACTAAAAGTTGAAATAGATTAGATTAAAACCAAGGAAAAATTGGGCAGTGTTTATAGCTAATAAACAGGTTTCTCAGGCACCATAATTCAAAAAGAAACGTCTGATCAGAATCGCCATGTGCAATTTCCGTACTTTACCTTACGGCAAAATGTAAGCATACGGCTTGCTACATATAAAGGGGAGATAATATGTGTGTGGCTACAGGTAGTTTACTTGAAAAAAATGCCTTGCTTTAGAGGGTGCTATAAAGAATATTTTGAGAAGTTGCCATGAAAATGAGCCCAATTCGCTATAACTCCATTGTCTTGTGGTGAGAGATAACTCCAATATATTTTTGTTTCTGTCATATAAGATGCTTCTTAAATCATACACATTCAGTACTTCTTAAGAACCCATATGCTCTGGCTGTTCTCGCAAAACACGTTATAGAAGTTGCACGCTAGCCATCTTTCAATCTACTCCTGGTCCATCGTGTTCAGTTGACGTTTCTCCTCAAATTATGAGCCCCATAACTCGAAGGGATGTCCTCGCACATGAATTCGAATTTCTTCTTCAAAGATTACTTCATCGGCTCCAGATATGAGGGAATTGTTTGTCCAAGCTGCATTACATACTTTGTCTCGTTAAGATTACTGAGATTCGTAAGCAATGAGCTACTCCGATAACGTGCGATCCCCAATTTGTAACTCCTGATCAGTAAGCGATGACTTTGTGGCAGGATAACATACAAGTTATTAATAAGCTTTCTCCAATCAAGTTATTAATAAGCTTTCTCCAATATCTCTGTGCAGGAGATTATCCGGCTTACAAATCTGACCCCCACAACTAGAGCGATATGGAAGCATATATTGGTCCCTGTATAACCACCTTTCTCTTTATTATAATCACACATCCATACAACTAACACTACAATGTCTCCTATTACAGTCGCAGTATTTGGCCTTAATGGCGCTCTCGGCGAGTTTGTTCTCGCTGCTCTCCAGTCAGAGCCATTTGCATCCAAAATCAAAGCCATCAAGGGTGTTACTAGAAAGGACTTGAAGGGTACTGGTAAGATCGAGTACATCAAGTCTGACTTGTCTAATGCTGAGGAGTTGGCCGAGCAGTTAAATGGCACAGATGTGTTTATTGAATTGTTGAGCCCAAACCCAGGTTTATTTGCAATCACCGAAAAAGTTGCAGCAATTGTCAAGCCTAAGCTTTTCATCCCAACACAATTCGGTGTGGACATCCCGGCTGTGGACAAGTACCTCCCAGGTTTCTTACAATTCAAGGAAGCCCATAGTGAGGCCATCAGAAATTTGGGAATCAAGTCTGTCAACGTCTACACTTCTTACTTTGCTATACCAAAAAGCTATTTGTATGATGAGGTTGAGCTCGTTGGTATCCACCCATCTGACAACACCTACACAGTAAGAGGTGACATAAATGAGAAGTTGGCAATTTCTAAAGGTGAAGACATCGGTAACACCGTTGCCTCTTTGGCGACTTTTGGTGACTACAGCAAGATTCCAAATGTCGTGAAAGTCTTCAGTGAGAATGTCGCCTTTAAGACCATTGTCGAAAGATATGAGAAGAATCACAACGTTGAATTGAAGCAGGACAAGGTCTTGTCCAAATCCGAGGCTTTGGAGGAGCTTCAGAAGGAGTACGCTAGTGGCCTTGACTTCACCAAGTTCAACTTCTATTTGCACTCGATCGCTTCTCAGGGTCTTAACAACGGTACGCTCTTCAGCACTGACGACAAGGAGTTGGTGAACCCAGGCGAGAGTTTGTGGAAGTGGGGAAAGTTCTAGTTAGTCTTTTGAATAAACATCACAGAGTTATTAACTGTAAGAACCTTCGTGTGAAGAGCCTTAACCTGTGTCTTACTATCAATAGGGTTGGTCTATCAGATCGCGAGCAGAATTAATTCGAGATTTTGCACTCAGGCAAAATTTGCAACCAGAAAAGCAAGGCGAACGATGTGAATCTTTCAAAAACATCGCCATGCATTAAACGGACCATCCGCGTCTGTTTCACCGAAAATAGCGCCAAGTTATGTTACTGTACTGCAATGACTACCTACGTTTCTGCGGATGAACACCCTACTCTGTTTCTTGTTCACTTCATAACATGGACTGCAGACCGAACTCTATAACATAATCTATTTCTATTATCATGCTAGATTAGGACATCGAAATCTTGTACCAGAACTTGCCGAACCAAAACACAATCGCGGATCAGCATGGCAGTTTTCTTGATCTTCAGACCACCACCATCAACTAGGCTAAACGGCTTACTATGCAGGACTCCCTTTAAACACAAAAGTTATTGCCTGGCTAAAGTATGCATCCAACAGGCTAATGCATACGGTTTACGCCGAAATTCACATAATAGGCGGTAGACTCAAGTTCTACTCTCGTAAAGATTCAGGCGTTCGAACCGCCTACGAGTCACTGTTTTTCCTCTCGTTTATTCGTAATGGAATCGGTCCCGTCTTGTGCTAATCATATCTATCGATTATCCTCAATCGTCCACTGGTTCTTTTGTTGGTGATCTCCCTAGCCATCTCTTTTATCTCAATTAAACCAGCTTCCTTTTTGCAAATTGGCTGCGAACTACGTTTACAGAAGTTCGGTGGTTAGTGACTTCGCTTTATTGCTCGCATTCAAAACGGACTTTAGGATAATTAAATGCAGGAGCCTCGAATAACCTGAACCGGCTCAATGCCGTATGTACGAAAATAATACTTCAGCGATCACACATGCAGCTTCGCTAGAATAACTCTAAATGACGCCAGGGTATGCAGAAGAGTACAAACGGCAAAAGAAATTCCGCGAATTTCGACAAAACGGTGTACTCAAGAATATAATTGAGTCTACGACAAACTAAAAAGGCTATTATACTACGAGATTTTTCAATAGGTTAGCAAAATTCTTATGGAGTATATAGAATAAGGTATAATCATCGACCTATAAGTAAAAAGTAATCAACAACCTATAAGTAAGAAGTTCGTAATTCGTACAATATATACTCTATCGCGTAATAGCAAAAAATGTGGTTACGATACGCGAAGAAGTGTGCTCTTCAGTCGAGATACGTTATTGCCCCAATATATTACGCGGTACTCAGGTACAAAGCTGTAGCTAGAAGTTCGTTAGTCGTTTGCAAAAATAACACCACCTGATTTTGTGTTACAAGGAAATCGCTAGACGAAAAATTGGAACACATATCTCCGCAGGCTTAAATACGAAGTGAAAAGATCTTGGTACATTAGGCAAATAATAGGGTAGATTAACTTTAATTGAGATCTAAAGCCACTTGAAATGTGTGTGTGCTCCCGCTGGAGAACGGCCAAGTATAGAAAAGATTTGCACCCAAAAATATGTTCAAATACCAGCAACTCCGATTTTTCACACACCAGGCGCATTATCAAAACAACTGCCGGTCTCTAGGCTCAAGTAAAAAAACAGTGTCGTTGAGGCGCCCTAACGGTCAAGCGGCTAAGTATTTTAGTTTGTGCATTTCGTGTTTGTAATTCCATCAGTCCCTGGATCATCCCACGACATGAAATCGTCTTAAAATCCAGTTCGGAGCATGTCTGTGTGAATAGTGTTCGGAATTGTATTTTCACTTTGACCTAAATTATAAGGCTTAAGTGAGGTAGTTTTCACCTCACACCAACATCGCCGAAACTCTAAAGATTTAGTGCGCGCTTGAATGTGTAGAGTTCTAATGTCCCTTTTCGTGCCTCATGCAAAGAAGGAGCCACTTTGTAAAGCAAATTATAAAGAAAGTCCCAAAATAGAAGCCATGGTGAGAGTAAACATAAATCGAGTTCAGCAAGATTGGTCGTGTAGAAAAGAGAACGGTAAAAGGTAACCAATCCCAATACAGTCTGCATAGGCAAAAATTATAGGGCCATAGCTTTTTCACTCACAAACAGCCAAAAAATGTATTTTTAGTCGGACCTTATCGTGATGTGCATGTGCAGCGATCCACGAGTTTCTGTTACTAACGCGTCATGTGTGTTGCAGCCTTTCAGCTATGTGCACTCCTGTATCTAAAGAGAAGCATCTTTCCCGGACATAAAAGTAACGAAATTGCCAGATGTGTCGGCGAAAGTCACATACAAGAGACTACGAAAGACACAGACGACGAATTCACAGTGTGCCAACTACAAATTACACAGCTATTCATTATCATCGTCTGCATCAGCCTATTGGCTTTTCAATAAGCCCGTAAAAAACGGTAGTCCACGTATTTTCTAGATTTGCAGCCCTGGTTGGTTTCAGATCATAATGCGTTAACGAGGCATCACGGCGCGCAATAAAGTGAGGCAGTGGTTTCAGAAACAAGGAAATAAACCATTCGGCACTCGTATTAGAATTTGGGTGTTTGCACAAACACATAATAGGATAGATAACGCCGTTGGGCAGCTGATTTTGCGCTTGCCTAACACCAATTACAAACATCTGGCTAATGTTAAATTACCACTACCTAATCCACCAACTTTAAATCTAAAGAACTCTGCATTGGAAGGTATTACAACTGAATTGCTACGCAGCAATAGCGGAGAGCAAGGAACCTGTTTCAAAATATCAAACCACTGCATCAAACTCATCGAAAAGGCATACAACCACCGAACCACATAGGCACTCCCAACGAAGTAGCCTCCAACTACACAAGCACTGCGGACAAATAGCCTCCGACACCGAGAATTACTCTTCCAAACGCCAAGATTCAATCTTCGAAAATTAGTACTTCTATGCCCCCTAACCACTTGCACATTTCTCCACTAGCACAGTCGGATGCTGGCCCATTGACACCTGAGCAGGAGAGTGTACATTCTTACAAGAAGGGCATTTATGATATTGTGTTAGACATTCAAATCATGGGTGATAGTCCACCCCCACTTCCTCCCAAGCTGCCCAGAATGGAGCCCCCTCCCCCAAGAAGACATCCGGTGATATTAAATGTTCCTGAGTATGTGCAGGAACATATTTCGAAGACATCAGCTATACAGAAACCCAGTGCAAACGAGAGAGACATGGATCATTCGGTATTTTCGGATCATTATGTGGATGAAGAAAATGACTTTGCGGTAGATAAAGAACCTTTGGATACTCCACCACCTCGACTCAGACCACTAATGACGATATTTCGGGCACAAGAGGAATTGGCAACGGACAATCCAGCCTACAATCCCAAACTCCGGTTACGTTTGATTGAGCAAGCAGGTCAGAACCGGAAACTTTTACTCCGCGAGTTGGCTCGTCATGAATGTTTGCGGACTTTGGACAGAAAAAATGGTACAATTGCAAGAAGCAAGAGTGCACTGTACCAGAGAACTGCTCAGGAATTTATAATAAGAAACCACTCCCACGAAGGTTTCTTTCGGGGTAGAAGCTACACGAGGAAGGAGAAAAAGATCTTCACTCTCTTGCCAGAAGACAAGAAAGATTTCGTTGAATCTGGAAATGATTTGAAGATTCTGGAGAGCATAGTCCATGGGGTTGATAGAGATATTAATGTAAGGGATGAAAGAATTGCAGAAGAGGGTGGTAAAAAGACGGCTGAAATCACTTCTGGAAAAAAAAAGGATGCAAGCATGGCTGAAAAAACGGCTGCAAAAAAAACGGCTACAAAAAAAACGGTTGCAGAAGATATCGTTAATCCAGAAATAACCGTAGTTGCTGATGAAATCCAGAATTCGGTGAAAAATTCCAGGGAATTGGGTGAGGTGCACGAGAATCTGGAGCCGAGCACCGAAAAATTGAAAGACCCGGTAACAATAAAAACAACCACACTTCCTAGGAAAAGTACAGTCGTCCCTCGCGAGGGTTTAATCGGCTTGCGGGCTTTGCTGTGGGATTCTAAGCGTGACTCGCAGTGTGATTTTCCCGTTGATGAACAAATATCGCCATCGCAAAAGAATGACGCTCTTGAGAAAAGCCCTGCAAAAGCCGTCGATGAATGTCGCTACCTAAAACGCCTATCCATGTATTCTCTGAGTTGTCTGAGTGAGTATTCGTCTTCATCACCTGTCGAAGACACGGAAGTGTCTAACCTGACCGCACCCCCAGCTTCCATTCCATTAAAGCTTCTTGAGCTCGAGGCTCCAATTCCAGAATCGCCCACCATATCTTTCGGATCCTTTTCGCCAGAGATTACTGAGCGTAACCGTGCATTCAACAAGGCTATGGTGCAAAACAGTGACAAGAATTGTGCTCGTTCGAATTCTCAAAAGCGTTTGTGGCCGAACTTGCTAGCAAAGAAGCATATGCTAGGTAGCAGAAAGGAAAAAAAAATGGAAGGACAGAATAAGGTAGACTTACGAGGAGGAGTCGGGAAGAAAGAGTTGTCTAGTGGAAAAAATGATATAACCTCTCAAATTGAATCAAGGAAAGACTCACACGATGTGGAGAAAGGTTTCTATCATCTTGTGGAACCTAAGAGGGAATTGTTGGAGAAAAACAATGAAGTCTCTGATAAAAAACGGGACTCCACGAGGTTCACCCAAACGGAGAACGACTATTCTGAGGTCGTTGAAATGAAGAAGAGTGCCGGTAAAATAGATAACCAAGAGAAGAAAGACCATTCTAGTTTTGACAAAACTGGGAGAAATTCTGACATGCTGAGAAGAATCTCTATAAAGTTCCACGAAGGACAAAATTCTAAACTTGACGATAAGAGAATCTCCATTAATGTCGATAAAGTGAAAAGAAACTCCTTCGATTTGAGTGAATTAAAGAGGACCTCTGTCAACTTCAATAAAATGAGGAAAAACTCTGTTAAACTCGATGAAACCAAAACACACCCTAACAAGTCCAATGAAATACGTACCGTTCCTTTCCAGAGAAATGACATCCCTTTTAAAATTGAGCAAAAGGATACCTCAGTTGCTGGAAACCCTTTTAAATTTCAGCAATACAATTCACGGAGACCCATTAGCTGTGCATATTCTGAGAAAGACTCCATTTTAGAAAACGGAATCTCGCCAGAGTTAATTGACTTTATCATCTTTGATGAGCATCTTGAGCATCCTTTTTTATCCCAATCAGAGTCAGGAAATGAGGCTGACCAGGCGCAAAATAAAGCCGGACCAAATGAAGAATCTTCAGAACAAAGAATGAAGCCCGAGATATCTACCGGCACTTTTCCCAGGCTTCCCGAGCCCCAGAATGTAATCCAAACTCAAACATTGAGTGCACCTCGGTTCCCCGACTTTGTCATTTTCAAAACCCCACCAGAGCTGGCACTTTCGTCATTCCCGGTAAAGTCTCCCAATCCCTCGACGCCTTTGCAAAGAACTTTTCTCCCTGAAATTCCTGAGAGACCAAGGCAACCAGTCTTACCTGTGACCCCTGCCTTTTCGCTAGACAAGACAAAAGCTGACCAGAGTATATCGTTGTCTTTTGGGAAAGGAAGCATTTCCCTGACTCCAAGGAAACTGTCTCCAAAGAAACTGTCTCCAAAGAAACTGTCTCCAAAGAAACTTACTCCAAAGAAACTTACTCCAAAGAAACTTACTCCAAAGAAACTTACTCCAGAGAAACTAACTCCAAAGACTCCAAGAAAAGAAACTTCACAAAAACAAACCTTAGAAAGCTCGTACAACATGAACAAAATCAGTAAGATCCGACCAGCACCAGCTAAGACGGAAGACTCAGTTCAGGACACTATAAAAATAAAGGTCTTGTTGGAAATGACCGGGGACCACCCCCTGGTGTCTGAGACAGAATTCTTCCAGATGAGGATGAATAAGAGTAAGACGTGCAGCTTGGGCGAGCTCAATAATATGGTGGTTCACAGGCTTCTAAACACTAAGCATGATCTAAACCCTGAAATGTTGAGGTTGCTCTTGTACTTCAAGGAGGACGTGAACAATCCGGTTTTGTTGAAGCTGCGTGTTAATGATAAGCAGCGCAGGGAAACTTCCAATGACAAGTGGTTGCTTGAGTTTATAAAGACCAAGGAGAAAGTTTACATCAAAGCGGAGCACCACACGATATAATTTATATAAATTTTGCAAGATGCTGCTGTAAATCTGTAGAGTTAGTATCACTGGCGGGCTGAAAAATAGGTTATAATAGGATTGAGTACAGAATGGATAAGCAAAATTGCAGCCAAAAAGACAAAAACGGAAATTCCAAAAAAGTGCTTGACGTGCTAAAAGAGGAAATGCTGCATTTTAAAGGACCTGGACGCAAATGGAGAAATGCACATCAAAACTGTAAGGTACAGTGCGACACAAAATTTGAAACATTGTGGGGGGGGTTGCTTAGTTGGTGTATTTTCTAGGGAGTATAATAGAAGAAAGAGTAACACCGAGTAAGCACCTAGATGATTTCGTACAAAGAAAAATTTGCAGTGGTTTATTTGGAGAGTTTAAGGCAGAGAAGGTAGGTAAAAGCGTAGAGCTAACTTGTGAATAAGGGGAAAGCGGAGATATTGATTAGAAGTGTAGTTAAGAGATGATTAAAAACAACTGTATGGTCAGTAACGAGAGAAGGCAGACCGATTAGTAGGAAAGGTCGATGAAAAGTGGACAGAGCTGCAAAATAGAAAAAATGTGAAATCTTTGCAGTAATTGATAGACACAGAATGGAAAAGCTAGGATTATATGGAGTTCAAAATTGGTGCAAATTCAGATGCCAAAGTATCACTCTTGGACATGTTCATTATCGTAGAGTTTGACGTACCGAGAGGCTTCATGTAGGAAAAAATCTCGGGATACAGCATGAAAAGAGTTTTATTGACTTCTCGAGGTGTAGAACTTGTGAATCAGCGTGGTCAGCTTTCCTGGAAATACAGTACAAAATTTTTTGCCAAACAAAAGTGACTAACATACCCATATAGCCTTGACGCTCTTTAATGCACTCTTTTATATACTCTCATATATCTCTAAAAACCACATCTTCTCTTTGCTTATAAAGAGAACCTTCCGTAGAGGCAGCCTGGTTGTTTTCCTTTCTCAATCTTATGATGAAATCTCCCGTTATTCTACATTTTCAACAAGCAAAATTAACACAGTATAAAGCTAAGCTCACCTAACGTATTCTTGAGTGAGCTCCTCAAACGCAACATTTTGTTTAACGTCATTTACTAAACTTCTATTTAGCATCACATTTTTACCCAGCTCTACTAAATTACAGCAGCGGTTGGTTACAGCTTAATTGAACTAGGCCCCTTGAGGTTTCTTATTGATATTTTTCTTCCTAGACTTATACACTTTGCTCTAGATTACGTCTGTTTTCAGCTTGCTCACTTACATTAATTTACTTAGTTTGTACTATTCAATCAAAGACCTCTTACACTCGAACAATATACACTCAAGATTTCAATTGAGCCTACATTCAATAGATATTATGCTAATTAGAGCACCGTTAAATGGTTTAATATCTAGCTTGTAATAGTAGATTACTGTAAAGTAGACTTTTACATCTAACGCTGATACCTGTGTTGAACTATTTGACCATACCTTTATCCTGGCTGTCTTCAACTTGATAGTAGATCATCTAACAGCTTCACGTTTTACTCAGTCCACTTTCCCATCGCCCATGTTCGCAATACTCCCTTCTTTTCTCTCACATCTGTTTACCTACACACCCACGTTCACTTATTTACTCGGCCTACTGCTCACGCGTGTTAAACCAATCAAACTCTACCCCCCACTAATCAGCCCTTCCAATTAGCTCAGGACGTCAACTAAGCAGTCCCTCATATTGACTAATCAGACCATTAACTCAGACCCTCAAATTCGCGTTCGCTCTCAATTTAATCAAATCGATCACGTTCGCTTAATTTACTTCTTTTTTAGTTCGATGACCATATAATGACAGACATCTTCAACATGGACGACGAGGAGCTCGTCGAGAGCGTTCGCAAGATGTCGGTTGGCGGGCCCGACCTCAATTACAAACTCCTTGAAGAAGAAGAAGAAGAAGACTTGCCCGGAGAAAGCCTCAACACGGTGTCTGAGTTGCTCCCCATCCCCATGAAACAACAGCAACGCAGAAACAGCACCATTGCGTCACTGTACGAAATCGACATCCACGGATCGTACGTGCTGCAGTCGGAGCAGCGCGGCTTTTCGTACAAACCAAAGCTTGCGGACTTCGAACCACTCAAGGTGCTTGGGCAGGGTTCGTACGGAAAAGTGCTACTTGTGAGAGAGGTGTCAACGGGAAAGCTCTTTGCGCAAAAGCAGCTCAAGAAAGCACTGCTCATCATCAACGAAAACACGAACGAGATTCATGAGTTGAACTACCAGCGCACGCTTAACGAAAAGAACATCTTGAAGATGGTCAACCACCCAAACATCGTCAAATTATACTACGCATTTCAGGACCACAACAAGGTTTACTTGATCCTTGAGTATTTGGACGGCGGTGAGTTGTTCCACCACTTGGCGCAAGAGAGATTCATGTCTGAAAAGAACGCCAGTTACTACATTGCGCAGATGGTGCTTGCCTTGCGCTACTTGCACTTGAACATGAAGGTGATTTACCGCGACCTCAAGCCGGAGAACTGCATGTTGAACTCCAGCGGTAACTTAGTATTGACGGACTTTGGCTTGTCAAAGGTCAGCGATGAAGATGGAAAGAAACACCTGATGACAGGAACCCCTCAGTATATGGCTCCGGAAGTGATTAAGGGCGAGGAATACGATTATTCCGTGGACTGGTGGTCGCTTGGTTGTGTGGCATTTGATCTTCTCACAGGATCTCCTCCATTTGTTGGCGCAAACAACAAGAAGATCATGGACAAGATTCTCGCGGCCAAGAAAAACCTCAAGTTCCCCTTTTATCTCAGTGTCGAGGCCAAAGATCTTTTGCGTAAGTTACTCCAGGTGAATCCGAGCAAGAGATTCAACATCGACGAGGACTTTGACGAGTTGAAGAAGCACCGTTTCTTCAGACATGTCGACTGGAACGTTTTGGAGAACTTGGGTCAGCATGAGCACGACATCTTGCCGCCCATTTTGCCCATCATCAAGGACCCTATTTTGGCTGAGAACTTTGACGAGGAGTTCACCGAGATGGCCTTCACTCCGCAGTGCAAGTTTTTGGAAACGGTAGACATATTGCATGTGAATGGGTTTTCGTACATCAACGAGAGTTACTTGGAGGCTAAGGGGGGCTGAGGTATTCACAGTGACAGTATTGAAAATGGGACTGCAAGGCAGAATACTGATATAAGAATTTACAAGTTCTGATTTAAAACTGAAGTGGGATATTAGAGGTGACACTGGAGGTGGCACTGAAGGGTTATTTATTGACAGTCCATAGGCTGTTTAGACTATCAATGTATTATACTGAGCTATTTGCTGATTAACTCAGTAAAGAGTGAACTTGGTTAATAAATAACTGAGCATGTACGGCTTAGTTCGGTGTAGAAGTGAAGGAAATGTGGCTGTGCATTAGCTCCTCCAAGTACCACGTGTGAATATTTTTGGACAGATGGCTAACAGAGTATTGGCGAAACCTGTACCATCCACACACTCATTGAAATCGCAGTCCTGTGAGCTCAGCTTTGTTTTGGACTGGCAGCGCTTCTTCGCTAACTTGGAATCACTAATTAAGTCTAAATAGGTCTAACTAAAATATTACCATCCTATACCTGCTACACACTAACTCACCTCCGACTTCATCATGAGCCCCGTTATTCTTTATATTATCCATTAACCATCTATAATACACTATACATTCCCATGGCAGCTCCCGTAATAACATTCACTGCCCACTCATTAAACAAGCACCTGCGAGCTGAGCCCCGCAAATAGTTCAACCTGAACAAACTGAGGATTACAATAATAGGCACAAACAAGCCCATCCGCCCAGATGCAAACATAGCACCAAATGCAACTACAGTAAGCACGCCCCAAGTGAGCTGGCTCACCACATGTCCGATCATCATACCACACGACATTTCGGTCAACAAGAGACTGTACTTCTCAAACATCGGATCCGCATCAATCTTGCGGTAGTCGTAGTAGTAGCTGATGAAGTACTTGAAGTTTTCATAGGAAGGCTTTTGCATTTCAATAGCACCGTAATTAAGCGTCAGCACAGAACAAGCACGGCCCAAGTTGTACGTAGATAACCTCTCTTTCAAGAGCGGAAAACTACCAGAGTCGAGTCTCTTTTTGTTGAGAGGAAGAAACGGCGGTGCCAACCATTCGAACCAATTAATGAATGCAATTAATGATGAGAGAAGGTCACGGCGTGTGAGTGAACCATCGCATACTGGTGGTATCAACCTTCTGTTCTCATCAATAAAATCGTACTGCTTTGAATCTTTGTTATCATTCTTTGAATCTTTGTTATCCTTCTTTGAGTCTTTGTCATCCTTCTTTGGATTTTTGTCCTTCTTTGGATCTTTGTCCTTCTTTGGACCTTTGCCGCCCTTCTTTGGATCTTCATTACCTCTGTTTGGATCCTCATCACTGCATCTCCTTCCCTTACGATAATCAAAGCCTGCGCCACCGCCAAACTCAATCTTGCCTCCTCCTGGGATCTTGTATTTGAAGTTTCCTCCACCACCGCCGCCCCAATGGGTATCTAAAGTTGTGGGGTCATCGGTTTCTGCTATCCTCTCTGCTTCAATACTGTCTTCATCAATCTCGTCTTGTTTGCTATCCTTTTTTCTGGGGGAACCATCAATATTATCATACTCCTCTGGCAAGTCCGAAAATGGGTCGACTTTTCCAACCGAATCGTCATCTTGATCGGCAATAAAAGTTTCCGTTGCGGCCATTGCCTCAGTTTCATTCAAATGGTAGGTGTTTTTTGGAGAAACAGAATACAACTTATCCACCAAGTCGTATGTCGATCTGTACGTAGTCACTGAACGCTCGACCTTGATCAGAAAAGACCTTGAGCGCCGCATCAGAGTACAAATTTTTGCACGAGATATGCTTGGGTCACGATATTCCATCACCCCATCTTTCGCATCGTCTCCATTGTCATCATTTGGAAGGTTAAAACTGTTGGGAAGGTTGAATATCGAAATCTTCTTGTCGATCAAGGTCTCATCCGAGGTGTACGACTTTATTGACTCTTGTTCTTCGTTGACAATGTTCAGAAGCAATGTAGCAATAGCAGCGTCGTCCTTGTATTTTCCTCGATACTCATCTTGATTGATCCATACGTCGTAAACGCGCAAAAATTTGGAAAACCGGTGCTCATAGTCAGCAAAGTTCATGAACTCTGTGTACAATGTTGTGGCATTGAGCACGAAAACTGCAATAGCCACTTGAACAAAGTTGATTCCGCTTTCACCGGTGTGCGCGATGGCGTACACAAACAAAAGAATAATGACATGGTCGCCGAGTGGCGACCAGAACCGCGAGAAGTTGTCCAGCGATGACTTCATTGCCAACGTGAGGATCTCGTGCACGAAGCCCACCACATACCTTGCGATAACCATAAGTATGGCAAGGATGAAGGTCTTGTGGTAAACTATGCGCAGCAACAGCGGCATTTCAAAGACATGATTGAGCCCAAAAACTCCAGCCACTAGTATGACATGTGCAATGAGGGCAACAGGAATAACTCTCAAAGCGTAATCGTGCCATCGCATGGTGCTTTAGGAGAAGACTACTGTGTATTTGTTTTTAGTCAGCGCAGTTTGCCCAGATTTCATAGGCTGAAAAATTGTCCCAATGCGGAAGGAGTGATAACTGAGCGATGAACGACTCCTTAATCTCGGAGTTATTGACGTGAGAGCTGATTTGATTGTGAGATGTCGAGGTGGAGTATACTGGTGTATTCTGCTTTGTAGTGATATGTGATGATCCTAAAGAAGTTGAGAGATATGTTGCTTGTGTACAACTTGACAGTATTTCTAGAATTCTGACGAAAACCAAATAAACACCCAGTTATGAGAAAGACGAAAACAATGGTACTGCAGGGAAGATGTGAGTTGTCAACAAGAAGATCCGCTATGTCTGAAAGTTGGGCAAACTCGGCCTACAGACTCTCAACAGTGGCCGGCAGAAGGGGGCGGCTGGCCATAGGTTTTTGGTTGTGGCTCATCAAGTAATGCATTATAGACACTCTCATTACATAATATATTACAAAGCACCATAATTCATGTTTCATAATACGATGAATTACCTAACATATTACAAATGGTACCACATTACATAACACATTACAAACCGTCTCTATCTGCTACTTGACAAACCACATTAAAACGTCAATTACTACACCAATGCCTGACTCGAAAGCCGTTATTCCACTTGAATCCAACCCGGAGGTTTTCTCGCAGCTCGCAACAAAACTCGGATTATCGCCTGTTCTAGAGTTTCACGACATTTACTCTCTTACCGACCCCGACTTGCTCGCTTTTTTACCCCAGCCAGTGTACGGAGTCATTATGCTCTTCCCTCTCACAGAAATGTACGAGGAGTATAGAAGAAAACAGGACCAACAGACGGGATTATCACACACATCTTCAGGCGTGAATTGGTTCAAACAAACCATCAGCAATGGGTGTGGATTGTACGCTCTTTTGCATGTGCTTGCCAACATTCCCCGCGATCTCATTGTCAACAGCTCTCTTCTCAGCAGGTTTTTCACCGAGATACGCGACTTGCACGAGAGCGAAGTTCCAAAGGCTGTTGAGGGGTTGGAGAACAGAATAAACTTGGATGCTAACTTTGGTTCGCAGGGCCAGACAGAGGCCCCGGAGGCTGGTTCCGAGACCATTTTCCACTTCATAACTTTTGTGCGCGGGCAAGACGGGCATTTGTATGAGTTGGACGGACGTAGACTGGGCCCTGTGGATTTGGGTGAATCGACAAGTAATGTGTTGGATGATGGCAAGGTAGCCGAAAAGTTTAAGTTTTACTTGGACATGGCAGATGATGAGAACAAGATGAATTTTTCATTGATGGGTTTAGGGCCAGCTTAATCTTAGACTGATGGTGCCAGTGAAGTGAGTAGAAGCGAGGCGAATAATGACTGCATGGTTGAGTAACTGAGTGTGAGAAATGAAGAGTGATGAAAATATGATATGGGATGAATAGTGGGATTTGAGAGATCGCATAGTTGGCGTGTATGCAAACTAAATAGTGGGATTTGAGAGATAGCATAGTTGGCGTGTATACAAACTAAATATTTAGTGAATTGATGACAGGATTATAGTGTGAGAAAGAGAAGGAGGAATTGGGGTTGCGGTGGAGAGATACGAAACCCCACGATTGTATGTATTTCTTTCTGTTCGAGTATCACCTGAATACATTAAAATTGGACTACACAGAGAGTTTGTGATAGGCCTGAATGAATTAAATCAATCAGTCTTGAGTTAATACGCGGAGGATGGTTAGTTTTTTATGGGTTTGCTGTTCTAATAAGTCATGTAAAGGCAGTTTAGTTGTGACAGAAACTTAACTACTGCGGTGGCCATCCCAAGAGACTTTCCCAATACTACACATATTGATTTCAAGTAAATAATTTCAGTATAGCTTCTCACCATTTTTGTAGATTCCTCAAGCTCATCACTGATCAGTCCTCACTGACTTATTCTTGTCTTTTCATGTATTTGTCTAATTAGGAAGTTTGTGCCGCAAAACTTTTGCACCCACTTCTCCTGACAAGCAAATGCGTTAAACACAGATTTAAAACTTGATTGCATTGGTTCTTTAAATTTCCTACAGTTCTTAACAACTCCTCCAGTCCTTCCAGTTCTTTGCTCTTCATAGACCTCCCAGTGGTTTATTCTATTTTCACTATTCTCTTTCACCACCTTGATCACCGTGTGTCATTCTTCATGATTTGCTCTGCCTGAACTCGTTGGTTATCGTCTGTTCTCATATCTGCCCCTTTATATCGACCTTCCCATACCCTCTCCTCAGGACAACTCCCATCTCAGCACGTCCGCCTACACAGTCCACCTCTCCACCAACCACATACCCATTCAACTTGTTCTCTGTGAGGAAAGCCTCCAAGGCCTCAGTGTCCATGCCCAACTCCTGCGCCAAAAACCCCTCACTCACTTTCCTGTAGCTCCTCGATATCACCCCTAAACTACGGAGAGCCATCTTCAGAGCCACAAACTCGTTCACAAGCTTCTTCGCCAAGTCTAGCCCCACAATACCCTCACGCAATCGCAAAAAATGATGGTAATTGCCTGAGAGAATCTGAGCATGTAACTCAAACAATCTCTGCAATAGCACAAACAACTCGTCCTCTCGTGCATTTCTCTCATACGTGGAGTACTGGCCGATAACATCGAGACGCAACTTGCAGATCTCGCTGGTGTTATTGGTGATGATCATGTAAATGAGCCTGTAGACTAAAAACTCGAGCTCGTTAGCCACAAAACGAAGGTCCTTACCTCTGTGGCGCCGGTAGAGGTACTTCAACTGTCCCTGGCACTGGTTGAACTCGCCAAGGTCCTTCTGCAGGAGCGAAACGCGCCCGTTTGTCTCGTAAACAGTAATGGCAAACGCGTTTTTGATATGCTGCACCGTCAAATCCTGGCGCATGGACTTGAACTGGTTGATGACGTAGGAGTACGATTTGTTTTCATCGTACTTTTGAAGAATATACGCTAAGGCGAGCTCTAGGACCCGCTGTGGCCGCACCATAGACGGTTTTGGCTCGGATGTGAGACGCAAGTAGTTCTTTTCAAGTGTTTCACAGTATCCCACGAACCTGCCATTGTTAGTATTGCTTGGTATATCGACATGAACGGGAGTAGACTCGAAACGCTGCGAGCGTAATTTCTTGAGTTCTTTGGAGTTATAAGATGCTTTATCCGTCAGTCCTTTCCCCACTGCCTCTTTCTTCAGTTCATTCTTTGATGCCTTCTTTGATACAATCTTTGACCTCTCTCTCTCTGATTCGCTCCACAAGCGCAAACTTCCGCCGTCGAGCACCGGAATCGTTTGTAACTCCCAGTTATTTGAAAACATTTCTCCCTTCAGCGATGCCTCGCGCACCAAATGCTGGAGTTCGGTGCTCAACTGGGTTTTTTGCAGTGGTTCAAGGTGTTTCGACCTCGAGAAACAGCGGGTGACAAAGTTCTGGAGTGATTCAGGCCATTCTGAGGTGGATGGGACCTTACTCAGTGACTTCAGCGGAGAAGTAGTCAGTGCTGAGGCGCTTTCTGATCGTCCCTTATTCCCCTTTCTTTTCTTGGCTATATTCTCAAATTTGTTGCCTTCAGCATTGGATGCTTTAGTATGTTTCGTTGCAGAGGAATCCTCACTGTTGTCATGCTCCTCATTATCGTAGAAACCATTACTCTGTTTATTATTGTTTGCCTCACCAACTAAGTTATGGCCCTTTTCCTCCGTTCCATCTATGATAGCAGGTCTATCCACGTTATCAGTGCCATCGAAGTTATCCCCTTTCCTCTTCCTTCCCAACATTACGGGTACCACCAGATTATACGGCATGTTGGAAAAATTAAATTACTACTTGGATGCGCTCGTCCATCTTCGCCGATAGCGCGGTCTCACGACCCAATCAGCCTCAAAAACGAGCCAAGACCGCGAGCCCGTATATAAAGTCATCGACGGCCAACCACATTGCCAGTCCGCTGATCGCGTCCAAGCGGATCTCGTGGAACCTTGATGATTTGATCAACTCGTACCATGAGTCGGGCCAATTACCACCGATTCTCTCACCAACAATACCGCATATGGAGATAGATGGGAAAGACAAGCAAGAAGAGAAGGGGAAGGACAAAGGTCAAGATAGACATAATAAGGACAAGGTTCCAGATCGGCAAGATAAAAAAGATAGGGAAAAAGACAATCATGCTAGCCAAGACAGGGTCAAAGAAGATAGCAGAAAGAAGGAAAAGAAGAGAGAAATCGAAAATCTGGGCGAAAAGAGAGAAAAAGAAGCATCTACCAAGGAATTGGTCACACCGAAGGGCTCGGATGAACCGTCGCGGCTGGATCTGGACGACGACGTCCCATTGCTGCGGTTACTGATGTTGTCGCCCACGCTTCCGACCATTTTCGACCGTAAGGTGAAAAAAGTGCAAAAGAAGAAGGAGGAGAAGGCTCGGACAAAGAAGAACTACGTGCGGTTTGTCAACAAGCTTGATGCTGAACGGCCGCGGTTTCTTCTTCGTATTAACTTTGACTCGATAGCGAAGTATGCTGCGGAGGTGAAGAGATGGGAGGAGAAGCAGAAGCAGAAAGAGAAGGGACAGAAGCAGACCAAGGACAAGCAGACCAAGAAAACAGAACTGGAAACGGTTCAGACCAGAAACGAAAGGGTCAGGGAGAAGGATGCAGAGAAACTAAACATAGAAAAGAGGGACTCCAGAGAGAAACCAGACCAGAAGAGGGAGCTACCAAAAGACAAGAAAGTCGAAAGGAAGGAGTCGGATAAGAAGGGGTCAACCGCAACACATAAGGAGTCAACAGACCACACACTTGAAGAGTTGAAACAACGCCTTCGCTCAAAGCAACTCCAGTTAGAGGAGCGTGAGCGCGAGCTTCAGAAAGACCGCGACGATGTCAACAAGCTAGTCGAGAAAACAAAGAAAGAAAGAGAAGAGATTAAACGTGAAAGAAGGATGGTCTTGTTAGAAAAGGAAACCATGCCACTGAGCCCGGAACACAGGCCCACACTGCCACAAGCCAAGCTAAAGACTCCCTCGTTGAACCCTCTAAACTCGCCTCTTCCTTCTTCACTTCCGCGCAACCCATCGTCTGGCAACCTCCCCACAGCACTTTCGAGCCACCCTCCAAACCTTAACCCCAACAACCCATCTCTCCCGCAAATCCCACAGGTTTCCGCACGCAGCGAAGAAACTAATAAGACACTCCAACAAAAGAAAAATCACTGGCTCCAGGTAGCACGCACTGCGAAGGACAAGTCCAAGTCGGTGCCTTCGCGACTTCTCTCCTTTATAATATGCGTGGACTCGCTACTCCTGAAAATTATCGCGTACGACTACGATGAAAGGGCCAAGATCGTGGTTGGGGTGTTACCCAGTGAGCGACTGTGGAAGAACGCGAGCACTGAGGTCACCGAGCTCATAAATCTGCTCAACGAGTACCTGGCTATAATCAAGGAGAAGAACATAATTGATTTCATCAAGATATTGTCGTGCCTTCTTCTACAGATGCGCGCGTTGGTGTACAAGCGTATCAACTGCATTTTGAACAAGGTGACTGAGCTGTACAAGAAGAAGAAGAGCGGCGACTTGTATGGCAAGATCATCGAGTTACAGCAGTTGTACATCGACAACAACCAGCTCATCATCAAGGACTTCATGAACTGCAAGCCGGATTATTTGCTGGCCATCATTCCGCAGAAGTTCCCGCAGACTGCACACAAGAGCTCGCACATAGTCAAGACTGTACAGCTGCAGTACGATTTAAAGGATTTCCTGGGTAGTTTGCGTCCGAGGCCAAAGAGCTTTTTCTTGCCTTTCGGCGTGTACTCTAATTTAGGGGAGTCTGTGAGTCTCTTGTATTATGTTGTATCTGAGTTTATTGATATTTTCAATAAGTATAACCCGAATGATCAGATGAGGTATGTGATGCAAAGTGGAAAGGGTGATAACTGAGGAGTGAGCTAGTAAAAACAGAGATAACTCACATGGCAACAACTTGATAAGAGGGCAGTCTTAGCGACGAGCCGTTTCTCTAACCAACTCAGTAATACTGACATCTAAAGAAAAGCTGAATTAATAAGGAGCAACGTGCGAAGACAGTTAATGAGAGAGTGGTACTCTAATGTTATTATGATTTTGTATATTAATAGGCTAATGCAGGAAGTTAATGAAGTTTAACTAGGTGACTGAACTTATCTTAAACGTTGAAAAGTTTGCAGTTTGTACAGCAAATCTTTTTGCACCCAAAAATTCCAGTAATCCTGAACTAAACCACTCAGGTATAGTTACTAGTCCGATCGAACGAATTCATACTCAGTACTACTTTTCCAACTTCCACCGTTCAGTTATCAGTATAAGGTTCTTCACTAGTTATTACCCTTTAACTAGTCGCTTTCCGCAGACTTTGTCGCGAATAGCTCAGATATCACTATTTACTAACTAGTTCACTGTGAGGAAATCACTTCAAGTACTTCTCCTTGTATATCCACGAGTTTCCTATTGATTTCACGCCCAATAACTCGCTCAGCCTGAGCCACGCGCTAGCTTTGAATAAATCTTTCTTGTGCGCCTTCAGACGCGTGGACCATATTTCTCCGAGCTGTATCATTGCATCGACGCAACCTGACGAGCCTGCCATCAGTAGAAGTTTAATTCCAATATTCTCATCCCTATTTGCAAACCCCGCGCCAGTGTGAACCATGACTCCAAGCTCAAAATACGACAACGCAACCACGTCCAACTTGTTTTTGGACACATGCAGGAGTCTGTTGATCTTTGCCTTGGGGAGACCGCGGAAGTAAGAGTAGCACAATTGTGGGTCTGCTCCTTGTTTAAGCGGGTCACGATCAATGGTATGCGACAACTGCTTCAAGATCAACTTGAAGAGACTCTCCTGCAGCAACAAATTCAACTTTTCAATCAAGTGTGTGGTGCTGGGATCGCGTGACAGAACTCCGGTTTGTACAAGGTTGACGTTAATAAGAATGCACTTGCAGAGCCATTTGATGGCCAGGTTATCGTTTTGCTTGACTCCGGTACCGGCTCGAAGCGCCATAGCATACAAGTACATTGCGCGAGGGTAGTTGTTAGGGGTGTTGGCGAGTAGCTGCAACTGATATGACAGCTCTCTATGCTTGCCTGCAACACGAAGCTGCTGAGCGACCACAATAGCTGCTTCCATTTGCAGATCCGAGTAGCCATGCGGGGTTTGTTCGGAGCTGCTTTCAGGCTTATGGGTGGCTGCTCTTGCGAGTGCTGGAGGTGCAAAGGAGGTAGTTGGGGCAGAAACAGAACGCAACATAGGCGACCTGTCGGTGAGAAATTGATGGTTTGTCGTCAGCCTTGATGGTTGGAGTGAGCGATTTGGATATATTGGCTCGTTAGGTCCGCTTTGTGGCTTAGGCTGATATAACAGATGATTATTCTCATTAAACTGGTTGGGGTGTTGAGTGAGTATCACGTTCTTCTGAACCTGTCTGAGAACTGCATCCTTCTCCAAGAGCTTGTGGTTTGGGGTCCTTTTGAGTAATATATCGTTTAGGTTTGGCCTGGCGTCCATTGGAGCTGGATTTGGGGGTGCTTCACATGGCTGGCCCAAACCCTCAAACAAGTTTTCGTCGTTCATCGGAAGCATGCTGTATCTTTTGTTGTTGTAGTCATCGAAGTCGTCCATGTCCAACCTGTCGAGCAAGCGGCCATTTGTGCTCACTGAATCAAAAGTGTAGATGCTCGCATTGTCGTCGTCGTCCATTATGGAATGCATTGTTGGTGTTTTAAGTGAAAGGGATTTCTTCAAGGTGGGGTTGCCGAGTGTGCTGCAGGACCGTTCTAGTGGTCTTTTTTTGTCTGGGGAAGTGGGGGTGTCGTTTCTGAAGACTTTGAGCGAGACTGACCTAGCAAGTTTTGGTGATGGAGTCTTTGCGAATCTGACGCTTTTTGATCTTTTAGGTGCTTTGTCACAGAGTTTTGGGTCTTGTGAGGGGATCAATCCAATAGTGAGAATTTCAAAAGTCTCTTTGGTCTGCAGATTTACTTCGGTTTTTTCTTTGACGTGGGAGGTTACTTGTTTGTTCTCTTTGATGGGGAAGTTTAACTTTTCCTTGTCTTTGATCTGGGAATTTACCTCTTCCTTGTCTTTGATCTGGGAATTTATCTCTTCCTTTTCTTTGATCTGGGAATTTACCTCTTCCTTGTCTTTGATCTGGGAATTTATCTCTTCCTTTTCTTTGATCTGGGAATTTACCTTTTTCAAAGACTTGGCGTGCTTCTGTGCGCCGTCGTTCAAGTCTTTGCTTTGGACTTTTTGGACGTCTTCGTTCTCCTTGTTTTCAACGTTTTTATTCACGTCTTTATCCTTCTCTCTATTCCTTTCGTGCTTCTCTATACTTTCGTTTTCGTCAAAGCTGAAGGCGTGATCTTCCTCTTCAATATCCACAGGGAGCAGAGGCAAATCCTTTTCGTACCGTTCAACAAATGAAAAAGGCAGAGATGTGGTCAGTGTGCTCCGACTAAGACTGCAATCAGAAACTATATGAGACTCGGGCGAAGAATGAAGCGAGTATCCTATGGTGTTTGATCTTCCGAGCTTGACCTGGTTAGTTTGATGTGCTGCTTGTGGGGTAACAGTATAAGCCGCGAGGTCAAAGAAGAAGTCGTCCACAAAAGAATTGCCTTTGGGGATGGTAGAGCTGGTAGTAGGTTTTGTAGTAGGGTTGGTAGGCGTGGTAGCAGGGTTGGTGCTAGTGTCGGTACTTTTGTAATTAATACTCTTTGTGTTGTCAGTACTTTTCGCGTTTTCAGTAGTTTTTACGTTTTCAGTAGTTTTTAAGTTTCCAGTCCTCAGGTTTTCAGCACCTTTGGAGTGTACAGTCGTTAATTTTTCTGTACTTTGTGCGTTGTGTTTACCTTTGGGGTTATCTTTTGAAAGTTCTCCCTTGAAGGTTTCTCTGTCTGGCGTGTCAACAAGTTTCTTAGATAAAACCTTTCTAGCAAAACGGTTGTCGTGTATTCCCAGAATTGTATGGGATCTGGTGATTCTGTTCACAGGCTGCTTGTTATTTCCAACACTGCTCAGCCTGCAACGCGGGTCTAAAGTTTTTGTTCTTTGTACCGAATTAGATCTTGCTATGGTCACACGTCTTTCCAATTGGATCAAAGGTGACTTGATGGACTTGCTCTGAAAAGGTTCGCGAACGTTTTCAGACAAAAATGTATCTGGTTGGGTTTCGTGTTGCGTGCCTTGCGTGTCTTTTGTGTTGTGTAATTTTGTGTTTGTTGTCACTTCAATTCTAGGAGGTTCAACTTTATCTTCAACCTTATCTTCAAGTTTGACTCCGCCTTTTGCTTTGAATTTAGCAACTTCGACTTTCGAAACCTGTGAAACAACTTCTGAAACAACGCCAGTACCCCTTATGGTGTTGTTTTTTTCATCTAGTGCGCTATTACTTTTTTCTGGATCCCCCTTTTGTCCTTTTGTTGATTTTGAGTCACCTAAAAGTCGTGCCAATGCGTCGGATTCCCCACCAAGGAGATTGTGCGCTACGGGTTCGTGCCACTCAATGACGCAGTCTAACCCGAGAAACCCATCTCTTCTCTTTTGCACATTGTGTACGGCCATATCTCTTCTTTGGCTGATTGTCGCTGGTATGTTGGAAGTGGAACTACTAGAGACACCCGTGTATGGGGTATACGAGGAATACCACGCATATATACCCTAGCACTCGGGAATGTACCGGGACAGTTTTGAGATTTGTGATCCCATGGTAAAATTGGTATTTGAAACATTCATGTACAGGAAGAGGATCCAACGGGGCTAACATTGTGCGACAATAGGGTGAACCGGTGGGGTATGTATGGAATGTTGTAAATTGGGAGGTTAGGGTGTTCTCAGGGAGAACCAGGGTGTGCAGGGGGCGCAAGTAGAGCGAGAAGGTTGCAGAGGGTCGTTAAGAGGTGCAAGATGCAGTAAGGGGGTAGTGAAGGGGTAGTGAAGGAAAAGGCAGAAACGTCCCCTAAATATTCGAAGTTGAATGTGGCTATGCCGGGGTTAGAATGTGGTAATAAAAGGTAGTTTGCAGAATTCCGGTCATCGCGGAAGAGCAGCAGACTTCCAGTAGAGCAAACTAACACCGATGAAGTTGCATAATGTTGCTGATTTAGTGCCTGCAGAGTTCGTATTGTTCTAGTTATTGTTCCGATCCGGTTCGGCTAGAATGCCGTAGAGAATAAGGTTGCAACGGTTGCAGCATACTACGAAGCGCATGGCTTCTCCAGCACCATACAACGCACACATGATCAGATGCTGGTGTACGTGTGGTGCAGCGAAAAGGGACAGAAGATACTGGTTGCCCGTTGACAGAAGTAGACCGATGGGTAGCAGTAACAATAGACTCAGTGCTCATACATATCCGTTACATACCACTGTGTTACGCGTTGACCGTTGATTGCGCTATGTACAGGAAAATAACGCGTCAGGCGCTGCATATAAGACATTAGTCAGTGAACTGTAAGCCGGCTGCAACACGTTTGATAAGATTTGGAGTGCAAAGAGCAGTGCATGTGCGACGAGAGTAAAAGAGAAGGTAGACGAGGAGATTTAAAATACCAAGAAAACGTTTCAAGAGCAGTGACATCACTGCAGTGGTACTTAGAAAATGTTGCTTGTGTCTTTATTATGGCTGTATTTGCCAGCACTTGTGCCGTGCGATTAGACTTTTGGTTTGTTTTGTCTGATGGATTTTCAAGCAACTGTTAGACTAAAGCTGTTGTCATAAAAGACGAGAAAGTTTCACATGTATTGTTTTGTTTGACGTTTTTGATTTGAACGTGTTGAGAAGTTGATGAAGTATGCTCGTGAAGTATGTTGATAGTCCATTATGGTATATTATCGTAACAGATTAGAAGTAGTGATAGTCCTTTATTAAAATTTAACGTAAAAATTGCTTTAAGTGAGACTTTAAATTACTCATATTCATGTGTAACGCTAGCAACAGCGGAATTCATAAGAAATTCAGAAATAGCTCAACGAACTACATAGTTTCGGCCAATTCGTGTGATTAGACCAATTAGACCTTTAATGTTCATTAATGTTCATTAATACCATAGGGTATAATATGATATCTTTTATAACTCATTAATATTCACTAGATCGTCGACATCATCGATACTCATTTTTACTCACTCATCGCTCTTTTACTATCACTCTTTTACTATCACTCTTTTACTATCACTCTTTTACTCAGCCACTATCTACCGCCTCGTACTCTCCCTTCTCGTTAAGCTAACCGAACAAACTCGCAGCCCATCGCAACATCGTATGCAGGAACCCCAGAGAGCCCCAGGTTCCATTAGACCTTCATTAGTGCATTAAGCCGAATATATTCCCATCTACCGCTTGACCTCTTCGTGAAACTCAATCTTACAGTTATACCCCATACACTGGCTCGCTCTCAATAAATACCTTTACGACTTTGTCTAATCCTGACCTTCTCCTGTCGTAGTCGGTTATATTTCTATACTAGTTCTGTTAGGTCACAGTTCACTACTTATTAATTCGTTGGTTATATTCCTCATCAGTTCGCTCTGCACTGACCGCCCAGCGAAGATTTCAAAAGATCTTAGAAGATCTAAGAAGATCTGATTTTTTGTCTCCACTTTTACCATGAACGTCATCAAACCCCACCGCCCCCAGAGCTCCCCAGAAAGCGACCCATCCACCCTCTCCAACTACCACCACTTCAAGCTTAACCACACTACGCTTGATTTCGACGTCAACTTCGACTCGAAGATCGTCTTGGGAACGGCTACTTACGACATTGACGTGGTCAGCACCACCCAGACATTGGATTTGGACGTCTCTTATCTCGACATCAAGCAGGTCTCCGTGAACGGAAATGCCACCTCCTTCACTGAATCCGAAAGAGTCGGTACTTTGGGATCCAAGTTGTCGTTTTCGATCCCAGAGGAAAAGCACCTCAAGGTGGTCATCGAGTACTCCACCACCGAAAACTGTACCGCTTTGCAGTTTCTCGACAAGGAGGCAACTGATGGAAAGGTCGCCCCCTACTTGTTCTGCCAATGCCAGGCCATCCACGCTCGTTCGCTCTTCCCATGTTTCGACACTCCTGCCGTTAAGTCTCCATACAAGTTGTCGGCAAAGTCTCCATACTTCACTCTTTTGAGTGGAAGACCAGTCCTGGTGGACGGCCCCGTGTACGTATACGACCAGCCAATCCCTATTCCATCCTACTTGATCTCGATTGCTAGTGGTGACTTGGCTAGAGCCAACATTGGTCCACGCTCTGACGTCTTCAGTGAGCCCGTGAACATTGCGAAATGTAAGTGGGAATTCGAGCGCGACATGGAGAACTTCATCCAGATTGCTGAGGCGTTGATCTTTCACTACGAATGGGAGCGTTTTGACTCGTTGGTGCTTCCAGCCTCTTTCCCATACGGAGGTATGGAGATCCCCAACCTCTGCCAGTTGACCCCAACCTTGATTTCCGAGGACCGTTCGCAGGTGGGTGTGATGGCTCACGAGTTGGCGCACTCGTGGTCCGGTAACTTGGTCACCAACTGCTCGTGGGAGCACTTTTGGTTGAACGAGGGATGGACCGTCTACATTGAGCGTCGTATTCTTGAGGGAATTGCCATCCAAGAACAGTTAAGACTCGGAAAGCTGAGGGAGGATGCTGAGAAGTACGGTGAGTCCTACAGAAACTTCAGTGCCATCATTGGATGGACTGACCTCGAGAACTCTATCAAGGCCATGGGCGACGATGCCGACAAGTTCTCGACTTTGGTTCAAAACTTGAAGAATCGCGAGGACCCTGATGATGCATTCTCCAGTGTCCCATACGAGAAGGGTTTCAACTTGTTGTTCCACATTGAGAAGTTGGTGGGAGGTAAGAAGGTCTTTGACAAGTTCATCCCACACTACTTTGAGACCTTCAAGTACAGTTCTCTTGACACTTACCAGTTTGTCGACACTTTGTACGCGTTTTTCGCTGACAAGCACGAGGCTTTGGATCTGATTGACTGGGAAAGCTGGTTGTACAAGCCAGGCATGCCACCTGTGGACCCACAATTCGACACCAAGTTGGC
This sequence comes from Kodamaea restingae, assembly GCA_003707425.3. Classification (NCBI taxonomy): domain Eukaryota; kingdom Fungi; phylum Ascomycota; class Pichiomycetes; order Serinales; family Debaryomycetaceae; genus Kodamaea; species Kodamaea restingae. The sequence goes on from PPJA03000021.1 coordinate 115,033, forward strand.
CGACCAGTGCTATGAGTTGGCTGACAGATGGTACAACAGCATCACTGGCCGTAATGGCGAGGAGTTTTCTTCCGCCGACATCGCTGGTTTCGAGGCCAACCAGTCGGTGGTGTTTTTGGAGACTTTGATTGCTTTTGAGAAGAGGGACGGTTTCTCGTGGTCTGACCACCCTGCGTCTTTGGTTCACATGGAGAGCGTTTATGCGACTTTCCCCACCACCAAGAACGCGGAGATCTTGTCGAGATGGTATTTGCTCCAGTCTTCTGCAAAGCGCATGAATGTGGTGAACACTTTTGGCGAGTGGTTGGGCACCATTGGTCGTATGAAGTTTGTTCGTCCGGGCTACCTGATGATCAACAAGATTGACCATGACTTGGCTGTGCATTACTTTAGAAAGTTTGAGGACAGGTACCACCCTATTTGCAAGGCTTTGGTGAAGAAGGATTTAGGTTTGTGATTCGACGTGTTTAAGCTCTTGGCTGACTGAATCAATGAGGTGCGATCTGATTAATAAGAGTGATATCTGAGTTCCTTGCCGACAAAGACCGAGATGAAGAGTAATCTGCTAATGAAGCACAAACAGACGGAGCCAGTGAACATGAATTTAATTAACGAAAATTGATAGTATATAGTGATGTCGAGTATAAAGTAAAGTCTAGAAATACCTGAGTAGCGATTAACTTGTCACTTCGTTTTCTGAATCAAGAACAATAAATAGTGCTTGGTCAGAATGATCCACACTACTTGAACATCCTTGATTGACGAAGATTGACAGCATAAAGACCCTTTAAGTCCACTTTTTTGATTAGTTACACTTCCCCAATTTCAATAACACAGCAAGTCCCTCAAGGAAACTCCTCTTGCAACCATGCCAAAAAGGTAAAGTGTTTAATTGGACTTTTTCTTACTCACTTTTCTAACACGCGTTTAAGGTGCCGCTTTCTGTATATTCGCCTTTTACTAACTACTAGGACACATCTAAACACCTTTACCACTTGAAATTTGCCAATCGGCCTTTGTGTACCTCTACTGCTACCCACATTTGTCACCTTTGGTAAGCATTCCTACCCTTTCTAGAGAATTACTACCCCGTTTATACCTATACAACCTCTGTGTCTTTAACTCACCGTTTCACTCATATCCACCCCTGACACTCACGTCTCAAAATTCAACGTGTAATTTTAACCGTCTTTATTTGTTTTTTTGCCACCTCAACCATGTCAGTCTTTCTTAACGTAAGTACAACCAGCCATATGTCACCATAACTAACACCCAGGCCACCCAGTTCTCACAGCGGTTCAACTACGAACGTCTCAGAGAAGACTTTGGATCCGTTCAGTCCACGATAACCAAGTTGAAGCCTCCTCAGGAGTTCTTTGACTTCCGCAGAATCAGTAAACCAGCCAACTTTGGCGATGCTCAGGGCAGAATCGGCTTCAATTTGACGTACTTCTCTGCCAACTACATAGCCATCGTCTCTATTTTGAGCATATACGCGTTGATCACCAACTTGCTCTTGTTGTTTGTCACTGTGTTTTTGGTGGCCGGTGTGTTCGCCATCAACAAGTTGAATGGAGAGGACTTGGTGTTGCCATTTGCCAGATTCAACCCTTCGCAGTTGTACACTGCGTTGATGGTTGTGTGCATTCCGTTGGGCTTCTTGGCCAGTCCGATCTCTACCATGATGTGGTTGATTGGCCTGAGCAGTGTGACTGTTTTGTCGCACGCGACTTTGATGGAGAAGCCAATCGAGACTGTGTTTGAAGAGGTTTAGGATAGACAGTAATAGATGAGAATGAGATTAGACTCACTGGGATATTCTGTGACAAGGTCAGTGAAGGCACACTAGTTATCAGAAGTATTAGGAGTGAACCGAATAGACTCACTGTGCTCTTTGTCGAAATCAGTGAAAGACGAATGAGTTAGGAGGTGTATATCTATGCATGTACCAAATACAACAAGGAAACCAAATAGTATGCCATAGTGACACTGAATAGTGATAAGCAATAAATGAAGATGTCCCTTCCCTCTCTGATCTTCAAACATACAAACACCATTCTTACTCATATCCTACCGCTGTTTAAACGTACGTATATTAGTTCAGCTATAAATCATACCATACATCCAAACTGGAAATGCACACAAGATGACAAACTGCTTACAAACCCAACTTGGTTCTTCTCCAGTGTCTTCTCTTGGCGTTGTACTTGATGGTGTTACCAGTTCTCAATCTGATCCACTGTGGCAATGGTCTGTTCTGGTTACCAGCCTTAGCTAACTTCTGCTTGGTTCTGAAAGACTTCTGGGACTAAAGGAGTTAGTATTTACTCGATGAGGACGAATGTGGTTGCTGGAAACTGAAGTGATCGTAGTCGTGAATGCTCTCCATTGTTCTAAGTAGTTGTTTGAGGTTTCATGGTTCACCAGTATTATAGTATCTATGAATACATACAGGCATCTTTGTTAGTTGTGTAGAGAAAGAAAAATTTTAAAATGTCCTTTCGAAAATTTTCTACATGGATGGATGAAAAATTTTGTCCTCTAAACTGCAAATTATTTTGCATGTTGCCCGCTACAAAATGTAAACTATTTTGCATGTTACTGTATAAAGTTCAACTGACAGCATCGTGACTGCTTTTCGGAGGCTCGAATTTTCACCACCAGGCTCCGGCTGTGGAAAATTGAAAAATCTTTTGACCAGTTCTTTCTTTTCCACACACACAAAATGACTAGAACCTCTGTCTTAGCTGATGCTTTGAACGCTATCAACAACGCCGAGAAGACCGGTAAGCGTCAGGTCTTGATCAGACCTTCCTCCAAGGTCATCATCAAGTTCTTGACCGTCATGCAGAAGCACGGTTACATTGGTGAGTTCGAGTACATTGACGACCACAGATCTGGTAAGATCGTTGTTCAGTTGAACGGTAGATTGAACAAGTGTGGTGTCATCTCCCCAAGATTCAACGTCAAGATCTCTGACATCGAGAGATGGACTGACAACTTGTTGCCAGCTAGACAGTTCGGTTTCGTTGTCTTGACCACCTCTGCTGGTATTATGGACCACGAGGAGGCCAGAAGAAAGCACGTTTCCGGTAAGATCTTGGGTTTCGTCTACTAGATGCGTATGTAATAGTACTAATATATGCCTACAATTTAAAAATGTAGATGGAGCCATCAGATGAAAGAGCAGGCAATAAGCATTGATTCCGAGGTTTAGTACGCACTCAAGTAGTGGATAACGAGCATCTGTGCGTATTTATCCAGTATATCACCATGTTGATCTAATGCACTCATAATGAAACATTACCACATTGATGTAGATGCACTCATAATTACCACAGCTTATAAACTTTATTCTAAGATATAACTATAGTCCATTAAGCTACGCAATGGAAAGAGATTTTCGTCTGCACTTCTTCCTCGCAGCTGGACCATTGATCTAGTCTCAATTACGTATAGTTCTTCCAGTAATTACTCCCCCATACTCTTCGCCCACAGCCGCGATGCTGATTCCCCCGCATAGGGCTCTTGCCCTGATCACATGACCGCATCTTTGGTTTTCTCCTGCACTTCATTTTTTCCTTTGGAAAATTTTGGAGTCTGGCGTTGGGCCTGTGGAAAAAAAAATTTATAAAACATACTAACAGTTTTCCCTATTAGTGTATCATTAACATATATCCATAATGTCTTCTGGTATGTGACCCAACGAGCGAGTGAACTACTGAATCAGCCCCCCAACCACGATCCCAATCACAGAATCCGACCACAACATGTGAAATACAACAACGCCGATCGAACCACTCATCTGTATGTCCTTATACTAACAATTCCAGGTCCAGTTAGAGATGGCTCCCAAGTTTTTGGTGTTGCCCGTATCTTCGCTTCCTTCAACGATACCTTCGTCCACGTTACCGATCTCTCCGGTAAGGAGACCATCGCCAGAGTTACTGGTGGTATGAAGGTCAAGGCCGACAGAGACGAGTCCTCCCCATACGCTGCCATGTTGGCTGCTCAGGACGTCGCTGCCAGATGTAAGGAGGTCGGTATCACTGCCGTCCACGTTAAGTTGAGAGCTACCGGTGGTACCAAGACCAAGACCCCAGGTCCAGGTGGTCAGTCTGCTTTGAGAGCTTTGGCCAGATCCGGCTTGAGAATCGGTAGAATCGAGGATGTTACTCCAGTTCCATCTGACTCTACTAGAAGAAAGGGTGGTAGAAGAGGTAGAAGATTGTGATTACGGATGGGTATAAACACGCAATCTTTTCTCATTTTCATCTTTAGTATAGCCTAATTAAAACTAAGTACTGTATTATTTGTAATGTAGAGTGGCAAGAGTTTATAATTGGGATGAGCTGGGCAATGTTACAACAGTGTCTTAGGGGTGATGGTAACGTCGCAAGGTCATTATAGTGAATATTGGCAAAATTTGAGACAAGTTCAGCTAATGATCATATCAAGCAGATGAGAACAAAATCAGGTCGACTGAAAGAGGGTTTGAGTGCACTTGAATATAAGTCGAGTAAATCTAACAGTACATGATTAACCTGAGTAAAATTATGGATGAAGATTATGTAAATGCTGCAAGCGATACTAGAAAACAATGTCATTTGAAACCACACATCAATCTATCTGTCTGTTGAACTCGGACGAAACCATGTTTCAAAAGTTGATTACTTTTTTAGTCGCGGCTTGTGTGAAAGGATTGATCTACTTGTTGAAGAGAGAAATATCGCACACGTTGACAATGTTATTCAACACGCTTTTCATTTGGCCCAATTGCTCTAAAATGTGAACACTGGAGGGCTAGTCATTATTGCGACAGGATCGCTGTTAATGACTTCGAAATTATTATTAGTGATAGTGCTACGATATAGTATGACTCCGCACGATTCTTGAGTATGTCGGAGGAACAACAACACACCTAGAAGTACGCAATGTTACTTCCGCGCTTGTCTATATGCATGCTCCATGAAATTCTTCACATCCGCAAAATCCAGGCAAAATTCCGTCTAGAAAAGAACCCGAGATGTCTGATTGAGAATTGAGAGTAGATATACTATTTACGGGAATAGAGGAGAAAGTCAGCAGGTTCGTTGATAGAATAAAAAACAACTCTTTCGAAGATCCTACCGGTGCAAAGAAGGGTACGAATAAGTAGTTATTATCAATTGGTTAATCTGCATTCTCTCGATAGTCATATGAAACGCTTGGCTTTTGTGGGTAGATTGAGAAATGTTGTCTTTCAAGGAAGGTTGAGCAGTAAGCTGTGGACGTACCATATCTGTTAGTTTAGTATATTTAATTTACATTAGAACTCCCAGATTTGTTGACAACAAACCTTTTAGTTGAGGTACTCTCATTATTCCAACCTTTCGCTACTCTGTAGAGTTTTCCTCTAATACACTGCACTGGAAAATTGTAGTATACTGCATGTTATGCTCTGTCACCATCGATTATGTTATTTAGTAATCTTTCACTCTTACATTTTGATATCCCAATTAACTTCTTTTCTGGGTATCTTCTTTTCTGTTTCTCTCACGTTTGCTTCTTTCTCCTGCCTTCTATCTCCTGTTCTCCCTGATTTCCGATATAGTCAAATTATCCTGCAACAAAAGAAGTCCCGATTGGGATATTTTTTCCAGAAGCGTAGATAACAATTTGCAATCAGATCAGATATATAAGGAACAGTCCTGATCACCAAAACAATAAGCATGCTCTTTATCATATGCCCCATTGTGGGGTTTGTAGTGCTTTGCTACACATTATTGTCCAAGAAGAAAGTCAAGGCTGCTGAGGCTCCAAAACAAAAAGGCTACGGGTCGGGTGCACCTTTACCTGCACCCACTCCATTGATGATCACACCAGAGCAGGTAAACAATTATGATGACAGACCTTGGAGACCTTTCAGATGGCCATACCACCAGACTATGTCCATCTTCAAGCTCGATATTAATCACTGGTTGGACATGGACAAGTACTACATCCACTACATTGAAGAAAAGCAGCGCATTTGGCATAAGTACGGCAAGGAGAACATTGACTGGCTCCCCGAAAGCTACGATGCGTGTCTTGAGTTGATGGAAATGGTTGTTGAGCACTTGACCCAACGCTATCCACTTTTATTCACGGTCTTACTGAGAGATGCTAAAGGCGGTATGGTGTTGAAGAATGAAATTACACGGGAAGTGTTGGACATGAGCAGACCACTTAAGGAGCACCCGTTGTTGTATGTAACTAAGTTGGCCAAAGAGGACTTTTATGTGGTTATGAAGGATCCTAAGACTGATACACACTATATGGCTGCTGCTGCCGTTCCGTTCCCAGGAGGATCTTTTGGTATCAACGAAAAGATTGGCAAAAATATCGATGCAATTCACGAGGACGTGCCATACTACAAGGAGAAATTGCAGAAATCGATGGAAAGATGGTTCTGCCGCATGACTCCGGAGGATCCTGTGGAGCGTGCAAGTTGGTATATTACCTGGGACCACAAACTCAAAATCAACAATGTATACCAATTGCCCAAGTTCAAACCGGATATTGAGATGGAGATCAGCGGGACTGACCCAAAACAATTCAACGTGAGAGTAGAGAGGCAGACTTTGCGTCGTTTACCGCGTTCGCGTGCAATTATATTCACAAACCACCCTGTTTTTTACTCGATTGAAGAGATGAAGGATGAGCCTATGGTTCCTTCACTTATCAAGAAGATATTGTTTGAAGGACCCGAGCAGATTTTGAAGTACAAAAACTTTGCCTTGTTCCGCGACCACTTGGATGGCTACTTGGATGGCTTGATTAAGAGACAAGTTGACAAGAAGATAATTAAGGAGGATGATAAAGTCAAGACTTTGCCCACGTACCCTTTTGCACATTGGGCAAAGACTGACTTCGATTTGGTAAATGGTTGGACTAACCCAAGCAAGGCTTACAATAAGGGGCATAATTACACAGCTGAGGCAAAGAAGGAGTTGACCTGCGAGAATGATTAAGTAACAAAATGGGAGAATATCAGAATATATAACTACAACCCAATGAAATTTTCACTTTGTTGATCGTGTAGTAGTGCATTTTGTATCAACAGGTTTTCTTTTGATAATTTTGCAATCGCGGGCGAATTTCCTAAAAAATCTGCCAAAAGCCTACGCAGCAAAATCCCAATCGGGTAACAAAATATGCAACCATCACGTGCCACAAGAAGTAAACGGCGATAAGACGTGCGGGCATGCCACTTCAAGTACCAAGTGACGTAAGGCTAACGAAAGCGGACAAAAAAGAGTACTGAGTGAGTTGAGAGATAAAGTAATCTTAATGAACATTGTACTAAGGATGGTCACTTTTCTCTCTACTGTGCTTCTTTTATAGGGAGTATTAGTAACAAAGAAGTGCACAAAGCACTGCGTTAGCCTGCAAAACGTCAAAATTTGCCAGTCTCTTCTATGCTACCGTATACCAGAGACACCTAAGACTCACTCGGGTCGTCTCTTTTCACAATTTTGATATGCATATAACATTTAAGGTAGTTTGGAGCAGATTGTTTAAAACAGCTCAAAGGGGCTGATCGCACTATTGTTCAAACCTTATCAAAGCATGATACTTTTTCACAGTCACTTTATATATCCCAAACACTGAGCTACCACTCCCGCCTGTAGGTCAGAAATTCATCGCTGTTGCTGAACTAGATTATCCGTTAGTTTCTTCACTGACTCAGTTATCAAGCTTTTATTTGCCCCCTTCATGCCTTCATCAGTAGACTCAGTTTTCACTCAGCTGTTACTCCGATCGTCAGCCCATCAGTCGATTGTCACTCAGCTAGATCGTCAGTTCATACTTGTGACCTTTTTTCGTGTGCCTCGCGACTTATCTCCCCGCTCAGGAGATGACCCCTGATAGCAGGGAACGGAGTTCCTCATATCTAAGCATCAATAGCCTACATATCTTAGCCGCCTCTAAACTTTGCATTTCGCCACTTCTTTCCTACGCTCTCATGTGGCCAAGTCGCTACGTGCAGTTTCACCCCTTAAATTCTCTATACCGTTTTATAAATACCCCTACACTAATTCAAATTGAAATCACACCTTATGGAAGCTGAGACTGAACTGACTTCTCTTAGAAAGCTACTCAGCTCTCACCTGTCCATCTACAACGCGCTCAACAATCCCGATCTCGATGGATCCCAAATAGTTCGCGAAAATACCCCCCTCAGGAGATCAACGCCACGACTTGGTCCAAGTCCATCAAACGAGGATGAAGTACAGCGCCATAGTCCCGAGATTCCTGACTTTTCCATTTCAAGCTGGCAGAACATCAACCATGACTGGTACTCATTGTACGAAAATCGGAGAAGTACGCGCTCCCCACAGTTAGTCCGAAAAGGTATGACGCCACCCACATCTATTTTGTCAATAACTACAGATGAGGACTTGGACCCCATTAAAGAAACAGGAGTATCAGGGAAAACGATGGTGTTCGAAACTGACGAAGAAGACGAGGATTTCGATGCTATTGAGTCGTTTGTGATGCCCATTATGTCAGTTTCTGAAAGCTCACGCCAATTCCACATCAGTGTTTTAACCTCACATTCCACCTTCAAGTTTGAAACCAAGCAGCTAATCCAGAACATTGAGTCATCGTTGGATCACGGGGTCAAAATCAGCCATTTCCATGGTTACAACCCCTTAAAGCTGGAGAAAGCTGCAATCAAAAACTCCGACTTGGTGTTTATTGTGAACGATGGGTCTAAGAACCTCGTAGAATACCTCAACAAGGTGTTCCAGAGCGAGAAAACTCCAAAGTTGACCATCATTAATATGATGACGGTCAACTACTTCATCAACCTTTTTGATTTGATTAACAATCTCGAACCGTATCAGGTATGGAAAACATCCTCATTGAAACACATCAAACTCGTTAACAAGTTGAAGACGTTTATTGAGGTCGAGGCGAGTCTTGTGGACCCCTCACGTGCGCAGGTCGCAAGGAAGAACAAGAATCTCAGCATGACGCTTGCAAGCGAAAGCGCACGCAACAGAACCATGTACTCTTCGATAACATCGACCAAGAAGACGAACTACAAGTCGATCGAAAAGCATTTTAAGCTGGACTTGAGTGCCTCGAGTAGCTTTGAGGACCCACTAAAAATTTCCAATCGGTTCCAAAACTTCAAAACCATGTACGATATCCTGAAAAAAGTAGTGAGGTGCATGGTTGACAAAGGGGCTTGGTTGTGGAAAGATGGAGATACAAATCAACCAAGTTTCTGGGTATTTTGGGGCTTCTCTTTGGGGATCAGTATGGGGGTTTTGGTGACAATGGGTGCAAAATCCACGATCCATTTGATCAGCGACACCAGTGTACCTGACACAATCAAGATTACTCGGCCGGAGCCTGAATTCATCGACTTTGCCAGTGATCATTTTGCGGGATTTGTCGATGAAATGGCTAATTGGCCGGTATTTGTGAGTCTTGAGGGTTACATCAAGAAGGGTGTGCAGAAGTTTTCGTATGCTAAGTCTCTTGCTTTGAGTGGTTTGGAGAAGATTGTGGGGTTGATGGTATACCGCAACTATTGATGGGGGTAGAGAGGAGAATAGGTATTTGATAACGAGTGATGGGAAGTCATGGACAAGTCAGGTGACAAGAAAGTTGAACAGCAAAACTTTGAGGATCTCAAGAGGGATTCATGAGAGAGCTTCGGATGATTATCATCCTGCAAAACCAGCTTGTGCTTTCGAGGAGTAATCAACTTGGTGAAGCATAACTGTTAACGCCGTGATTTTACATCTGTAAGCGCTTTTAGCCTAGTGTTAGAGGCTGATTACACTACACCGCACACACTATGTTTTCATGAAATCCACACCAACTGGTACAGCATAGAGCTATCACAGGGTCGAATATAGTATTTGCTATATACAAAGGGGTGCCAATACTTTTAATTGTAGGCTAGGACCTTCCTTTAAGGTCATTCTTGATGCCATTCTTCAGTTTAGAGAAACGACACAGAGAAGACAAGCAGGTAAATCGAACAATCAGGTAAGTTCCAAGAGTTGACTTTCATCAGTAGTATCGTGATAAGTATTATTGCGATAGGCAACCGAAGAGACATTTCAGAGGTTAGTCCAGAAATGCCCTACACCACGGGTACATCCATATTGTGGTTCTGCTAGGGAGAAATATTGGACCAGTCACCACTTTTTTATAACTCTCAAATGCATGAGCGATCAACTCAAAAAGAACCTCATCACTGAATGTCAGCAAACCCTCATACATCACTTTCCATTTCTCCTTCGCTCTTTTTCCCAAACCTCACTTATCACTCACCATAAAACTAACATTCTGATAGAAATCCAACATCGGGTTCTCTCCCCCCTTTGTGGTAGTAATGCCCACATCAGCCCACTGTTCCAAAAACTCCTTATGGGATTCCACCTTTGGAACCTTGCCCGTTACCTGGCTGTACAAATCACTGGCAAGACGGAAATCAGTGGGAAACATAATGTCAAAGTAGCCCTGGTAACACATGTAAGTGCTCACGTCTATCATCTTATCTTGGAGAACGGTCTGAACAACAGGCGCGTTGTAGTACCCACCGATAGCCTTGGGCAACGAGTGGAAGTCAGAAGCAATAAGCTTGTGGTTGGGGAAACGGTGCTTCAAGATCTGGAAAAACTCAAGTAATCTCGTGGGAATAAACTCTCCAGGCGTCAAATCATCCTTGAACGGAAGCACCGAGTGCTTCATCTTGAGCTTGAGCGACGAATGGTACACAGGATGGATTTTGTCCTTGTCAACAAACGGAATCAAGCTCTTGACAGTTTCAAGAGTGCCAGATAACGTGCCGGAGTTCTTTAACACCGACATGGGACCGTTTTCACGCAACTGCAACAAGGCATTGGAGTAGTAGCTCAATTCAGGAGTGAAAAACTCGTAAAAGTCACCGTGTTCATCAACCAATACTTGGCACTCGTAAGGCTCTCCGGTAGTGTTATCGTAGCGAATAAGGTCGTGTGCAAAGTTGTCAAAGACTTCCAATGCAATAAAGAAGCAGGGCTCATCCACAACCTTGTCCCACTTGAAAATAGACTTGTTGATAATCTCCAACTTGGTGGAGTCCAAGCCCTGCTCCACCAACTTAGATTTCAAGGCGTTGTTCATCTGCTTTTCTGCCAACTGCGAGGAAATCTCGATAATTTTGTATCTGGTACGGCTATAGACATCTGGATCGTTGACCTTGATGTAGTTCAATATGTTGCACATCAAAGTACCGTTACCACCACCCATCTCGTAAATGACCAAGTCGTCGTAGGGGTATGTGCCGCTCAACTTGTAGTTGACCAAGAGATAGCGGGCCAAGGCTTCTCCGTAGTACGGCTGAAAGAGCTCAGTGGGGGTATGCCACAACTGAAGCGAGCGTTTCTTCGGTATGGGGCGGTGTACCTTCTGCAATTCTTCAGTGTAGAGGCTTTTTGCTCTAGATGCCAATTTGGAGGTGTTTTTGGAGGAGTTTTTGGAGGTTAGCTTGGCCTTGATTTCGTCCTGCTTCTCCAACATCATGTCGTTGACCTGTTCCTTCACCCTGGTCACTGTGGGATCCACAGCCTCATCGTAGCGCGAGTAAGATTTCTGCCAGTGGTCCATGAAGTCGTCGATATCGTTGATTTTGTTGTAGTCGAACGGCCTTTCTGGTTTGAAGATTTCCACCTCTTTGGAAAAGTACCCATAATGGGGGTTGTATAGCGAGTCCTCGATGAAGTCGGACGCCAACATCTTGACCTTCGAAGGTCTGTGCTTGAAGCGCGCGAGCTTCGACGAATTTGTCTGTGGGTACTCATTGAAGACCTCTTGGGGCGATTTGGTGTCGAAGGGATAGTTGGTCGCGTGGGTGTAGATGAACTTGACCAAATTGAACAGCTCCGACTGATTGGTAACGTTCTGGAATGGATGTGGCTTCGAGCCTTGTGGAGTTTCTTTGGCTCTCTTCACAAGTGAGCGCGACTTTTCGTTCGATGCGGAGACTTTGAATGCAAAGGTGTCTGGTCTTATGGAGTACTCATGGTGGAACTCCTCGTTTTTCAGCTGGTTGACTTGGGCGAGTTCCTTAGACTTCTTTGTTATGTTTTTAAAGAGCGTACGTTGTTGTTCGAGCCTACGGGGGGCGAGGCCGGAGAGCATTAGAGAAATAAAAGATGTACAATAAAGTTCTGCAGAAAATGTAGACAGATGAATTTGTAGGGAAGCCATAGTCAGCAGATTCTTGTTGCGCTAATGCAACGTGAATCTTCTCTGTCTACTTCCAAACATAAAGAGCTACATTGAATTTTTAATGTTTGTTGCTTCCCAATGACGCGATCTAAATACTGTGTGGAAGTGTATAAGGGAAAAACGTGAAGTCAAATGGGGGAAAACAGATGACTTGGAAGACTCTTAAGACTCGTTAAACTAGGTAAATCTTAAAGTTGGACAAATTGCAAGTACATAGATCGCGATCTTAACAATAATCAATAATCAGTGATCACCTGTCAACTAAACAACTACCTGATAATCAGGTGGCGAATAGTTGAAGAAGTGATTGAAATGCGGAGTTTAGAGTCATGGAATCGGTAGGTTGACATGATTTCACAGTCGTTAATAACTTGGTAGGAGTTGTTTGATACTCGTTGATAACCGGTAATGACCCCATCGTTAACACAAGCCGGCCAGAATGCAAGGACAAGATCAATATCCTAACCGGCGCTTCATTAACTTCTGTCATCACTCATACTCTCATTTTTAGGCCGCTGCTTCACCCAACCTCCTCATCACTCAGATATGCAAGTCTGGACAAAAGCGGCGGCCTAAAAGTACTCGCCCTCCTTCCCGTCAAACTCATCCATGCACTCAATAATCGTCTTGATGTTGTCGATCACGCTGCTGACGGCCACACGAATGATCCTGTCACTCAAGCCGTTGAACTGGCAGATCAAGTGGCTGCCCTCGTTCGTGTAAGAAACTTGCAACTCCGAGGCCCTGAGTATGGGGTCTGGCGACAACGACTTCAGTGCAATGATCGCCTGTCTCTCTGTTTCAAAGGGCACGTCCAAGCGGATCCCGTAGGGAAGACTCATAGTGAAAAAGAAAAAAGAGCGAGATAAGTTCAGATATTTCAGTTGAAACCTTTCCATCGATTTAGAATATGGCCATTGTAACCGTTGGTTGTGGTCATATATGTGTATCAGTATACTGGTATTGTTCTACAAGAGGACCATGGTGAACTGTTGCATGGTTTAGCATGTTTGTAGTTGTAGTTTTAGTCTTCATGTAGTTGTAGTTTTAGCATCCTTGTGGTTATAGTTTTAGCATCCTTGTGGTTATAGCTTTAGCATCTTTTTAGTCACAGTTTCAGCTTCCTTATAGTCATAGTAGTATAATTGGAGTATATATGTATCAACGAAGTTTCATTGGCCTTACGGTGTTCTTTGTAATTTGGACGAATTCGTCATAAAGCTAAAGTTGACATCATAAGAATACGGTTATCAGAAAACTACCATCTAGGTACAAATATAGCAATTCTACCAACTGCATCCGAACTATGGCTTCCTCACTGAAGTCAAAAAAGTAAGACCACTGTTCATACTACGTCCAGCATATATGTATGCTCTTTACTCAACAACTCTTCTCAGCTCCTAAATAGAGCCACCATCAGAACCAAGAATCGTCACCAGCCCTCTTACCCGGCCATCACGTATCAAAATTCTATTCCATGCATCCTCTCATTCCCCAAAATATCTTCATATTAGCTAATTCGATCACAATCAGAGTGCATAAATTACATGCTTTATATTGGAAAGCAATTTTTCACGCCAAATAGGGCATAGCAGTCGATAAAGAACCTCTCGAACAGCAGACCCACTCCTAATGTACCCCTGAAAAGGCGTTTGCAGAAAGACATCAAAACATCCTCAACAAAATCTCATAGCATTATTCACAATATCCTTGCCCTATTAGACACACCCGCCTCTGTACTTATTCAATTATCCACATTGTCTCGGCATATTCGCACCCTGCGCCGTTAATATTAATCATGTGACATGACTCAGTGTGGTTTAGGACATGACAGGGCTCACCACCCGTCGATGCGAGGCTGGCCTGGATGAGAAGCACGCGGTGTTCAGAAGCCGGCTAAACATACCCACAACAATATATGATAAAGCACTCCAGGTATAAAACGTGTACCCCTACTTTGTATATGGACGACCAATCGAGTCTTTTCTCACGGGGGTGCAAAATTGGGTTTGTGTCATTATCAGGAATCAAGATATAATTCAGGGATCTGGCAAAATTGAAAAGCCCAGTCAAAATGCAATTGAATCTGGAAACAGGCCCCGTGGAAGACACACCTGTACACAGCCATATTGAAGCGGTCAAATCGACAGTTTCTGGTGAAGAAAACAAACTTTTGCTTCCCAAGAAGGGTCGCTTTTCAGACGCTCCCAACTTTGTCTGGATCGAAGTCGCCTTACTTTCAAATGTGTTTCTCTATGGTTTCGACACTACAGTCACTGCTTCCACATATACCACCATTGGTAACGAGTTCAACTCGAGCGATATTGCGTCGTGGATTACCACTTCGTACTTGATTACCTCGACTGCTTTCCAGCCTTTATACGGCTCTTTTTCAGATGTAATCGGCAGGAGGAGGTGCTGTTTTTTTGCGCTGCTTCTTTTCGGCCTCGGATGTTTGGGGTGTTCTTTGGCACCTGATATCATCACATTGAACTTGATGAGGGCACTCACTGGGCTCGGTGGTGGTGGTTTGGTCACTCTTTCCACCATTGTGAACTCCGATATCGTGTACCCCAGAAAAAGAGGCCTCTTCCAGGCAGTGCAAAATATCCTCATGGGGTTGGGATGCGTGGCGGGAGCTTCGTTGGGAGGATTGATATCGTCGCTAATTGGTTGGCGCTGGTGTTTCTTGCTCCAAATTCCACCGGCACTCCTTAGTATTTATGTGGGGTCCTACCATATAAAAAACCAGCCAGGGTTTGACGAATCTCACTCAACCATTTTCAACCGCTCAATATTGGAAAAAATAGACTTGATAGGTTCTGGTCTACTTGTGGCTGCGCTCACCCTGCAGATCTTCTTTTTGACGTTAGTTTCCGAACACCAATCCGTGGGTTTCCGTGTTTGGTCTCTTGGTGCGGTTGGATTTGCACTCCTCGGTTACTTTGTATACTATGAGTATACAAGCACTTCGCAACACCCAATAATGCCTGTTCGTCTCTACAAAAGTTGGTATTCCATGTTTTTGCTAGCACAGAACTTTTTGATCGGATTGAGCGCTATAGCGTATCTCTTCACGTTGCCGCTTCTTTTTCAAATTGTGCTCGGAGATGACGCTTCAAAGGCAGGCTTGCGTTTGGGCGTGCCTTCTCTTTCGACCCCCATAGGAGGCGTGACTACTGGTGTGCTCATGAATAAGTATGGTTGTCTTAAGAGCTTGGTCTACACGGGAACATTCATCATGGCGTGCGGCAACTTTTTGGCATTAAGCGTGTCTAAGAATGTTCCATCTTGGGCGATTAACCTTTTGCTCATTCCTACTAATTTGGGGCAGGGCATGGCGTACCCAAGCTCGCTATTTACTTTCATCTTTGCTTTCGACAGCAAACACCAGGCCACTTCAACCTCCACGGTCTATTTAATGCGAAGTATTGGTGGTGTTTGGGGTGTTTCGTGCGTATCGTCCATTATCCAGGCTTTTGTCAAGCTCAAGGTGAAAGAGGATTTACACAGTTCAACGAACTTGACCTCGCACGAGATAAAAAACATCATCAAGAAGGTCACCAAGTCTACTGATGCCATAAAGGTCCTTCCAAAAGGGGTAAAGGAAATAGTTCTTGTGGACTACGAGAGGGCTATTAGGTTGGCGCAGTTGTTTTGCAGTATTTGCTGTGCATTGGCGTTTTTATGCTGCATTGCCAGAGAGTTTTTCAAGAAGAAGAACCAGCAAGGGCAGGCTTAAGAGAGTAATTGGCGGGAGATAAATCTTTAATATATAGAAATATGGCAACACTTCTACAAGGACAGATTAGTATGAACATTTTTTACGTTGTATGACATTGTCAGAGTTTTTCCAATATCCCCGTTTACTGTGGCTATATGCTTTGCACTTCCTATATACTGTGGCTATACGCTTTGTATTTCCTATTGTAGACCGGCGTTGTTCGCGCCGGACGCTCCCGCAACCGTGGATTCGCAATCTTTTGCAGCCACAGTTTCTTTTCAGAATATTTTTTCTGCGCCATAGGGGTTGCATATCCTGCAGATAGCCGGTTTTTGCAGCTATAAGAATCTAGCTATTGCCACTACTGAACCCCTCAAGAATGCAGTTCTCAGCACTTTTGGGATTGGCTACTTTACTTTCATCGGCATCCGCCAATTGGGTCTATAAGACAAGACCAGATTTGTCTCCTCCCATCTTGAACATCACTATACCGGCCAAGGACACAGCTCCAGGATATTTGTTTATTGCGCCCTACAGCGGTCTCCTCAACGACTACCCAGAGTCTGAAGCTGGGGCTTATATCTACACAGACACGGGTGATTTGGTGTGGTCTGGATTTGGATACTTTCTGATTTGGGCAGCTAACTTCCAGAAGACCTCATTGAATGGCGAGGATGTGTTGTTTGGATTCGAAGGTACTCATAATGCGCACAAGGGACATGGTCATGGCCACATAACATTTTTAAACAAGCACTACGAGACAATAAAAGAGGTCCGTGGTGCAAACCACAAGGTCCTTGACAAGCACGAGTTTCACGTGAAGAACGGTCGCACGGGGTTGGCCACAATTTATCACACAATCCCCACCGACTTGTCTTCTGTTGGCGGACGCAAGGACCAGCAGTGGATCATTGACTCGAGATTCCAGGAGATCGACTTGGAAACCGGCGAACTTTTGTTCGAGTGGTCTGGCGCAAAGCATGTCGATTTTGAAGACTCCCTTTTGAGTTTGGGAAGTGGACTCAATGGGAAAGGACTCAATTCACGCGATGCATGGGACTATTTCCACATCAATTCCGTTGACAAAGACGACGAAGGTAACTACTTGGTT
Source organism: Kodamaea restingae (assembly GCA_003707425.3). Classification (NCBI taxonomy): domain Eukaryota; kingdom Fungi; phylum Ascomycota; class Pichiomycetes; order Serinales; family Debaryomycetaceae; genus Kodamaea; species Kodamaea restingae. The sequence goes on from PPJA03000021.1 coordinate 132,129, forward strand.
TCCGCTAGGCACTTTTCCACCATCTTCAAAATCGATGGAAAAACCGGAGATATTTTGTGGAGAATCGGTGGTATTCCCGGTGTCACCAGGTCAGACTTCAAGCTCGAAGATGAGTTGAATTTTTCGTACCAGCACCATGCTAGATTCCTCTCGACTTCCGAGGATGGCTCTGTTCAAGTCATATCCTTTTTTGACAACGGCGCCTATGGAAGTGAAAAAGACGGTGACAAGCTCGCGGGTAATGGTGAATACTCCAGCAGTAAGATCATAGAAGTGAACACCAAAACTTGGACCGTGAAGCAGTTGTATAAAGCAGTTGCGCCTGGAAAGTTACTTGCTAAGTCGCAGGGCTCAACACAGATCTTGCCTAACGGGCATGTTGTCACTGGCTGGGGCTCTGCACCAGCTGTTACAGAGTTTGATGAGCACGGAAAACCCATTTTCCATGCATTCATCGACTCTGGCGCTGACAGCCTCCAGCAGCAAAATTACCGTGCTTTCAAATACGAGTGGGAAGGACACCCCAAGGAGTCCATAGCATTATTGAGCGAGTACACTAAAAATGGCAATACCGTTGTGCATGTGAGCTGGAACGGCGACACACGCACCAAGTTATGGAGGTTTTACGAGGTTACCTCCGATGGACGCAAGAATTTCATTGGCGAGACGGAAAGAACCGGATTTGAGACCTCGTGGACGGTGAGAGACCAGACTTTCCATGCTGTGGAGGTCGAAGCTATCGGTGCAGATGGAAGTGTCCTTGGGTCTTCGTTACCGGAGATTTCCGAGAAGCAGATTGTAGAGTATAAGGCGGAAGAAAGTGGGAAGTCTCGTTTACAAAGTTTTTTTGGTTGGTAGTGTGGTATATAATGTAGGCAATATTTTATGATTTGAAAGTTTTAACGAAAATGTAAATACTAGGACTTTTATAAATAGAAGAGGACTATGTGGCATACTTTTGAGCTCAATTTGAATCTTGTGTCGAAGAATGAAAATATGTCCATATTACTGTTTAGAGCTAACATTTGTTTAACAGTGCGAACCAAAAGGTAGTTTCGAAGCAAAATTTACAAACTTTGCCCATACAAGGACCACCTGATAGAACTCTTGTTTACAAACCATTTTATTCAACTTTCAAAAACAATTCGCAACCATGCACGATTATGCACGAATTTTGCAACCATATTTGCAACACTTGTTTTTGCGTCCAAGTCGGAAAAAATGGAAAGCCAAACACTAGAAAAAGTATCCGGTTGCGTAATGAGAAATAAATGGGTAGATAAATTTTTGGACCGTCTTTTCATTCGTGATTCAAGAAACTATTTAGACAAACTGAATTACACTGATTTAACCTTAATCTAAAAGTTTTATAAACAAGTTTTTGATGTTAAAAGCTCATAGAATCAATACTTGTTCTTAGATACTACGACACCAATGTTGTCCCTTCAGGACATGAAGATCCCCGAAAAATCAAACTTGTTTATAAAATCCAATGACGGAGAGTTCATGCTCGTCAACACTCCGCTATCAATTATGATCTGGGGACTTTCAGGCTCCTTTTCTGTGTTGGCTTCAAATCCATTCAGGGGGCTCCCATTTTCAAGATCCACAAGCTCCGGGCTCTGTACCTCCTTCGATAGCATCTCCAGGATGCGCATATCTCGCCTTTTGACTTCATCCGTAACTTTCGATGACCCATAGTCATGGATCTTATGCCTAAGATCGTCATCATCCAAATTCTTTGACTCTGTAAGCCTGGAAAAAGTGTTTTCCAAGTTTGCACTGGTCTCGCACCAAGTCCTCCCCAACCCCCAGTACTTACTCCACACCTTGAGTTCCTCCATCATATCCTGGGCCATACGCCTGTATTTGTACTGGAGTTTCTCTAGCTCTTGGCTCCCATTCACATAGTACTTTCTCCACATTTTTTCCGGGAAGGTGTTCACGTATAGGCAAGTTGCCGCGGTAGTGAACACCTGAAAGCCCGTGAAGGGTGCTACAACCAACTGGTTAATAGGCCGAAGTTCCATCGTCATATATGCCAAATTGTCCAAAGTTTGGAGTAGGACCTCTGTGTGTGTTTTCCACCAGTTTGGTGGAAATCCCTCCGGTAGGCAGAAAAAGTACTCGCGATTTAGAAACACACGGCAGAGAAAGAATAGCCCATGGAAATATGCAAAGTCAGGCCCAGAGCCATCAGCAACATGTGCTTCCACATTGAACTTGCTGAACCTGAGGTGAGCCGGTAGGCTTCTTTCGAAATCGTTGAGTTTTTGCGTGAGAATTGCAAAATTCGAGTTTGGATCCCATGGAGGAAGCTGCTCTAATTTTCGACCTGTCTCGCCTACCCATTTGGCGATGATGGTCCACGTATCGAAGAGAATTATTAAAAAACCAAAGCAAGAGACGTTCTCCACGGCCGCATGATTTCCCAGATATATCAACGCATTGGCTTCTTTAAATGTCAATGAAGTCAGGTTGTCGGTTGCGAAGATGAAATCTTTCTCTTGGCTTGGAAGCCGCGCATGTATATCTTCCAAAATTACGCATGAGGATCTGCGTCTCCCACTGGCATTGCAGCGGTCCATCATGTAGACAGACCACATTGCCCGTCGTTTACTCTCAAGGTAGACGGGGTTCAGCACCTGATCATCATCATCTTCCCCACACAACCCCAATAAATGGGCCATTCGTGCCGCTATTCCCACGTATAGATAGCTTCTCGAGGCATTTCCCTCACCCCATTCGTGGCTACTCAAGATAGTGAGTGCCTGCACGCGTTGTATGGTTGGGCTGTCAAACACCTCTTTTAGTATGTAGCGGGCATGCCAACCAAAGTAGCACGATGCATTAGAGGCATAGCTCTTGGTACTGCTATTGCAGTAGTCCTTAGTGCTGTTTGAATTGGCAAAGTTTGGCACAAAGGACTCTGCGGTGTCTTCGGAAAAGTCCCCGTATATCTTTGGAATCACAGGATGAAGTCTCGCACAGAGTGCCAAAACCGCCAAAATTACCACGGGGTCTGGGTATTCAAGTGCTGTCAATTCAAGAGTCTTTGTGTAGTAGTCATCCAAGTAGGTTTCGGGGTTGAAAGCTGGGGATTTGAGGAATGCCACAAAAGTAGGCCTGTGTAGTGTTGGGAAGATTCCTTTGTACTGGTTTTCAAAGTGGATTTCTACCACTTCGAGAAGCAAGTCTTTAGGGGGTAGTATGGGACGGATTGATTGCCGGGTATCCTTTTTAGTTTCTTGGTTGAGGAAGCCTTTTGAGAGCGAGACCTTCTTTAGTTGTGATTTGCGGAGAGTGTATGAACAGGGCAAATCATACTTCGCACAACGTTGGCATTTACTACTTTTTTGAGCGTTGTTTAAGCAGCGGAGCTTGCTGTCACGGCAGGTGTTGCATGCGATGCTTGCGCGAGGTCTCTTGTCGCCGGGTTTGTCAATCGACATTATACCACAGTTGTGGATTACGTGATAATGATAAAATTAAGAAAAAGTGAGAACCCAGTGATGTTAAACTGAGGGACTTGACAGATCCAAAAGCTGAAACTTGATGAGCGGATTGCGACAGTGAAGATCGAGTTGAAGAGAGATCTATTAGGAGTGACGAATGGTGAGGAATAGATGAGATTGATGAGCAAGGAAGGAACGATTTCGACGTTTTAGCGAAATACCTATTGAGTTTGTGACCTGCTCGTCCAGATGAATGTGTATAGTGTACGATGTTGTAGACGATGAAAGGTGTAAGTGCCCAGTTACTTTATTTTGGGTGCAAAAAGATTTCGCCGTACAAAATTGACAGAATGATTTCTGAGCGATAAACTGATGAAGCGGGATTTATTTTGACGGGGGGATATTATACTGAAGTTGTGGTTTAGTCATTTTGTATAATTTAGTTATAATTTAGATATGTGTTAGTGACGAGTTTGATATGAGTTAGTTAAGAGATGGTTCTCAGTCAGCATTCATTTGGATATTTATGATAGGCTGTCACTTAGTAATTGGCTGTCACTAGTTATTTATGATTGGCTATCACTAGTTATTTATGATTGGCTATCACTTAGTATCTTAGCATGCGTTATTTTATCGTATTGCTAAGGAAATTTGCTGTTTGGTTGGTTCATCACCTGGGCCCCACCACGCGAAGATATCACCAAGGTATGGTTAACTTTTTACGTGCTAAGGCCTTCTGCTGGAATTATTGTCTAAATGAGATAACTATTGTAAAAATAAAACTACCCTTTAAACAGGTGTAGTGGCCCCAAAAATTGCAGCAGCCCCCAAAAATGTTGCAGCCAAAAAGCGTCAATTGCAGCATTACTTTTTATAACCTCATCACTTTACAAGGTCAGTTTATTTTTCAGAATTCCCAGTTTCTGATGAACCGTCAATCGTCGTCTCATTATCGTTTTCAGGATTGCTACTTGTGCAGAATGATTCCTATTAACCCAGCTACTAAGTCCAAGTCTATCCTAATATTCTAGATCCTTAGATCTCGGTATCAAATCACTTCAACTCCGTTAGCTCTCAAGTCATCCACTCCTGACAACACCGTCAGTTTATCTTAGTCCGCAGTTGATTGATAATCGCCCATCTCCCGTATTTCCCTCTCGATATCGCTATTGAAAAAGCCTTCGGAGTTAACCATCCCACCCCATAGCTCTCTGTCCAGTTCCTCAAAAATAGGAAACATTTCGGCCTCCTTAATAACACCACAGGCTGATATCTCAATATACGCACTGTGTAACCCAATCTGGTTGTTCTTGAACACAGAAGAATTAGGGGAATCCGCTGTGATATTTGAAACTTGTTTCTCCTTCTGCAGAATCCACTTGAACTTCCGGAAATTATCATCATTCAATAAGGGAACCCCAAAAGATTTGAAAACATGATCTCGAATCTGGTTTTTCCGTCCAGTTTCAAGCTCGAAAATCACCGGATACACCACTTTAGACTCGTACAAACCGGGATATCTCTGCACCAAGTCCCGCGGGGGAAAGTACTTGTGTTGATGGAGAATTTTAAACCTTGTGAGCGCCGCTTGGCTCACTATTTTCCTATTAGATTTGCGCCCATTATAGTCCTTTTCAAGCAGATCGACGTCGAAATTGATATACCCTTTTGATAATCCTTTATTTGTGAAGAAAAGGCCCTTGGAAAGTGAATTTTCGTGCTTCTTTTGCGTAGATTCCAATCCGCCCGAATAAGTACGACACGAATCTACTTGGCCAAGATATTTTTGATCCACGCCATTTTGTATGGGTTTTTCACCTTCTATATTGCGCAGGATTTTCAATTCATCCCCAACTGGACCTCTTGATATATCTACACGACCCTTTACCTGTTCCTCGAATGGATCTATACTCAACGGTAACAAGCCAACGTACCTTCGAGTTACTTTGTAGTTTGATGCCTTGCTTTGGAAGGCTTGGTTCAACCTTCGCGTATACTTTTCGTCTCTGGATACGATGAGCCCACCCGTGACATATCTGTCTAGTCTGTGGACAAGGGTGAAACGGGATGACTTCGAGAGTGATTTGAATTTTGCTTTTAGTAGAGGTATAAGGTTGTTTCCATCACATTGCACGCCTGCGGATTTGTTCACAAGCGCGTATTTGAATGTGTACTTGAGTATGTCTATCATGGACTAAATCAAATTAAATGTAAAATTTGGTGAACTGTCGAAGACAATTCGTGTCAGTTATTGAACAGATGGTTGTCTCAAATGAGAGGATAACTTGGGGAATAAGTGGTGAATTCAATTGAGGAGCTGCCCGAAATAGACGAGAAGGTGATGGACCCAAGTAATTAGGGCATCTCCAGGGAATTTTTAATGAGCGAATCTTTGAGCGATCTTGAATGAAGACATCTTACTCAATAGACCATACCCGACAGAATTCAAGGTTACTCTGTAAAACAGACAGTAAACACTAAATAGTACCACGTATATTGCTTGTTGATCGAATCCACTAGACGTCAAACAAAGCATATTTGACTGGTAAACCATCTTTTTGTTTCGAGCTTATACGGCTGTCTGCTTATACCAATGCTCCTTATAGTTCTTTAAGTTTGTTAGAATTTGCCACTAACTTTTCCACTTTGCCACTGGCTTTCGCCTAATACTTTCGCATCATATACAATTTCTTGTTTTTTGCCACCAACTCGAAATCCACTTTCATGACTGAAGAACAACGACCACGGAGAAAGCCCAGAAGCAGACCAAAGCCTAAGGAGGGCGAACAAAAGACTAGAACTAGAAACTCAAGAAATAGAAAGAAACCATCGCAGCCTGCCCGCGTGGAAAATTCCCAGAGGTACTTGCAGATCTGCAAACTTTTCAGACAGTACAAACCGTTTGTGGTGAATGGTATACCAATAGACAAGATAACTGAGGCTATCAGGAAAAGAGAAAGCGAAAATGATGCCGTAAACAACTCGGAAAATACGCCAACACCAGAGGGTACCCCATCAACTGCACCACCAACTACGCCTAGGGCATCCGATCCAAGTTCAACAAACGATGCTACTAAAGCTCGACCTATGAATACTCGCGACAAGCAAAAGTATCTCAAGCAATATCTACTCGACTTTATGACCAGACAGCCGGATGCGCCAATACGAGTATCTTTTTCCGTCAAGCCATCGGAACCGGACTTTCCGTTTGAGTTGGAGAGTTTGAGCGTTTGCCTCATAGTTCCTGCGCAATACCCGTTTAACGAGAAGGATCTTCCGTATCTAGTTGTTTTGAATGAGGACATTCCAAGAGGATTTGCGTTGAATGTTGAAGAAGGCTTCAAACGGATTTGTCGTGTGAGCATCCAGAACAAAGAGGACGAAGAAATCACCATAGATTCGAAAAAGTCGTTGGTTGCACAGATTGAGGCTTTGGACAGGTACTTGGAGCTATTTTTGAAACTCGAGGAAAGACCCACCGTGAAGATAGTGCGCACTGCCAAGAAGAAAAAGGAGCAGACCCGAGAGAAGATAATACCACAGACAGAAAGCCAAGTGGGATCTCGCACCAAAGAAAGTGACCGCATAGCGGATTCAAAAAACGAACCACATACCGCCTCTCGTACGGAACCCGCTGGTCCTATTGACCGGGAGGTCGTGAATCTGCGCAATGCCATGATCAGCGACTTACAGAGCAGGATAGGCACCCAGATGAAGCTTTTCAAACGTACTGCGGCAGAAGACCGGTTCAAGATCACGCTCCCAGTGTATCGAAATGCTCTTGTGCCGGAGTTGTGGAGCAAGAACAGAAAGCTTGAGCTTATGGTGAGTGTTCCGGTGGATTATCCCCAAACTGGTCTTTTGTTTCTGTTTCCGAACAACTTCAACACGAATCTCATCCTCAAGTATAAAAAGAATGATGAGCAGATCACGCTTGTTGAGCATACCCGCGAGTACAAGCAGATCGAGAAAAATTTTGTGGCCAATACTTCAGTTTCGCAGTTTGGGGGAAATGAGGACCTTGTGGGGCGTCTCAATTGGGTTGCAAACAACTTGGGAACGTTGGTGATGACAAGAGAGGAGAACGAGAGGTGGGGAAAAATGGCCGGGGCGATAGCTGGGCAGTGAGGATTCACTGAAGAGGACCGAAAGTAAAGCCTTTGATGAACAAGTGCGGAGCTAACAATTTCGGAGTAGATCAATGAGCCGAAGAAAGGTGGATGACTGACTGATATGAGTGACATCATACTGAAGATATCATACTGAATACATATAAATGCAGATGAGACCAGACTAAAACCAATCACAGATTCCTATCAACTACAGAGCAACGAACAAAAAGCCACGCTTTTATGTATTAGGATAGTTCTCAGTCCAGAAACTATGCTGAGGAGATTTGATCATCTAGAGGTATCAATAATTATACTGAGGAGATTTGATCATCTAGAGGTATCAGTTTGGAAATGAGACTTCTTCACAGGTCCGACTTATACATCTGTAGCTATGTATGAATTACAGGTTAGGGAATTAGAAGATTTATGTATCAGAGACGAAGTACCAGTAATCATGATGAGCCAGGGACATAAGATACCTCCGCCCAGACAGCATAAAATTCAAACAATGATAATCTATGAGATTCTAGTATGGAAAGATTACACCCATTTCCAGTTTGATAAGATTCTTCATCACGCAAATGAGTCCCATGTAAATGAAATCGCATACAGTGATGAGCTGATGATAAGACCCCAACAGCCAATAGGACAGCTTTGTAATAAGGTTAGATCGGAAAGTTTAACCAGCTAAATTTCAGGGACGCATGTCAATGCCCGAGCGCAAAAGTGTCAAATCAGATAAATAGAGATGGGCGCCCTAATAGCGCGAGAAGCTGTATAACAGGTTCTTGAAGTTTAGGGTGGCAGGATATTGTTGAGATATATACAATAGTACGTGAGTTCAGCTGCAGAGACAAAATAAACTTTCTCAGTCAAGGGGTCATCAAGATCAAAGAAATGCTTTGGAAATGTTCTTTTTGGTCCTCCAATAAGTAGGACACTCAGAAAGGTGACTGGAAAGTAACAGACACAGACAGAAAAGGTGATAGACACAGGCGATAGAAAAGGTGACAGACAGACCCAGACACAGGAATCCAGTTTCAAATCTATCACGTGCCCGATCGAGAAGTTTATTTGGCAAAATACCAAAACGGCATTGGCGGCAGCTGAGCTTTATACAAACGTGCGAACGATCCTGATGAACCACGAAGACGAGGCCAAGCTCACAACGTTTCAGTATGCAAACGAATGCGAGTTGGAAATACACTGTTCGCCATTTGGGCTCAGTGGTCTCTACATAAAGGTCATAGGAACGAACTTGATGGGGATAGGCTCTGCGATGGGATTGATCACGGGAAGTACACGTGGACTCATACACTACAATGACTGTGACGACTTTGTTGACCAGAAGTACAAATTATACGTTGTTGTTGACGACGAGGGTATGCTTCGGATTGACTTCACCAAGATTTTTACGCTCGGCAAGGAGAAGAACGACGATAAGAAGGAGGACTCTGAGAGTGTGAAAAGCGAGGACCGTGGGGAAGAAGAGGACGTTCCTGCGTTGATTTTCCGCGGCAAGTGCCCAGAGGGACGGTCTGACCATATTGAGCCCTTCATAGGCATTTTTTCTTTTGAGAGGGAGGATTGATTTGGAATCTTCGTTGAGATCTTCGTTGAGATCATTGTTGAGATTTTCAAAGTCGGTGAAGGGTGATTAGATAAGGAAAGCAGTATTCCAAAGTCAGGGTAGATTGTGATGTGAAAGTGACAGTTCTTCGCTGGCGAAGTAGTGAAGAGTGACTACATGAGAAGCTTATAATTGAGACACTGAATCCAGTGCAACTATAAGCTATATGGAGATATCCGACAACATAGATGGCTGTTCCAGGATATTGAGCCACCCAGTATTATGAATGTGAGAAAGAAACTGCTCACTAAAAGGGGGCCGATGAAGCGTGTTGATGAAGGAGAGTTTGAAAACTCCGAGCTGAAGAGTAATGAAATAAGAGAACGCAGGCTGTTCCAGGCTACAAACAGCTGCGCTATAAAAGTGTACGATAGTAATGATGAATAATCGAGGGAGGTGAGGGCCATGGAGTTAGATGATGTTGGGATATGTGAATCATGGAAGCATGGGGGTTAGTGAATTGTTCAATGAGGACTGAATGATAGCGTAAGTAGACGATTATTCCATAGAGTAGATTAGCGAATATAATGAATCAAAGTTTCAGAAAGACAAATAGAAGAAGTGCATCGTAAGCCGTTGTATAGTGGAGAGTTAGGGTGAGTCAGATTGACATTTAATCGAAAATGATAAATGAATATACTTGGCGGAGTGCTCAAATTTACCGAGGTTTCACAATTATATCCATACTTGAAGTGTTGATAGTCACAGGAATGTTGGCAGTTAAAGAAACGTTGGTAGAGAAATGTTGATAGTTAAGCACTTAACAGAAGGTTCTAAAAAAGTACTTAGTCAACAGAAGGGTTCACAAAAAGCGTTCATTGTTCATAATTATCAAGTTTCCAATGTCCACAGTTCGTGGCTACTCATAGTTAGCCTTTAATCATAGTAGTAGATCCAGACGAATTAATTGTTTATTGTCTATTTTTCATTATATCTATACTTGAAACCCTCCAGTCATATTAAGAACAAGTTCTCATTTTAGCCAACACATAACAACGCGCACAAAACTCTTTAAACTCATATAGCGCCCACTATAACTCGGCCCAAAAAACCCTGCAGCTCTTAAATTTCTTCCCAAATCTCCCGGCAATAACAGAATATTCGGTACCGCGCTCATGTGATCAACATTCGGCTATATCTGTCAAGATCGGCACCACATATGAAAATCACAAAAGCAAATAGACGTCTGTGATAGTCACCGCTTATGCTATCGTAAGCACCAATCGCTTGCAAACTGAACTCACTCATTCAATTACTTTGCTATGAACAATTTAGTACCGCCATCACTATCAGGATACTTGATTTTCACTCTCCCCAAAACCCAGGACTATAACCATCGCTACAACCCATCACTATACTATAACCATCTCCTAGTAATTCTTATCTCATAGCTAGAAATACAGGCTCGCTTCAATCTACGAATTCATCTCAGCCCAAACTCTTATGTCATCTTCCCCACATTTCCCCCACATATCATCCATAACCGACAAAACACCTCTCAACCATTGCCATACAGCACATCCCTATCCACCGTCAACTAACTCTCGTCGTGGTCGCCCTCTTCTTCACACCCCGCCGGCTTATTCCTATTTAGCACATGACCGAACTTCCCCTCTTCGGTACTTCCGCTCGGATGGAAATGCCGTCCTGCATACAGGCGTCCATCCTCGGTCCACGGGAGTTGGGGTGCCCATGGTGGTCCTCGGTGGGCGAGCTACAGGATCGAGGTACTAGCAAGTGCACCGGGACAATCAGTCTAGGCATGTCACGTTTTCAACTTTGGCTTTTTCCTGTTTTCTGTGCACTGAAGCTCCACTTTTCAGCTTGTGATTATGAAGGCGAAAAATTGCCCCCAGGTATATAAATACCCCATACTTTCCTGGTAAGTGAAAAACTACAACAACACACATATTTATTACAATGGAGAGATTGAACCAATTATCCGGCCAGTTGAGCCCAAACACCAAGCAGGCTATTCACCAGAAGAACCCAGACGATGTCGTGATCGTCTCTGCCTACAGAACTGCGCTCACCAAGGGTGGCCGCGGTGGCTTCAAGGACGTTGGCTCTGACTACATCTTGACCAAGTTCCTTGAGAAGTTCATCCAGAAGAGTGGTGTCGATGTCAACCTCATCGAGGATGTTGCTGTCGGTAACGTCTTGAACAGAGCCGCTGGTGCTTCTGAGCACAGAGGTGCTTGTTTGGCTGCTGGTCTCCCAAACACTTCCGCCTTCGTTGCTATTAACAGACAATGTTCCTCTGGTTTGATGGCCATTTCTGACATTGCCAACAAGATCAAGACTGGTGAAATCGACTGTGGTATTGCTGCCGGTGTCGAGTCCATGTCTCAGAACTACGGCCCACAGTCCATTCCAAAGGTTGACGCCCAGTTGGCTGAGGACAAGGAGATGGCCAAGTGCTTGATTCCTATGGGTATCACCAACGAGAACGTTGCCAAGCAATTCAACGTCCCAAGAACCAAGCAGGATGCTTTCGCTGCTCAGTCTTACGCCAAGGCTGCTGCTGCTGTTGCTGCCGGTAAGTTCAAGGATGAGATCTTGGCCATCGAGTCTGTCCTTGCTGAGGAGGACGATGACGACAACGTCACATACAAGAAGATCACCGTGGACACTGACGAAGGTCCAAGAAAGGGTGTCACTGCCGAGTCTCTCGCCAAGTTGAAGCCTGCCTTCTCCAAGGACGGTTCCACCCACGCCGGTAACGCATCCCAGGTTTCCGACGGTGCTGCTGCTGTTTTGTTGATGAGAAGATCTTTGGCTGAGTCCAAGGGCTACAAGATTGAGGGTAAGTTCATTCTCTGTGTCTCTGTTGGTGTTCCACCTGAGATTATGGGTATCGGTCCAGCTGTTGCCATTCCAAAGGTCTTGCAGAAGACCGGTTTGACTGTCAGCGACGTCGATGTGTTTGAGGTCAACGAGGCCTTTGCCGCACAGTGCTTGTACTCTGCTGAGACATGCAACATTCCACAGGAGAAGTTGAACATCAACGGTGGTGCCATTGCTTTGGGTCACCCATTGGGTGCCACTGGTGCTAGGCAGTACGCTTCTATCTTGAGATTGTTGAAGAAGGGTGAGATTGGATTGACTTCTATGTGTATCGGTACCGGTATGGGTGCTGCTTCCATTTTGGTTAAGGAGTAGTGCATTATGATAAATATTGATGAATGAAGTGACTATACAATGAAATACTGTACGAGATAAGGTTTTGAAAGGAGTTTTGAGTGACCGAAGTAGACATAGATAGTATGCGAATAAATGGAAAGTAGGTCAATTTACCAACCCATGTGGTTCAGGTGTATTATATTTTTTGGGTTCAAGGTCTCACAAGTTTGCTTATTTGGAATTTGACTTTGGAACAGTCAGCTGAATACTCACTGATTTCCAAGCATCGGAAAATTTAGTGTTTGCAGCCAGAAACCGTTTTTCGAAGCCACTCCTTTTTCAACCGATTGCCGCCACTTAAACCCTTCTGCAGCCAGTGTGAATCTTTTTAGTCGACTTATGGCCATGATAACGCTGGAGCCAGTTCTTGTGTGCCAATTCGTTTGGCACCAACTTAGCCTTCTCTTAGCTCAACTAGCAGAGGCACTTGTTTGGAGTTTTAACAATCCTTCGAGTCAGTGAGTGGAATCAGGTTCCAGCCAAGTGTACAAACTGGCGGAATCGACTGAATGGAAATTGAAGATATTATAGGGGAGAAGAGATTCTGAAATTTCAACTTTATTTTTGGGCAGTCTGAATTTGGTACATATTAGAGATGGTATAGTATACAGGAGCAAGGAGTAGAATTTAGGTGACTGAATTATCCTCTTAATCTTTGTAATAGTATGGTAAACGAGGAAACTTATTCAAGAAAGACTACGTGGGTATGGGTTGAAGCTTTGCGTTTCCATTTAGCTGGTATTTAGCTGGGGTCTAGTTGGAATATTACTTTATTGAACTACTATTTTAATTTTGAAAAGACTCCCTATGTATTGAACACAGATACACTGTACTGATTTTAACTACACAAATACTTCTGCGCTACTCTGGGACCTATGCCTGGAACCTACCTTACTCTGGAAACTAAATACGCCTGCATTGGAGGTCATCACCTCAGTATCGACTTGGGTTTTGCTTTTGGCACTTCTCCTTATTTTTGCAGAAGTCAAAACGGTATGTGAAACCGTTAATACCTGCAGAATATTGTGCCAAAACCCCTTTAGGAGCAACCCCTGTGCCAGCCCGGTTGGTTTATTTATAGACTGTTACACAAAATATTGACAGCTGGGGTAGCAATTTTACGCGAAAGCTTGAAAATGACACAAACTATGAAAAGAGGGGTTGCAACAGCCCTACAAGGTTGCAAAAAGCAAAAAGCCTAAAGGGTTAGAGAGATCTTTAATGAAGAGGGAAACTGATACAGCTAATCAAATCCAGAAAAGTACGGAATTACAGGGTTACTCTGGAAGAAGAATTGCCTGAGTGAGAAGTAAAAGATAGCCTCAAGGCTATTACAAAGGAACTTGATAAAAGTTGTGACCAGGCTAATTAGTTATACAGGTAGAACGGAACCCAACAGAAGACAACTGGCGTGATATCTCAAAGAACCGCGAGTTGGATTGTGAATTGCGAGTTGAATTGCGAGTTAAAATGCGGTTGACTTGCTGGAATTGTACAGTGCGCTATAAAATAGATTAGTGAAATTTGCAGCCTACTTTTAGTTAAAAACTTATGAGAAACCCTACATCCATTAATGAAATATAAAAGTTTTAATTTTGTACCATCAGAATGTTGCGGATGGTCTCCTTTGTGCGACTGGATTGCTGCGGGTCTTTATTAAAAATCTTTAATTTTTGATTGTGTTTGTACTCTTACATTTGGTCCTACAATATGTTGGCTTGTCGTTTGCGACTTATTAATTTTGCATTCTCTCCTTACTCGTACTTGAATCTATTGCCCCTGATTACCATCGCATCTTACTGTCATTTTACCTTATAATTACAGCTCATTTTCATTCTTGACTAATGAACCTGGACCCCTACACTCAGCATCAGAGTACTGTCTTTCCACAGACAGAGTCAGACAGAAAACTTCAGCATTCACTTAAAATAAACATTCGACCCCTTCCGTCCCCTTCCCTCAGTACCCTCATTCACAACCGTCGCCACCTTACCGTCGTTACCACTCTGATGCGCGCCATGCGGAAAGTAGACCACATTAACAGGCGGCAAGTAGTACACGCTACTAATAGGAAAATACTCATAGCGCTTTTCCGAATCCAAGCTCACAGGATTCTCTGGATTCACCTTCTCAACAACCTCTTCCTCCTCCTCCTCTTCTTCCAGCTCCACCAATTCCTCCAGTAAATCCTCTTTCACGGGCTCCTTCACCTGCTCCGCAAGATCCTGCTCGTGCTCGTTGTCTTCCTCGCTCTCAACCATAAAGCTCAGCCGGACACCGCTAGGACGGCCCTTGATAAGAATGTCCTTCCGTTCCAGGTAAAAGTTCGGATTACGACCACGCACAATGATCGGCTCACTAACGAGTTCGTATAGCGTCACCTCATTTGCATCCAGCCCACCATTTCTGTTGTCTGCAAAGTCTGCATCTACATAGTCATCGTAGTAAAGATCCGCCACCACCGCGCTCAACTTGATGCGGAGATGATAGTAGTTCTGGAAGGTGAGATTTCCATTGTTGGGCGTGGCACTCTTGAACTGCACCTTTTTTATCGCAAAGTACTTATCGATGGAACCATTCTCAAACAGGTCGTCATTGAGCAGGAAAATGTGCTCGCTGCTGGTGATGCTAGTGGGCAGAACCTCTTCCCCATCCTTCTTGGAGGTCTTTTCATCCTCGCGACCAGATTCTTTTATGAAGATCGGCACGACTCGAGAGCTCAGCATGTTTGTGCTCGCGGAAACCTCGATTTTGAAGTACTTGACAACACGACTCACTGTGTAGCCGTACTCGTTGCTGCGGACCTTCAACAAACGGTTGCCGGGACGAATGCCGTCGATGTGCATGTTGAGCAAGATCTGGATGTAGTTTCTGCGGTAGCATGAGATGACTTTGGCATCGGACTTTTTCTTCTCTGTATCGGTTTTCTCCTTATTCAACTCACTCTTGGCGTGGATGTAGTTGCCATTGTCAACGTCGTTGGTCAAGAAACGTCCATTCAAGAACCCGCCAAAGGAAATTTGCACCTCGCGGTCGTCCTTATCCACAACCTTGTAGTTGTCGTCATTGGAGGGCATTTTTTTAAAGTCCAACAATCTTTTGAGTTTGCTTGGTCTGTAGTCGATTTCAACGTTGGAGGTGACGTCGCGTGCCCTGCGCACGCGTTTGCGTTTTGGGGGACTCTGGATTTTCTCTGTTTCGTCCTTGATTTCCTCGCTTGGCGAGCCTGTTCGTGTTTGAGGGTCATACTGGCCGAGCCAGGGCATTTCCGTGACGGGAGAGCGAATGAACCCCGCCAATTTCGTCGCCGAGTTGTTGTACGGTATGGTTGGTTGATAGAACATCTGCTGTTGTGATTGGAGTGATGGATGTATTCCTCGCATCATGTTATTGGGAGTTCCATTTGGTGACGCGAACTGGCCATTCATGTAGTACAGATTGTGTCCATGTGCACCGTGGCCGTGTCCATGGGGCATATAGGGGCCTTCAAACGGAAGGAATGTCGCATATGGGTTGGTTGGGAGTTGTTGGTTTTCTGGAAAGGACGGCTTTGGTAGTGATGTTTCTGGCATGGAATCAACAATGGGGTTTCTCCCTATCGCCACATTGAC
Organism: Kodamaea restingae; assembly: GCA_003707425.3. Taxonomy (NCBI): domain Eukaryota; kingdom Fungi; phylum Ascomycota; class Pichiomycetes; order Serinales; family Debaryomycetaceae; genus Kodamaea; species Kodamaea restingae. Next base: position 148,120 of record PPJA03000021.1, read on the forward strand.
GTAGTCATCTGGCTTACGCTGGTGAAGAATGTCTGGTAGGAATAGTGACGCGAGGTCATCAAAGCGTTCTTTATCGTCCATAATGTGAATGTATATTTTTCGCAAGTGATATGTGATTGAGATGTAAGATCTTTGTTGACGAAGTCAGTGAAAAGCGGCTTTAACTGACGATGATTACCTAATGGATGACGACAAAGAGGCAGAAGCTTCGAATTGACTGATGTATGTGATGGTGAGTAAGATTTTGGTGCAGGTATATTTACGTGGGGTAGGAAGAAAGTTGTAAGGGTTTTGGCAGACTAATAATTGTGGGGGTAACAGGTGGCCGATGGCGCAATGAAAGTAGACTGGCCTGATATATGCATGCAATAGAGGCAATAGGAGATAACGATGAAATGGGGGCATGGAAATAGAAAATATGATGGTGGAGAAATAAGGGAAAATAGCGTAGAAAATAGAGAGAATGGTGGAGAGTGGGTGGAAAATAGAGAGAATGGTGGAGAGTGGGTGGAAAATAGAGGAGAGAATAGGGTGCAAATTACAGCGAGGTATTAGCATGATAGCAGCAGAGTAGTAAGGTGATACCAGAAATAGTGAAAGCCGTCATCAGAGAAGGATGATAACTAGCAGAGATAACTCAGGTGAACGGAATATGTAACATGATGCCAACTTCCGAGGGTAGTATCACTTGGACCCTACATTCGTAAATGCACGCTGCGCCGATGTAACCTCCACCAAAAAGCAACCTCGCATTTGAGGCATTCTCTTGCGTCAGATCCCGACTGCTGCAAGGCGCAAAAAAGAAGCTGACGACTGGAGAGACCGGAAAAGTCAAAGTGCGAAATAATGACAGCTACAACTATTGGTTGTACGGGGGAACCCACAGGTGTATTAGGCTGAACAGCATAGAGTAGCACTGGGTAGGACCGAGTAGTGCCTAGTATTGCAGAAAAACGACTGAACCGAGATTTTGTGTAATGGGTTGGAAGAGGAATCGATCGGAACAAGTTATACTCATTCGCTTCTTTCGACACAGCGACGAGGTTTTTGACAGCTAAGGTCCCCAGCACGAGAGCATGTGCTTTCCGTGTGCGGCTGCATTTCTAAATATAACTATTTTCCAACAAAAAATTTTTCCCTAGATAAACTAAACTTAGACGGCATACAACAGTGGACAGCCCCAGGATTGGAGGGCCTTTTAGACGCTGCCCTGGCCTTACCATGCAGGTTTTCGTAGTTTTTCCGTTAGGCAACTGTCAAAGATGCCGGGCGCAGTTTTTAACGGTGACGTCATATAGCCGTGATCGGTTTGCATGGAAATAAGGAGTCAAAATCAAGGGCATTGATTTGAGAAGAAATTTGTAAGAGAGAGTGGGTTAAGGCGGGGTCTCATATTCGACAACCTCAAAATGAACCGTCCAAAGATCTCGCATAAAGTTCGAAGTGGTAAGTTATAGATTTGAAGTGCCAAACCTACATCTACTATTAGCGAAGCACGCGCAACATTTGCAGCCCTACAAAGATGTACTATGAGCACAGTATAAAGTCAGACGAGCAGCAAAAAGCCCTCCAAAACGTAAAATCGAAACGCAGATGACCAGCTATATATCGCATGAGAAGGTAGAAGCTGTCATTGATTCTATAGATAAATTAGTACTTCTGTTTTGGTGGCAGAATTCTCTCTATTAGAACTTCTATCCGGTATCAGCTTTCTATCCAGTATTAGTATATTTGACTACTACATATGCCGACCTTCTATTTCAGTATTATTTAGTGCAACTCTTTTCCCTCTTTAACGTGGTTCACTCCCCATTCCCCACTCATTCTACTCCTGTGGTCAGTACCCAGCCCCAGTCTCCACTCACCCTACTCCTGTCAGCACCCAGCCCCAGTCCAACAGTTTTCTCAGCCCGACGATTCCTAAGAACCAGCACTTGATGAAGCTCTCTAATACTTAGCCGATGACTAAGCATCGTGCATATAGTTTTTCGAGCTCTTGCATCTTGTTTAAAAATAGGCCCAACTTCAAAACACCAACTGGCACTACAGGACCAACGCACAGAATAAATACCAGCAAAAAGCATCAACACAAGCAGGTAAACAACTGTTGTCAAGAGACGCTCCCAGAAAGAAAGACTACACTAAATTCCACATCTTCACATGCCCGAACTCAACGGACGCACACTCCACAAGGTGTTTAACCAGGACTTTGTGATTGACAAACGTTTCCAGATTGTCAAGGAACTAGGCCATGGAGCATACGGTATCGTCTGCCTGGCCAAATATGACGATGGCAGCAACAACTCTGGATCGTACGTGGCCATCAAGAAAATCACCAACATCTTCTCCAAGAAAATCCTCTGCAAAAGATCGCTCCGTGAATTAAAACTTCTTCAGTTCTTCCGTGGCCACAAGAACATCACTTGTCTTTATGACCTCGATATCATCCCCGATGCAAACGGCGACTTCAACGAAGTATATCTCTACGAAGAGTTGATGGAGTGTGACATGCACCAGATCATCCGCAGTGGCCAGCCGTTGACCGACCTGCATAACCAATCGTTCATATACCAGGTCTTGTGCGGCTTGAAGTACATTCACTCTGCGGACGTTTTGCATCGTGACCTCAAGCCGGGGAACCTTCTTGTGAATGCCGACTGTGAGTTGAAGATTTGCGACTTTGGTCTCGCGCGTGGTTTTTCCGAGGACGTTGAGCAAAATGCTGGTTTTATGACGGAGTATGTTGCCACCAGATGGTACCGTGCACCAGAAATCATGCTCCTGTTCACCAACTACACCAAGGCCATCGACATCTGGAGTGTGGGGTGTATTCTCGCGGAGTTGCTTGGAGGCAAGCCCTTGTTCCGTGGTAAAGACTACGTTGATCAGTTGAACCAGATTCTCTTGATTCTTGGAACGCCCAAAGAGGCCACTTTGACCAAGATCGGCCTGGTCCGTGCGCAGAATTACGTGCGCCTGTTGCCATTGATGAAGAAGGTTCCTTACTCGGAGCTTTTTCCACAGGCCAACCCTCTTGCGCTCGATCTCTTGGAGAAAATGCTCACGCTTGATCCACATGAGCGTATTACTGTCGAACAAGCACTCACGCATCCATATCTCGCGGTGTGGCACGATCCACAGGATGAGCCCGAGAGCAAGGTCAAGTTTGACTTCAAGGCTTTTGAGACTGTGGATGACATGGACTCGATGAAGCAGTTGATTATCGAGGAGGTGAGCAACTTCCGCGAGTTTGTACGGAAGCCCATCCACGAGCAGCAGCAGATCCAGCTTCGTTTGCAGCAGAGACAACAGGAGGCCGAGGCCGCACAGAAAGCCTACGACTTGACATCAATGAGTGTGGAGCTGAATCCAAACGAGTATGACTTGAGACAGAATCACCAGTTCCAGCAGACTCAGCATGACCACCAAAATCTGAATGGTCTCAACACTGCCGCGGCGAGCGTGGACAACCAGTACTACCAGCATGTACCGAAGCCACAGGAGCTTGAAGAGTTCCTGTACGAGCAGCCAAAACAGGACGGAAGTTTCTATCTGGGGGACTCTGACTTGTTCAGGTTGGAGGAGGAGCTTGGGTTTGGTTTGGATGGCAATGGGTTATACAACAGCAATTACTAATGCTTAAAGGGTGACATGGAGCTTTCCACAGAAGGAATCAGCAAACAGAGAATCGTGTCAACAATGCTGCCCAAGAAGTCGTACTGAATGGGAGCAATTTGACCTAACGAAGAGTAATTGAATGATGAACTGATACTGAGTAATGAACCGTGAACATAGGGGGTCGAAATCGTAGCCAGTGGAAAACTGAGAGTTTAGTGTAAAATAAAAGAGACAAGTAAGGGATCTATGTAGTACGGCAATACTTGCTTTTTCTTCGGCTGCAAAAAGCTTATTTGTTGCACAAAACTTCCTAATTCAGAAGGTGACAAGCGAGAAGCAACTGAGAAAGGGCTGAGATGATTGAAAACCTTGAGAAAGGTATTGATGACCGACTGTGTGCTGAGCAATCAGCTGACAAGTTTATGCAGAGTGAACTCCTACAGTGTAGATGAAATTAGTGACTGAAGATGTCTATAAAGTGGCAAAGTTGTGAATGAATAGTAGACTTTGTGAATTGTGAATCTACATTTTATGGATTAACAATTGTGAACCATACTTTATACCACGCATGCACTCTAAATAATTATTGTATAATGTCTTTTCATTATATTTTAGCTGCTCTTGAATAATGCACTGTTATTTACAAATAAAGTAAGCTATACACATCTCACTACATTGGCACAACCCAAGCTAGGTCTAGTGACCTCAGTTCAGCTCAAACTAAGTTGATCATAAACTCTCAGCTCCTACTAAATTAACAGAATACTAATCATTTCTTTATATTTCTCCCACATTCATAAAATGAGCCTAGTACTGTCATTGCATCACTTAGTTTCCAGTAAGATTTCACATTGTCTTAGCATTACTAAGAATATACTTAGTCACTGCTCACAGAAATTCAGGCTTCCTGTGCTTTTACGTCAGAATGTCTCACATCTCTCAAGTGATCAATGACCTTTAACTCATCCGAATTATGAAGGTACTAAAAACCGTGTTGCACTAAAAAGACAACTTCCTTCTTTTTGTGCTTTACATCATAAAAACTAAACTCGGTCACGGGGATTCTGTTCGTTGTGTTCTGCGTTCTTTAGGAAACTCCATTTTCTTGCTCGTGTGGACCTCAACATCACCACTTTTATCAACCGAGTTTGCTCAGTTCGTTAGCCCGGTTTTCATTTTAAATCCGCAAGTCTTAACTTCAATCTTATTCATGACTCCAATCGTCACCATTCTCTATTTTGTATCGAAAGACATCTCCTCCCCTGCTAAAACACCACAAACTTCCAAAGTCAAGATGTACGCCCTCTACCTTTCCATCCCTTATCAAACTTGATAAGTCCACGCTCCACAACGGCACCTCAAATGCTGGAACATCCCTATCTGGAACAATCGGGTGGAAAACAGTCCCATAATTTTCATCACGACGCAAACTCTTGTAATGACGTTTGAGACGTAAGCTGTAAAGCGACCGATACAACGTAAGAACAGCTTCCGGGTGCTCTGCAGACCTCTGTGAAACATTACTGAGAATACGGTTCAAACTTGCGCCATTTTGCGGCAGAGTGATGCTCAAAAGCGGTACAGAGAATTCGTCTTTAGTAATTGAACGACTGCGTGCATGTAGATCCACAGACTTCCGTGGTGCTGGACTAACCAGGGGGCGAGTAGTAAGAGAGCGCCGCCTTTGTGGTTTCGGTCTCGAAGACGTCTTTTTAATTTTTCCCATGGCCAAGTAGTCAAACTCCCAGAGCATCACTTTGCCGTCGAACCCGCAACTTATGATCTTGTAGACTAACCCAGCTGACTGTTCACGCACGAACTGTAGCTTCAGTACGGTGTTTGTGTGACCTTTAAACCTCCCGACTATCTTCACGTCCTTTACTATAGGTGGGTGTGTCTTGACGGTAGGTTCTTGTGGTCCCAAAAACAAGTTGTTGATAGGATTATAAGGGATTGGCTGCATCGCAGAGAGGCCAGCGGTGCCCGTAAAATTGTTTATAGAGGTTGGCTGCATCCCTGAATGTATACTATTGATGGTTCCACTGCGGGACCTCTGACTGGTGGAGGGCGTGAGGCTCGACTGGTTTTGAAGAAGACCATTGACATTGTAGTAGGTCATTTTAAAGATCTCGATAAGGTCTCCCTTGCCAGCTACGACGAGGAAGTTGTGGTCAGGTGAGAATCTAATGTCACGGATGCCATCATTGAAATAGTTGGATATGACATCTGTAAAGGGCGACAAGTTTTCTCCAAGTTTGTCGTCACTTTCTCCAGTCAAGACCAAGTCCAAAAGCCTCACAAAACCATCGTCACCAGCAATCGCTACAAGCCAGGGTTGATTTCCCAGCAGACCCTTACCGTCCACAAGCAGGATAGTAGATGTGATAGCGGTGATAGGCTTGTGACATAATTTCAAGTGGCCAACGAGGGTTTTCAGCTGTGGGGTACCAAACGGACTCAAGTCAAAAATAGTAAAATATGTTGCACAAGAGTCAGAAGGGCGATGTAAAGACGGGTCAGATTCCTTTTCTTTTTCCTTCTCCTTCTCCTTCTCCTTTTCCTTTTCCTTTTCCTTCTCCTTCTCCTTTTCCTTTTCCTTTTCCTTTTCCTCCTCTTTAAAAAGCGCGTGTATTACAACCTCTCCATTAGAGGTACCTGCAAATACTAACATTTCGTAGTTTGGGTGCGAAACAACGTCCAAAGCAGTAATTGTATGTTCAGTGTCCAACACCTGGTAGTCCAAGTGGTTTAAGTTAATCGCAAGAACACCCACATTCGTACCGACAACCACTATGGCTTCGCCAGTTGCTGATACCCAGGTACATAGTGCGGTTGCAATCACATCGCTGCGCAACTTCAAACGGAGAAGCGGCTCCTGAATAGTTTTTTTATATTCTCTGATTGACTGCGAGGCTGTTGCAATTGAAGCAGCCGCGGACTTGTTCTCGCGTGGCTCGAGGTCGTCGGTATATGGAACAGGTGGTGTTTTTGAAACAATTTCGCGCTTGTTGCGGTACTCGCCGTTTGCATCGATTGCCACAACATTGATGGTGTTGGCATTTGCCGAAACTAGCAACTTGACCGTGGCAGGATCAGTCAAGTCATCGTGGAAGGTATCTATCTTTAGCGAGAGCACCTCGTCAATGATATTCTTATCCTTTTTGTCGCTCTTTTTCTCTGCTCGTTTTGCAATACTACAGAATGTAGATCTCTGTTGTGGCCTTGAAAGTCTCAAGATTCGGTTGAAACTGTTGGTGATTTTGTTGAACGGGTTCTTCGAACTGGCCTTTTGATCGTCCTTGGCACATTCTCCGACAGACAAGTCGATGATGCTGGTCAAGCATCCAGGGTTGAAGTCCACTAGTGGAGACGGATCCTTTGAGAGCGCGTTAACGTTGGCTCCGATCTGTAGGTTACCGTCTGTGTTCTTGTTGTTGCGAACCGCCTGCTCAAATACGCTACTAATGTGGTAGGGGATGCTGACGTAAGTGTTGGATTCTGTGGATATAAGAGGGGGCCTTGCAATGTTGAGGTATTCGCGCGATAACCGTGCAACAGTATTGCGTTCACTTCCCGAAAGTGTCCAGGGGAACTCATCCTCGCCGTGGTTGAAGGCTTTGTCTTTCAACGAGTAGAAGACGTTGTGGTCGAGAAATGGAAATCCGGGGCAGACTGAGTTAAGGAAGGGTGTGAGTGGGGGAAGGTTTTCTGTCATTATGGGGTACTTTTATGGAGGAGCCTTTTAATGTAAACTTTTGGATGGTGTGTACCGCTCGTTGATATACTGATCAAACAGCGAGTGTTGTAGGTCTGTATGTAACAGATATGTGTGATTGATGGAGATACGCAACGACAATATTTTTCTCGGGCCTTGTACTTATTCCTGAACGGTAGGCACCAGATGATGATATTCGCGAATGATGTCAAATATTGCAGAATAATTCCCAACAATAGTTATGTTTGGATAATACCACTGATACTGTGATTCTTGTTGTCTGCTTTCTTCGATACAGCTGATTTCTGGGCAATGTTAAATGTAGTTGATTATTAGATTGTTGGTACTTTGAATACTTTGGCAGAACACTATTCTAGTATAATCGGGAAGAGTGGCAAACTTGTCAGTATCTCTGTTAAAACGTTGATTCTAGCCCTTTAGCTCTTTAACTATGCCTTATATTTGTTGCTAAGGAAGCTATGCTTTAGTTGTGTTCCGAGCGTCCCAAATTTAGCTATGCTCGAGTTCTTATAGTCGCGCTAATAGTGGCTTTTACTCTGAAGCTTAGTCGCACAGTTGATATCAATGTTTATGGTGTCGAATCCCGAGCAACTCTTCGAGTCTTATTGATCGTATACCGGTTCTGTTTCCCTACTTCGGAGGTGATAAATAGATCGACGGAAGAAATGGAGAAATGTTGTGAATTACGTAATTGTGCACTGACTGGGGAAATGACGAACTCATGGTCCGACTAAACGGCAACACCAGCACAGGTATAACTTTGGATAGCTGTCCAGTATGTTGAATGAGCTTAACTCAATCAATCCCAGTTGATAAAAATTCGCTTGTTTGATGAAAGTTGGGGTCACTAGGTAGTCGAAAGGTTCATGGCACAATACAAAATCAAGCGAGAACGGCAAAATAATGCCGCAGCACTTAAACTGTTTTGTTACCTTTATTGTCACTTTCTTCCATTAGGCTGTGAGGCTTGCCGAATTGGATTGAGCGATTAAATAACAGGCCCATCACTCCGAGTTTAGTATGATAAGCGAGAATAAAACTGCAATATATATGGTTTTAAACCAACTTGTATGTAGTGTTTCTTGTAGAAGGACCTGTCTACCAATAGTGCTGCTTCCTAGTAACCTGCTCTAGATGTTGCTATGCAACCTTGTTTAATTCTCGTGCTACGAAGGCTTTAGCATATACCAGTATATATCTGTTGTTAATGCCTACACTAAATACCTCATGGTAGCCACTCGTCACCTCATCAATACCCACCTTATTCACACATTCGCCTTTCTTTCCTGCGTTATTCGCTATCCTTAGACTCCACAATTTTACCACACCAAACCACTGTTACAGAGTGGTATTCTCCTCCTATCCCTTTTATCTCGTAGCAAATCCCTAAAAAACTAGCCCCGCACCATGTCTAACATTCAACCCAACATCACACTGAACTCCCATAAAGCTAACTAAATACCTCGCTAAACACTTCACTTGGCGTCGCTTCCCTCCTGTCCCCTTGCAGCCTTGCCTTAAACCATTGCCTGAATTGCCTAATTCACTCACTTAACTGGAGTCCACTTAGCTTAGTCTTATACCCACGATGATTACCTCTCTTCTGCTATGTACAAATTCACATAACTAACTTTGCAATCGTGTTTTGAAGCTCTCGTTCACTCACCTCCAATCGCTTCAGTTCATTTCTTTTGCGCCTGCAAAAAGAAATCAAAAGCGTGGAAAAGGCAATAGCCAATTCAATTTCTACTAGTCACTCTTCTTTACCCTACCTCATAGAGGACCGCTAAATACACCCAACTATGAAAGAATAAAAGGTATCTGATAGCATAATGAAGAAATGCATACTAACCTCACCATAATTCCCAAAGCCGTGGGTTGAATTCACTATCTGAGCTATCAGCGCTAAGATGGCCCCATGTCATGAAGAAATGACACTGACCATACTACATACGTCACTTAGCTCAAGCTCATACTAACATGACAAGGAAAACGGATTATGGTCATCCGGCTGCAATCATCTTCAGCTACTCTTCCCACCGGCTCGGCCCGAGCATGTGTGATCGAGCTACTTTGGCCTCGGAAGACACCAGGATCTTGCAGAAAGAACCGTCATCTTACAACACAACAGCATGAAAAGGATTATAAAACATCGACTTCCCCACGGCCATCAACAGTAACCCACCACCGTCGCCATTCATGCTCGCACTCCTCAAATCCCGCATTGCCACGTGACTGATCATGTGTCGTTGCACGTGACCACTCACGTGTGACGCCACTACGGCCACGCCAATAAAACAAATGTTTGCGACGAAATTAATTTTCCTCTCTCGCCCCCTATTTTCCAGGCATTTACCCGACCACGCATCGAATATCCACCTCAGAGCAACGAGGGGACTTTCATACAACTACATACGCCTGTCTTTGCAAACGGACGAAGTCTTAGAGCTCAAACTCTACTGCCCAGGGCACAACGGAGCTTAAAAGTTTCTACCCCTTAGTTTTTGTCAGACCGACAACGCCATCTGATTGGTCAAAACCAGAAAAAAGAAACAAAGTGGACAAGTTTTTTTCCACGTTGTTTTTGTTTGGCATTTGCAAAAGATCCTAACCGCAGTAACCTGGCGGAAAATTTTGGACACCAGTCTTCGTAAGCGCAACTAAAGGGGCTACCAATCAACACCGCATGGTCAGCGCATAAAAAATGGCCGTTCTACCTGCGAAAAATGCTGCCGATTCGAAGCAGCATGCAAGTGGTGCTCGCATTCGGCAGCGAAAGATCTCGGTCAAGCAGCCGTTAGCCATTTTCCGGCAAAAAGACCTTCCGGCGTTAGACTCCACGAATGAGCTTGAACCCAGTCAAGTGAATCATCTCAGTGGCGGCCAGCAACAACGAGATCCTCACGCCATTGAGACAGGTGTGGATAAGAATGAGGAAGAGGAGGTTCATTTACAACAGGTGATAAATGCTGCTCAGAAAGCTTTACTTGGTTCTACCGACAAGTCAGAGAAGCAAAAGAAAGCTGAAGCAGAGGCTGTATACATCCCGACCCCCGATGCTTCCAAAGTGTGGACTGAAGCGAAAAAGTACTACAGCGACCAAGTTTTTCGCGAACCTGAGTCGTACATCAAGTTCAGTGCTACTGTTGAAGATACTGTAGGTGTTGAGTTCAACATAGACGAAGAAGATGAAGCCTTTCTCAATGACGTGTTGAATAAAAACCCGCCGAAAGCAGCCGCAAATGAACCGAGGTGTTCAGAGTCCGAGTTTGAAATTGTATGTGACAAACTTGAGAAAGCCATTGAGCAGAAGCAGCCATTTTTATCAATGGATCCCTCCAACATATTGACCTACCAAGAATTGCATTCATACATTATAGACGACGTCAAGAGCACCACGCAAGCCGGTGACAATCTCAAATACCTTCTGACCACTTCGCTAAAAGAAAAGCTCTCGAAAGAATTAGGTATTAATTCCTTCGAAACACTCTTTGACAAGGACTCTCAGCCAGGATCAAAGGCTTCCCAGACGCGTTCAATTCCTAAGTTGTTCGAGTTGTTTGGTGAGCAGATCTACGAGCACTGGAAGAATAGAAAGATAAGCAGAAAAGGACAGTCGATTCACCCCGTTTTGAAATTTGAAGACCCCAATGCTAACGAGAAAGATAACGATAATGATCCTTACGTGTGTTTTCGCAGACGTGAGTTCCGCCAAGCTCGTAAAACAAGACGTGCGGACACGTTGGGCGTAGAGAGAATAAGAATGTTACAGAAATCGATACACCGTGCTCGAGATTTAATACTTTCCATTAGCAAGAGGGAGTTACTTAAATTAGAACTGCTCGAAAGTGAACGCGAAATATTCAGATTGCGTACGGAAGCCAAGAGCGTCAAGCGCGCTGTTGGTGTCAAAGGCGATGACTACCTCTTCTTTCCGCACAAAAGGAAAAAGGTTGTTAACGTCGAGGAAGAAGAGGAAAGCATACGGTGCAAGTCGGAAAGAAAGCGCCAGGATACGCGCGAAACACTGGCAAGTGCTCCAACGAAGGAGAAGAGTGTCACTTCTCAACAAGAGAGTTCTGCAGCACCATCCGGTCAACCATATGTCAAGTTGCCCCCTTCAAAAATTCCAGATATGGATTTGGTTACTGTTTCTTTGGTGTTGAAGGAAAAGAACGAGACCATCAAGCGGGCTGTTTTGGAAAAATTGCGCAAGAGGAAGGAGCAGGACAAGGGATTTGTCAACATTACAGACGATCCGTACCAACCGTACTTCAACATTTCTACTAATGCTGTGAATAAGGAGTTGAGCCACATTCCATACCTGTCAATCGCTGCAGCTAATTTCCATCAGATAAACACCACCAATGTTTTGAGCGATGCCCTCAAAAAGCTGCTAGAAGAGGCAAGAAAGCCCTTGCCAGGAATGAAGACTTTCAGAGGCTCCAATGGAGAGCTTATTCCGTCGAAAGCATTCCCGCATATTCTGTCACTACTCCAGGATAAGATCAATGCAAGCAAAACAAACTCTGTCAGCTACGTCGCTCAGCTCTTGTCTAACATTGAAACTCACAATTTCAGCGCTTATAACAATGGGTATGGCCAGCAGCAGCAACAGCAGCAGCAGGCACTAGAATCTGATGCTGAATCACAAATCTCAGACCCAATATTCCGGTTGAGAAAGCGTGCTGGTAGAGCCAACCGAACATTTGTCGATCGGAGAGGATTGGTTACTAGACCGGATGATATTCTTGATGAGTTTTTAACTTTCGAAGAAGAGGGAACTAATGATAGAAGTAACCCAGACGCTATGGATATTGACAACCTGAGCAGCATTCCAAACGTTTACGATTCCAGATATGATGTCGTGAACAGACTCGATTCGAGGTGGAAATTTGACGATGACCTTTCCGAGAACCAGCGCGGTGATCGGAATCCATTTGACTTGGACCCCTCACGCCTCAACTGTATCAGCGAAGACACTCAATCTATTCGGTTTGGATCGATGTTGTTATCAAAGTCTTATGGGCTTTTGAGAGAATCGGTACACCAAAAGCAGCAACTTTACATTCAACAAGCCAAGTTGCGCTCATTGCAACAGCAATCTTCAAGAAAGCTGCAGGGATCGGGACCATATAACAACTTGAAACCAGGTAGCAAACCAACAAATCAAGTTGGGAACGGATCGCAGCATCAACGAAATAATCAAAGAAATGTGGTACCTAATGGTCAAAATAGTCCTGATAACTCCAGAGTGTCGAACACAAAGAAACAACTCATGTCCGGCACGGGTCAGCCACTTTCGGCAGCGCAGATCGCTGCTATCAAGGCCGAAAAACAGAAGCAACAACTTCGTGCTGGGTCTTCGCTGCAAACAGAGTCACCGCAAATGTACAATAGCAGCCTGAGGGCACCAGGCGGGATGATAGGCAAGCCCTCGGTGCAGATTAACTAGGGAAGATAGAGTATACCAGGGGAGTATCTGGTAGCGTATGAGTGGCTCGTACATAGCAATTCAGCTCTTGCTCTTGATGAGTGGGGCTTTGTAACATACTAGCATTTGTGGGGACACTCATGACTTAATGTATTATATTAGCATGAAGATGTAGTGTAGTGAATAATCTTGAATTCTTGATGAACTCATGGAGCCAGTGAGGAGCAAATGGAGTTGATAACACAAATTTGGGTTTGTAAATCGTCCAAGTCCTGGGTATCGTCGTGGTAACACATTATCTTGGAATTAAAATCTGTGTCTATTTTATGTTTATACCTCTACATGTTTAGGCTCGAAGTCTACTACCAACTCACGTTCAGGTGTCACGATTTTTCTTTCGCACTTGCAGCCATTATTCGAACCTCGTACAAACTCAATTAGTGCTGCCAGATCAAGTTAATGTTATTACGGTGCATATAAACATTTACTTGGATTTTATTTTAGTTGCTATTTCAATCAGGTGTCAATCACGTTTACATAACAAATTGAATGTTCATATCCTGCGGATGCGAACAACTCAACTGTGGTTTCTGACTATACTTCTGACTCAACAAATTACGCATGTTGTTCAACAAGGACAAATACGACTGGTTGGGCTGCTCAGTCAAAACTTTGATGAAAGACCACGACATGGCACCCGTGGCCTGGCCGTTTTCCCTGGCATCCGCACTGGTCTGGTCATCCTTGCATCCCGACAAGGAAATCACATCTGCGGGAGAAGTCTTCATCTGGCGGATCTGATCCTGGTCAACATTTCTGCTGCTGGCCACCTTCTTGACCATGCTGGTCAAAGACAGAATGGCACCACCAATGTTACCTTGTTCATAAGACATAAACGCACTAAGTGCACCAGTACCAGCTTCCTTCCATAAATTAGGCTCCTTCACAACACCTTTAGTGGAGTACACATAAGGCAAGTCCAAAGCAGTACCAGAGTGACAAGAGTCATACAAGGCGGTCAATCTGCATCCTGGCGGCAATGGACGCACCATTATTTCGTGCATATCGTCGTCAACGATGTGGCCTGCCTGTTCAAAGTCCAATGGGTATATAACGTCATCGTAGCCACTTTCCTCGTCACCATCCAAGTCCTCAGTGACACCACCGTGTCCGGAATAGTGAAAAACAAGCGAATCGTTAGGTCTAGCATCCTTCACCAACCACTGCATAGCTCTAATAATGTTTGCTTTAGTTGGAACACGTGCAGCTTCACGCTGGTCATCGGTCAATATAACCATGTCGTCCCATTTGTAACCGTACCTTGAAACCAAAAAGTTGCTCATGTTCTTGACATCATTGATACAACCATTCAAGGCGTTCTTAGTACCAATGTAGTTAATTCCCACAAGCACTGCCTTTTTGCGTCCTGAACAGTTGGAGTACTGGAAGGTCATGTTGGTGTTCTGACCAAAGTTTTGTGGGGTAGTTGGTGGGGGAGCAGAGGGTCTTTCATAGGAACGAGAGTTGTAGTTATTTTGAGGCTGCGATTGCTGCTGTGATTGCTGCTGGTAGTTGTTGTAGTGGCCTGGAGGTGGTCCTGAAGGTGGTCCATAACCTGCTGACGAACCATAGTTTGAGGGTGGTCCTTGAGGTGGTCCATAATTGTAGTTTTGAGGTGGAGCACCTTGTGGGGGTCCGTAGTTGTAGTTTTGAGGTGGTCCTTGTGGGGGTCCGTAGTTGTGGTGTCCTTGACCTGGAAACATGATAGGGGGAAAACAATCAGAAAAGAATCAACTGAATAAACTAAAAATGTGTAGTGAGAAAATTAAAATAGAAAAGAATAAACTGACAAGAAGGAAGAACGAGCTCAGAGAATGATATGGATTTTTTTAGTTGTTCATTTGTAAAAGTAGAATATCAGTAATACAGAACATGGACGTAGTTTGTAAATTATGTTGAGTTTGCCGAATTCAGTATCATGACTACTCGGTTTCGGACCGGTGGTTACTTGGCAATTACGTCATCACACAAGGCTGCGAAAAGGTGTTTGTGTTATGAAACCGGGGCGCAAGCAAGAACAGTTTCAGCGCATTGGCTAGGATTCACGAAGGTTTACATTGGAGTTCCTGGTGAGGTTAGTTTAAAGGAGCTTCAAGTCACTAGTAGAGGTGGAACTTCCAGTTATAACTCAATTTTAATGGAACAGTCGTGGTTGTTAGTTTGGAAGACTGTTGCTATATACAGGAGTAAGTCTAGCTAGTGTAATTGCAGAGCTTGGTCAGATGGTGTTGATTGCATCTGGTTCACGTAAGTCATGTATTTTCGATGACTAACTTCAAAGACGTCTCTCAATGGGTAGAACTCTACGCAACTCCATTTTCCACGCCACGAGTTAAAAGTACAACCCGTTTGTACCGCGCAGGTGTTACGTTGCCACTAGCAGTGCTGTATGCAGGTCTGGCGGTTTGACGACTTGATAGTGGTGTGCGAAAATCCGAAGAGATACAAATAGGTTGGGGCGGCTTTCTTCAGAAAATTCCGGAAGTCTTCTGAGTAGTTTATGGGAGATTTGGGTATCTGTTTGGGGATATAGTCGAATTCGATTATCTTTTTCAACTGAGATACTTCCCAGCTTACTTTTTGTTTCTTTGGCTTCTCATAAATTACATACTAGGTTATTCATCGATAAGGTCTTTCCAGTGCTTAGTATCACTGGGGAATAATCTTATGGCTCGACCGAGAACTCGACCGAGAACTCAACCGGATAATTGTGAAACTGTAGTTCAACCGAGAATTCGTTATCCTAGAATAACTGAATAATCTCGTATTCTATCCTAGCTCCATCTCGTCGATGGGGACTTCTAAGCAACAGCACATTTTGCAGCCATTCTTGATTACGTAAGCCGGTCTGAATGGCTTGCGAAGTCGTCTATAGAGATACCTTGGTGATGAATTGTGTATATGAATTGGAAAGGTGGATGAGAAAGACGAATAAAAGTCGATGAATGCCCTGAGGAATTGATGAATTGGAAAGGTGGATGAAAAAGACGAGCAAAAGTCGATGAATGCCCTGAGGAATTGATGAATTGATGAATTGATGAACATCTTGTATCTGATTCACATGCATTTACAATCCTTTCTTATATCCCCTGCCTCATCGTGAATTTTCCTTCTGCCATCGTTGTCACCGCAACCTTTTTCCTTCTTTTTTCTAAACTAAAGCAATAAACTTTAGCTAAATGACCTAAAGGTCACAGAAAGTGCGCACTAAAATAGTTCTCTCTAAATCATTAAGTCTTTGAAAAGACCTTTCATGCCTAGCAGTCTTTCTGAGTGGCCGATTGACTTTCTACCTCAATACTTCGTTACTCTAATAACTACGTACCAATCGACCACATGGTTAACTCGTCAGTAATATTTGACCATGTCACAAACCGTTCGCCTTATATTTGGGTACTCTACAATTTCGCTCACCGATTATTTCGCAAATAGTCCGTAGCCAGGTGATCAATTGATCAGTTAACTAGTTTAAAAGCTCATCTCACAGTCGTTGAATATCCAGATTTAGCAATATTCATAACTCGGTGATAACTCTTCTCACCGAATACTCTTCATTTTGAAATTAAGTTATCTCCCGTTCTCTTTTTATCCTTCTTTTCACATGTCACCCATCCGAATCATAGACATACCCATCATCGCCACATCCCTCGTGGTGGCGTGGACCGAGTCGCTTCTAGCACTCGTCACATCGCTCCTTCCCTCATACGTCATCGCATTCTTCACAAATGCAATCTCCGTGGTCTACAGTGTCTTTACCCGTGTGCCATTCAGAGGACCGCTGGGAGCAAGCAGGTATGTGGTGCTCCTGGAACACCCGGAACTAACGGAGCAGACATACAAGAACATGCTCGCTATCCTCAATGCGCCCTCCATCCACAGCATCGCCGAAATCTTCGGCTACACTTTGGAGGACAAGATTGTGAAAACTAAAGACAACTATTTATTGACAGTACAAAGAATCATCCTGGGACCCGGGGACACAAAACCAAATTCAAAGTCAGACAGGCCTGTCATCTACTTCCACCATGGGCTTCTTATGAATAGCGAGGTGTGGATCACCATGGTCAATGCACGTGATAATCTTCCGTTTCTTCTTTACGATTTGGGGTACGACGTGTGGCTCGGTAACAACCGAGGAAACAAGTACTCGCAGAAGCACATGTTTCACAAGCTCAAGTCTGAGCAGTTTTGGGACTTTTCGCTCGACGAGTTTGCGTTATTCGACATTCCCAACACCATAGACTACATTCTTGCCTACACTAAACAGGAAAAACTCACTTATATTGGTTTCAGCCAGGGTACGGCCCAAGCATTTGCATCTGTTGCTGTGAACACCGATTTGAATGACAAAATAGACCAGATCATTGCGATATCTCCCGCGACTACCCCACATGGACTCTACCTGAAGTTCCTAGACGTCTTGTTCAAGCTGTCGCCCAATTTTGTGTACCTTCTTTTTTCGAACAAGGTTCTTCTCCCTTCGACCTTGTTTTGGCAGTCCATTATCTATCCACCGCTCTTCATCACTATCATTGATTTCTGCAACCACACCTTGTTTAACTGGAGCTCTAAAAACATCTCGTATGTGCAGAAGGTTGCGCTGTATGCGCATTTATACTCCACTACTTCGGTCAAGACAGTAGCGCACTGGTTCCAGATCATGGGGCTGCGCAAGTTCCAGATGTACCATGACCATTATACGAGTTTGTCAGGCTTGAAGTCTATTCCGTATCCATTGAAGAGCATTCGTATCCCCATTCATCTTATTTACGGTACTGTTGACTCTTTGGTGGATATACAGGTGATGCGGGACCAGTTGCCCGATGCCACCACCACCGTTCAGCCTGTGGAAAATCATGAGCATTTGGACAATTTGTGGGGAGTGGATGTTCGCGAGAAGGTGTTTCGGTATGTGTTGGAGTATTTGGGCGTTGATGATGTTCAGGCAGAAGCACTTAATGAAGAGGGGGAGGGAGGGTTTGATTTGGAGCGTGAAGATTCTGTTAGTGAAGAAGTTAATACAGAGGATGCTTCTGGAGAAGATAGTCATGATGACTCTGGAAAAGGCTATTCTGAAGAAGATCATTCTGGAGAAGTCAGTGACCACCAATACTAGGAAATTTATTGGAGAAGGCATAATTAATGCATAGTTTTCGCTTCGTGCCCTCTCTTAGAGGCCGTGCGTGCCCGCTTGTGTTCAGATTCGAATCTTCGCTAGCATTCAATGGGTGACGATTTCAAATTTTGTAAATCAGATGTAATTTAGAACAAATTCAGACTTGTACGGTGAGTAGAGTTGCGTAAAGTTCAGAAATACAAACGAACAAGCTTCATACGTAATTCTAACAAAACGTTTTACAACCTAGTGTTGTAACTTGGTTAAACCAGAATCGGAATTGTACAGTAGAGATTCGGTTCGATATGGATGACACAAATTTTACACAATGAGGGCATTGACTGGAGAAATGATGGTTGAGGCTGATCGGGGGTTTAATGAAAGTATCCCAGTCAACATTAAATCCTCACCGATCATCGTTGCGAAGTTCGAATTGTTGCAATATTTCGGCCAAAATTTCGAAAACCCGAAAAATGATTGCAATTTTTATGGGGTGATGAATGTCAAGTAAATGTACACAAATTACAACAGTTTACCCTTAAATTCCGACAGCATAGAGTTCAATACCTATGTGCATTATTCATCATTTTAAATGAAGTTTGATTTCACATTCCCCGCAAATTTAACTACGTGACTGTATCAAACAACTAAACCTTAGGTCAAAAGAACCAATTACACCTTTCACGTTGGTTCAGTGGATGGGGTTTTATTAAGTTCCCAATAAGTGTTTATAATTTGCCAGGTTTTGGAGTGTTGTTTGACTAGATAAATGGAATAGAATTTGGACCTTTACCAAATCGACGACCAAGCAGTTTTTCCCTAGACGATTGCCAAGTGTGGGGTAATGGATTTATACCTTAGCATACTAAGTGTTCCACCAGGGAATCCCATCAGTGTCTCATATTGTGTTACCCCTATCCTAATGCATTTGTCTATAGTGATTGTCACAATTTACACATGCGATTACAAGTTTCTGCTCGCCAAAAAAAGATACCCAACATTGACATACAATTCCGAGAATCAGATATGACTGCCTTTCATTTTCTTGTAGACATTAAACTGCAACTTGAAGCTAAGTGCCACAAAAGCGTATCCCTGTAAATCAATTGTTAACCACCAAGGTATGCCATGGTTATATTATACCTTGAAAATCTCTCTTTTCAATGGGTATATCTGTTTCTATTAGAAGCTAGGAATGATGCGATCAAATCAATGCAAACGGTGTATCCTGAAACATTTTTAGGCAGGTTATCTCAGTCGAGTTATAATTATGGGGATATATGGGTTTCCCATTGTCCCAGTAGTTCTTTACAACGGTCACATGTTCCCATTTACAAATCGGCTACGGCACAAATATGGAAATGACCGATACCCCTGACTATTGTCTTCACGACTTGAAAATCCCTTTTGTAATTTGATCCCTGATTTTGGGCCATAGAGACACATACTGATCTGTCTGGGTGTTTTGTAGAGAGACGTCAGCGGAGAGTTCACGCATAACTCCTTGTCAATAAGTCTTAGGAAGTTCAGCAAAATTTTCCTTGATCCCTGTCTATTATGTTAGAGTTTTACAGGTGTATTTGGTAGCGAGGACAAAACCTATCTGGTTTACTACCTTTGTAATTTTACCTGTCTCACATTATGATAAGAAAACGTCCCAGTACCCCGTGGGAAATAATATGTATATAAGGGGGTTGAAATCCCTCCTTTTCATCTCCATCATCATCTTCTGCTGATTATACTACTCAACTTCAACTAAAATGGCTTCTAACTGTGCTTCCTGCTGCAACAACTGTTCTGACTGCAAGACCTGCACTAACAAGTGCTCTTGCTCTACTTGCAAGAAGTGATTGGATTGCAAATCACAACTCGGCCAGGCCTTGAGTTAACTTCGCTATTTAGGCTATTTAGCTTCAATATAAATGTGAGAGAGAGCCGTAGAGTTTGGAAAGTGCAAGGGTTACACCTGGTGGATTGGCATTCTTTGTGTCACTAGTGGAGGTTTGGGTCCCTGTGAATTCAAGCACCCGAGTTCAAGTAAATTTGTTTGAGAACCCGGGGTTATACGAATTATTGAGTCTAGCTGCATATTTGCTTAGCAATTCCTGGATCCGCTACTTTGTATTTAAGTAACCCAAATTGAGTCTAGGAATTTGCAGCCATATTACGTAATACTATCGTATCGACAGGCTCCCAATAATGGTGTTATACATTTTCACTTGAGTGATCACCAATACTGCCCAGACGACTAAAAATGCCAGGTTCACGATCTTTTGGGCTGGACGCTCCGGATTGTCTCTTGCAGACATTTAATTCGTAGCGATAGAGTTCAGAATTTGACCAGAAAAATGCCAGAGTCACGTTGATACTAATATTGCTTAATTTCGGTCTGACCGCGGTCTGGTTAAGCAAAGCAAGCATAGATATTGAAGTGTTTAAGTTAGTGGACAACTCACTCTTAATTTTGGCAATAGAATTCTGGTTTGTTTTTTATAGTTTGCGAGGTTACACACACTTGTTATTTTATGGCCAGCAACAGTAAATGCATTGCATACTTTATACATCTATTTATTTATCGAGATTACAACTCATTTCTGTGGTTAGATCTTTCTATTCTTCAGCGTATTCACCGAGGGAAAGTTTCGCAAGCCTATACTGTGCGGTGATTCACTGAACATTGGATTCGGATGATTGCAAAATTCTGTATGACAGTAGTGCATAATGCGTAGAGTTGCCAGTTTTTAGGCTCTCCTCATGCGAGGTTGAATATACTGAATTTATAGAGCCGTCACTCTAGCGCTCCGACCTGCAATTGCACACCACTGATGGTCAAATTGATTAGGCTTCACCGTATTAGGTAAAATAGTCCAAGAATTAAACAATACCTCCCTGATAGAGTATCCATGAAGTCATAGCTTCTTACAGTGTTTAGTGGTCTCAGATATTTCGGGCTTCCGGAAAGCGGTCAAATCAAACCCAAAATATGGTTAGTTTTACTTTGTGTATGTACTTCCAGTTTGAGTCAAAAATAAACCAAAGAAATCTAATTAGTTCGTATTTGTGAAATATAGTTATCATCTTCAATATTAGTTCAGTATTGGTTCAATTTATGAGACCAATACTCAACATTAAATTCACTAGCGATTAGCTACCTCTCAGTTAAAGTCAGATAGCTCATAAAAGTAATAAAAATCACACTTCGTGCTCTAACTCTCTTAGGGCTAAGCTAGAGATGTTTTCAGCCTCACGTCACTTAACTCTTCATAAGAACAAGGGAAACACATGCTAGTTGTTCGTCCTCACACAATCTCCACAGTCAGACAATAAATGTTTGCATTTCGTAATCGCACTGTTCACTTGTTTTCGTGTTCTCACCATTTTTTCGCAGCTACATTTTCATGGATGCTCTGAACCAACAGAAGTCCACCCAACCAACCATCCAAATGTTGCACTCCATATCCCACACATCTCACACACCACCCAACCAGTCCATAGCATATCCAACCAACAATGAATTCCTTCCATCGACGCTTTTGCGCAAGCTTGAGCAAACGCCCTGTACAGACCCCATCATCCACGACCTCATGAAGCTCACCCCCCATGAACACCAAACAATATCACACCTTCTGCATGAAGACTCCCCCGAGGACATCAACACATACTCGAGTAGATTGCTGGAACTACTCTATCTTTTGAACGAGGAAAAACAACTAGAAGACGAGGCACGCATTTCCATCGAGCAAAAGCTCCTCCGCCTAACATCTTATATTCCATCTCCAGCTGCACAGTGGTTATTCCCAGCGTCGAAGAAAGTTCCCGAAAATCCTCAAGAAGAGGAAAGTGAAGAGGAACCCGAAGAAATACCCATTGAGTCGAACTCACCGGCACCTCCCATGTTTCGCAAGAGAAAAGGAAGAAAATCCAAGAAACAAATCGAAGAAGAAGCCGCAGCAACCGCACGATATCTCGCAGAGGCTGAGGCTGCAGCCGCAGAACACGCAGCAAAAGTTGAAGCCGCAGCAAAAGCCGCAAAAGAGCGCGCAGCTGCTAAAGCTGCCGCCAAAGAGGCCGCGAAAAGAGCCGAGGCCGAAGAGGACGCAAGAATAGAACGGGCGATGAAAAACAACCATGTTTACCCCAATATGGCAATGTCCAAGGTGCTCATTGACAACTATGCGCAGTTGCTCCGGTTCTCGTCACTGTACTTCAACCTATCGCTAGCTTCGCACATAACGAGGTACTTGGTTGATGTGGTTTATCTGCTCCAGTACTGGGAAGTGTATCATTTGTTGTATCTCATTCCAGACTTTGACTATTTTCTCCGGTTGGTGAGTTTTGACGTAGTGCAGACTCCTTTGGGGCCACTAGTGCGGCCACCGGATAACTACATGGAAGCGTCGATGCAGAGCGGTAAGCAGTATCCTTTTCCCTATCCGTTTTATGGGTATTCGTACCACTCTTTTGATCTGCGCGCCGAGCAGCAACGCCTCCTGGCAGTCAACGTGGAGCTGTATGCGAACGTAAGTTTGGGAGAAAAGAGAAGGAGGGTTGAAAACGAGCTGACAAAGTCAGCGAGTACTGAGCAGGAAAAGAAGCAGAAGCAGAAGCAGTTAGAAAAGAAGCAGCTGGAAAAGAAAAAGTTAGAGCAAAAACAGTTGGAGCAAAAGCAGTTGGAGAAAAAACAGTTGGAGCAGAAACAGTTGGAGCAGAAACAGTTGGAAGAAAAACAGTTGGAAGAAAAACAGTTGGAAGAAAAACAGTTGGAGCAAAAGAATTTGGAACAAAAACAGTTGGAACAGAAACAGTTCGTGCAGTCGCAGAATCTTCTGGACCAGTTGCAAAATCAACCACTTCTCAATCCCCAACCTCAGCACTTTCCGCATTTTACCAATACACAACCTCAACACTTTCACAATATGCAACCTCAGCACTCCCCGAACATACAATCGCAGCACTCTCCCAACATGCAATCACAGCACTTTCCTCTGAAGCCCCTGCCAACAAAAAAACTGCCAACGAAAGCCACATCCATCAGTTCTGGCGAAAGGAACCCACAAGCTAAAACCATCAGCGGACCTTATGAGAAAAGAGAAGTGGGTGGTAGGGAAGTGCATGACTTGCCTTCTACGCAATTCAAAGGTCGAACGGAACATAGAGACCAAAATCATCACAGTGATCACCCACACCAACAAAAAACCCACTCCGAACCCGTAAAAAGCATACTTCCTACCAACGCTAGCAGCTTTCAGGGCACCTTTGTTCCAAACCAATCAATCCCATTTCAACCCTACAACCCCAAACCTCATAAGCCCAATCCCCTGGTGCTCAACGACAAGCCCTCGGACGTTAGCAGCAGCGACGAAAACAGCATGGACGACACTACCAGTGACGAGGAGTTCCATCATGCTAACTCAGAGTACCGCACATCTGAATTCGCACCGGTTGCGGGCGCAGAACGTGTGTCAGAATCGGTAATGGCTCTTCCCAAGTTAGTCGTTGTGGATGACAAGAATAAGCGGAACAAGACAGGGGTAATCCACCAGTGCCATTTGGTGGATCCTTCGTCGTCACAGCCGTGCAGAAAGATCTTCTACGGTAAAAATGAATTACTTAGGCACCAAGAGTTTGTCCATGCTACCAAGAAAAAAATCTACAAGTGCATTTACTGCACGGAAAAGGGCGCTAAAGTACAGAGCTATCCGCGGCACGACTCCTTAGCGAGACATATCCGCAGAAAGCACGGTGTCACGGGCAAGGAGAATAAGCTTGCGGTTAATTATGCAAAGGAGAATGTCGAGATTATTGATGATTCTAGGATGGTTTCGGGGAACCCGCTTCCACACCCGCAGTACTTGAACCTGGACTTCACCGTGAAGGCTGGAAGTGGCTATTCGAGCTCCAAGAAACCGCAATTCGACACTATTGCTGATATTGTGGTAGATGACAGGGAAGAAAGGGCGAAGAGAAACGAGAAGGAATTCAAAAAGGGACACACTAAGAAAGACTCCCGAGATGAGTCTGATGATACAAAGACCTACAATACGATAAGAGGCTTGACATCCTTTGACGCTCGTGAGCCTAAACGGTCGAAAACAATAGAAGAGCTCTGTAAGTCGGAGGAAAAACAGGAAGGCCAAGCTGAAAAGTCGTACTATGAGCAACAACGTCATGCTTTTTCTGATGGCGGGCGGTTACCACACCAGCCTTTACCTTCGATCTTTGGCGAAAGGCCATTCCCCGATGCATACAAGCAGCAGCATGACCCGAAAACAGAGATACCCTCCATGCAGATTCCAGGAATTGCGCAGGTTTCTGCTGTGTCGCCTAATATGCCGAACCTGTCGCTCGTGTTTCAGCATAACCAGTTTCCCGACCATACGAGGGCTCCGATACCACGGTATTATGATGGGGATCTGGGGGAGTCTAAGGAGAAGAAGACGCCCACACTTGGAATATTTCAGTATGTTCCGAAGAAAGAATAGCTAAACGAGAGCACGTTGAGCCAATAAAGTAATTATACTGAATGAGTTGTAGTATTAATGTGTAGCTGATGTTACTTATACTATTTTGAGCTAGAAGACATGGGCACAGACTAATTCATTTAATGAAGTGCATAAAACACATATTTTTGTTCAAGTGTTGCAGTGGAATTATATGGCTGCAAAAAAAGAATAATTTCGAGACATGCGAGTAATTTGAGGGAAGAAGATGGCGAGGTATGAATGCAGAGTGAATCACGTGGTTTCGAGGACGGAAGAGGGTTAAGAGAATATGGATGTGAGGATACCTAGCTAATAGTGGAATTTAGAGGTCCTGCAGGTTTTGCTATTTAAGACCGTTTTGACAATCAAGCGTGTATCAGCTAAGTGAATTTCTGGTAATGAAGGGTATATTAGCTAAACGAATATCTTATAGAAGAAGTAACGAAGTTGCGGGTGTTGATTAGCCGTGCCTATGTGACACTGAAATTCGTTAGTGAAGGTTATACACAAGAAATTGCGAGTAGGGCTGAAAAGTCTGCTTTTGTCTTAACAAGTCGATAGAAGCAGGCCCCATGATAGAAAACAGCTTCAAAGCCTCAGATTGTTTCAAAACTAGTATGAATTACAACTTCGATTATTGGCGAGGAATTACCACTAACGACATGTGACCATACACAGCCTTCCTCGCGAAAAAATGAATAGGTTTGTCAAGTAAACTAACCGTTTGTATTCTTTGCAGCATTACTTTTGCACATCATTGTTGTACTTTGCTTTCGGAGTGACGATGGCTGCAAAATATTTACACCCGTTCGAACCATAACTTTCAACATAGACACTTCGAAAGATACTTACAAGATGTCCGAACAAATTCTTGGTATTATGTATTTTGAATGGGTCAAATATATCTTCTAACCCTGATTCAAATTCCAGTAGCTAAGGATATATGCCACTTTTAAAGTGAACATGAGAGGATAGCGTCAATCAGATGCCAGTCAGATATTATTCTGTTAGCCTATAGTTTTATAAGACATAGCTATGCATATTACTCATTTGTCATACCCTCGAGGTTCTCTAATCTCTGGCATCAAAACCTTTTTGGTGCTGACCATTAGTCCACGTATTACCTCAAGTTTACTTTCAGTTATCTTACATTTCCCCCTCCGTTACCCCTTCCCCACATCAGCTGATCACAAACACCACAAAAGTGCGGAGTTGGTAGCAACCTAGATTTCGGCAGCAACACGGGACAATACAACGGCATCTGCGCAATTGCGAAGAGCAATTCGTATGTGGGTAATGTGAAGTGGTTACGGTACTCATCTGTCATAGGAGGCACCACAATTGACGGAATCGAAAAAATCTCTCACTACCGTTTAATACCGATTTTTGAAGAAGATTGTCATGTTAGATCACGCCAAAAAAGGAGTCATTATCAATTGGCGCAAGCGTGTATGCTACCACGGTAAACTATGGTGACACAGTTGATAACTCTACAATTAAGTAACAACTGATTAAGTGTTACGTTTTCGATTCTTGGAGTTCGTAGTAATATTGGTCTGATTGAATCCTATTAAACTTAACCCTTCCATCTTATTCGCTCTTATTCCATCTTCACTAGGATTCCAACCCTACGACTTTTTTCTAGTTTACTTATTGCCCTGGCGTTCAGTAAATATTAACATTCGTTTTGTTCGTTTTGTTCGTTTTGTTCGTTCGCTTATTTTACTTTCACCGTATCTATGTCTTTCGACGAACTCTTTGCATTCCCAACGCAATCCAAAGTGATCCTGCCCAAGGACTCGCCAATCGAGCTTTCTGGGCGGGTCCTCAATGTCATGACACTGCTCCCATCCCAAATCTACAAGGACAAGACCTGGAAAGTCGAGCCTGTTCGCGGAAACTCCGCGCTCTACTCGTCCCACTTCTTTCTCGACCAGCATACAGAATGGGAAACGCACTTAATTGCGTGGACAGGCGAGTTGATCAACAAACAAGGCGAGTCTGTAGCCACTGCTGACAACATCCAGGACGACCCGTTGTACTTGGACGAAGAGGACAAGGCTGATTTGGAGAAGGAAATCCGTACCGCGTGCCGGAGCGAAAATATCCATCCTGTGTGGTTGTTGCGCCGAGACCAACTGCGCTGGCGCAGGTACGCCGAAAACGTGTTGTGGCCAGCGTTCCACTACATCCAGGGTGAGCCCAACAATGGTCGCGAGGAGGCTGATGCGTGGCATGATTATGTGAGATTCAACGAGGTTTACTACAACAAAATCAAGCAGATTTACAAGCCTGGAGACGTGATCTGGATCCACGACTACTACCTTTGTCTTTTGCCACAGTTGTTGAGGATGGAGTTCCCGGACGCGCACATTGGCTTTTATATGCACGCGCCATTCCCTTCGAGTGAGTACTTCCGGTGTTTGTCGAAGCGTACGCAGCTTTTGGACGGTATTCTAGGCAGTGACACGATCGCATTCCAGTCGGAGAGTTTCCAGCGCCATTTCATGTCGTGTTGTGCGAGGGTTTTGGGGTGTGAGGTGACCAAGGGACAGGTTTCGGCTTACGGTCTGACTATCAATGTGTACACCTTGCCAATTGGAATTGACACGCGGCACATCGAGGCGGAGTTGTTTGGGGTCGAGGAAGGAGAGGGGAAGAAGGTTAAAGAAGAGATCAACGAGAGGAAAAATTCCGAGGCTGGGGTATGTCCTAAGGAAACTGATCAAAAGTCGAATTCCGAGGTGACTAGGTCTGCTATCAAATCTGATTCCGAAAAAGAAACACAAGTGGATGATCTGTTGGCCGAACAACTTCATTCAAGTCTGTTACTTGCTGCGTCTGTCGACGAAAAAGTGTCCGCCCTTCGCTCTCTCTACCACAACAAAATCCTTATCGTAGGCCGTGACCGCCTCGATACAGTCCGCGGTGTGGTTCAAAAACTCCAGGCATTTGAGATGTTCCTCCACATGTACCCCGAATGGCGCGATCGCGTCATGCTCATCCAAGTATCCTCCCCGGGCTACCTGCACCTTGGAAAAGTAGAAAAGAAAGTGACTGAGATCGTCAACCACATCAACACCGAGTACGGTAGCTTGAATCTGACGCCTGTTTTGCACTACCAGCGCAGAATTGCCAAAGACGAGTACCTCGCGCTCCTTCGCGTGGCAGACTTGTCCTTGAACACTAGTGTTCGTGATGGTATGAACACCACTGCACTCGAGTTTGTCATGGCGCAAAAGTACCACCACTCACCATTGATCTTGTCGGAGTTCACCGGTACGGCGCTGGTGTTATCGGATGCCATCTTGGTGAACCCTTGGGACTCTGTGGGCATTGCTAAAACCATCAATTCAGCTTTGCTCATGTCCAGTGACGAAAAGGCACAATTGGAGAAGAAACTTTATGACCGTGTGACCCTGAACACTATCCAGACCTGGACGTCGAAGTTCTTGGGCCATGTGTTGGAGCACACCCACGAGTCGCACTACACCCCGGCGTTGAACAGACCCTTGTTGCTCAACAACTACAAGGCTGCACAGCGTCGTTTGTTTCTCTTTGATTATGACGGTACCTTGACGCCGATTGTGCGTGATCCTGCTGCCGCGATTCCGTCGGCCCGTCTCAACAGTATTTTGGACACATTGTGCGCGGACCCGAAGAACCAGTTTTGGATTATTTCCGGCCGTGACCTGGCATTTTTGCAAAAGTGGTTTGGTGACAAGAACGTCGGGCTTTCTGCTGAGCACGGCTGTTTTATGAGGGATGTGGGGTCCAAGGACTGGATCAACCTTGCGGCCGCCTTTGACATGTCGTGGCAGGAAAAGGTCGAGGAGGTGTTCCAGGAGTACACTGAGAAGACGCCCGGCTCTAACATCGAACGTAAGAAGGTGGCGTTAACTTGGCACTATCGCCGTGCCGATCCTGAGCTTGGTGCTTTCCAGGCTGAGCAGTGTTTCAAGGATTTGGTGGACAAGGTGGCTTCGCTGTATGATGTGGAGGTGATGACTGGTAAGGCCAATATTGAGGTTCGCCCCAAGTTTGTCAACAAGGGAGAGATCGTCAAGCGTTTGGTGTTGGCGAAACACGGTGCTAAGCAGGACCCTCTGCCCGTGCGTGCCTCACACGAGGATATTCTGGTGGAGGAGTTGCCAGACTTCATGTTGTGTATTGGAGATGATGTGACGGACGAAGATATGTTCCGGTCGTTGAAGGAGATTGAGAGCGAGTGGCACTTGAAGGACTTGCCCAAGAACAAGTACGGCAGCTATGGTGTTTATCCTGTCGCGGTTGGTCATGCGTCCAAGAAGACGATTGCAACATCGCACTTGAATGAACCATCGCAGGTTTTGGAGACTTTGGGTTTGTTGGCGGGCCAGGTGTCTTTGTTTGAGAGTGCAGGAAGTGTGGATTTGGACGATCGTGGGCACGTCGAAGGAGGTGCAAGCAGTGAGAGGAGTAAGAACGAGGTGAGAAAGGCAAAGGAGAGAAAGCAATAAGGATATTGTTTCGATAAGTCTGCCGTTTTAGCCTACACTATCTGGTGGTCAAGAGTGTTAGGTTCTAGCCAATTCAGATCCTGGATTCTACAAGAGCCATAATCGACTGAAAGTGCGTTGTTGCTCTCAAATCATTCGGATTATGTAGAGAAAACGAGAATGTACAGAATAGCATGAATACATGAAAATTTACGAACAAGAGGGAGGCTTAAATCAGATAAGCAGTCGAGCAATAGAGGTGTCCGTGTAGTGTGTGAAGAGCAAGCTCGAAAAGGAGCATCAGCTGTACTGACTGATTGATACTAGTATTAAGGAGTGATCTTCAAAGATGACGAAATGATATCTTTTCAGGTCAGAGTGAAAAGATCAAACAATGGTGCAAAAATGAACAGATAAGTGAACACACAAATACGGCTTTTAGTGGTATTTGCTGAGTTATCTATTGACTATTTTCAGTTAGTTAAGAATAGGTGTCAAACATTTAGATAATGAATGTCAGCTGATACGCACAACAAACTTAGTGTTGCTTGACAGGTCTTGGATTAGGGATTATATATGGAAACACAATCAAACAATAAGCTAATAGTAATCCAAAGTACTATCCGGAAATATAAGCTACAAGGCTAAAGCCTTTGTTCTAAAAATTAAAAATAACGGTATAATCAACAACATTCTGAAGCACTTTTCTATTAAAAGCTATTTCTTGTCTCAATTTCAACTCCCATTACTTTTGTTTTCTTCGTGCACATCTGATGACATTATGTTGTGGACATCTGGCTCTTGGGCATCGTATGATAGCGCTAAGTCAGCCGCCTGCATATGAACACCGGCGCCCACAAGCCCGGTACAGTTTAGCCGGTACTTTTGCAGCCGGGGACAAGACAGAAGAGCCATGACTTGTGAATAGGAATTACACAGCAAACCAAGAAGTGATACACCCTGTGGGAAGAATTGCCAATTAGCAGAGAGCAAACACGAGTAAATGAGGTATAAAAGAGTAATATATTGTGAATACTATTAATCAATGAATACCATTAAGGAGATCGTTATTTAGGTATCAGTATTCAATGCCAGGTTACCTCATCATTCAT
Source organism: Kodamaea restingae (assembly GCA_003707425.3). Lineage (NCBI taxonomy): Eukaryota > Fungi > Ascomycota > Pichiomycetes > Serinales > Debaryomycetaceae > Kodamaea > Kodamaea restingae. Next base: position 178,156 of record PPJA03000021.1, read on the forward strand.
TTGTGATTCTTGATAATTAGATATAAATCTTCACCAGCCCAACAAACGATCATTACTCTTATAATCACACTAAATCAATTTGTGGCGTACTGAGGCTCAGTTATCAATATTTTACTTATAACCGACTTACTGCCGAAAATCAATTTTTCAATCATGAGCTTTTTCAAATGGGGCTTCCGGGCCAACCTCAAGATCCATCAGAGTGACGATGCGCACTCGGTGCCGATCGGACCCAGCGGAATGAAGTTCTCGCAGTTTGTTCGTGAATTGGATGTCATTGACTCCAAACGCAAGCTCAACTTGCACCCCTTGCTTTTCAACGGAGTGCTCCAGACTTTGTACTACACTTCCAAAGACACCAGCAAGCAGTTTTTGGTGTACTACGGACGTGAAATATTCACGTACAAAGACGGAGGATGCTGCTCGCTTGACTGGGCAATCCCAAGCGAGGATAAAGCTGTGTTTAAGCAAAAGTACGACGAGACCCTTCCAAAGGACTCGCCTCGCTTGCACCCCAGAACTCGTTTTCTCGAAAAAGGTGAGCTTCGCGATAAAAACACGCCTATAGTTGTGGTAATTCACGGCTTAGCAGGTGGTTCGCACGAGCCTTTGATAAGAAACCTCGTGGAAAACGTCCAGAAGAAGACTCCCGACTGGGACGTGGTTGTGATCAATTCTAGAGGGTGCTGTAGGACCAAAATCACCAGTGGAAAGTTGTTTTCTGCCTTTTCCACCGATGACATCAAGGAGGTCTTGGTGGAGTTGAAGAGAAGAAACCCCAACAGGCCATTGTATACTGTGGGATTCTCGTTTGGTGCTGCATTGTTGCTGAACTTTTTATCTGGAGTCAAACAAACCCGCGGAAAAGTGCAAGAAACAAAGGAAGATGAAGAAAAACAGTCGAACAGCGACTTGGTACAGGCGGCGTGCTTAATAGGATGTCCCTGGGATTTCGTGGACTCTTCGTACCACCTTCAAAACTCATGGAGTGGGTCGTATCTTTTTTCACCTGCACTTTCACTGTTCCTCAACAAGTTGATCAAGAACAACCTCAACGATTTGTCGGCCTACGATGATGTTCTTTTCTGTAAGGAAAACATGGACAAGTCAAAGAAGGCGCGTGTGATGAAGGAAGTCGATGGGGTGTTCACTTGTAAGCTGATCGGGTACCCTAATGCCATGGAGTACTACAGGGATGCATCGCCAGTAAACACAATTGGCAGGATTCAAACGCCTACGCTTATTGTTAACCTGACTGACGACCCCACCATCAGTGTGCGTCTTCCCGATGAAGAGGTGCGCAGCAACCCGTATCTTGCGATGGTGGAGACGGACTTGGGTGGGCATCTTGGATTTGTGAAGGCCAACGGAGAGTTCTGGGGAGTTTCGGTGGTGGAGGAGTTTTTCAAGAAGTTTGAGGAGACGAGGGAGTAAAAAGGAGATGGAATACGGCAGACTGGGAGGGAGGTAAAGAGATGTTGGATTGGGAAGAGATTGATAGAGTGAACCTCTGTGAATGAATATCATAAGGGAGATCATAGTAAAATATCCCCAATGAGTTGAAAAAAAGTCCAATGGAGATTCATTCGTCATTAACATCTGATCGATACGCAGGTGCAGAGCCAATTTTAGCGTAAAGCTGCTTGAATAAAGTGGTAAATATGTTGACACAATGTCCGATTTGATGGCCACATACTCCGGACAGATCAAAGGCGAATAGTCTAGATAGTCATATTTATTAGAGATGTGGGCTCGTTCTTTCGTATATATTTTAGATAAAATTATGTTTATACTGTGATGTTATGAGTGAGCTTTAATTTGAAACGGCATAGATGCTATGTTTTTGACAAACAGAAACCTGAGACTTCTATTTTTTGCCTAGTGGCGCTTTAGTTCTGCTGGATTCCCCATTTCAAGAAAAGATCAAGGTCATTGGTACTAAGAGTGCACCCTAGGTAGTCTGATTACTATATGATCTGCTTGAAAGCCCATTTCTAACAAAAAAGTTAGTAATAAGCCAATCCGTGATCAAGAGACTATTGCTGAACATGACTACCATCAGCTGTTGTATGGTAGTAGGTGTTGTATGGTGGTGTTGTATGGTGGTGTTGTGTGGTGGTGTTGTGTGGGATTTTAACACAAACAAAATACACCCTGTACTTGAGTTAGACGAAAATACTTAGATCAGCCAATGTGGTAGCTGCTGGTATCTCTGTCTAGTCATTAAGCTGTTGTCAGCAAACGGAGGTTGCATAAATATGAAGGAGTCAATTATAAATGGCTGCAAAAAAAGGAAAGTGCTGCAACGGGTGATTGTGAATTATACTCTATTGGATTTTGTAAAAATAAAGGAGGTAGTTCACAGGTAAAACATTACAATGATAATAAGAGCCTAGCATCCGTGAATTCAGAACAACTCATTGTATGTATTTGCTAAAAGCCCTCTAAATTTTGTAAAACTGCGTCCTTTACTTTCAATAATGAGCACCTCAAGAGACTCAGAATTGTGCCACAAATAGAAAAAATCTCTCCTAGAACCGAACAGTTGTAAACTTCCAATCTAAAGCCTACCTAAGAAGCTTAGATTGAACCCTAGATAGAGCAAAAAGGGTCTCGCTTGTTATCGAGAACCAATGTCTTTCAAACTTTATTTCCTCGCCGAGAAGCTTGCCACTACAGCATAAGCCGAATAAGATGCAAATTTCATATATTATCGAGTTCAATTAACAGCTGTATGCCAGAGGCTAATGCACTCCTCAGTTTACCTTCTGAAGTAATCCTCGAGGGGCTTTTGCAGCTATTTATGAGATGATTCTCAAAAAACTGTGCTAAACATAAAGAGGTAAATATTCAAATCTATAGAGTCAGTAACGTAGCTATACGATTAGTGCTAATCGGGGCTCAAATTCAGGAAACAAGTTTTGTCGTGGGTAGCTTCAGTTAATCCTTAAGTCAACCTTTACCATTCTTCTATTCTTCCAACTAACGTTTCAGTAAACTCGAAGCAAGCAACGCGTTATCTCAATAAAAACTACTGATTTATTAATAAGTCAACTTAGGTATGCTTGGATATAAGACAATATCTACTAATGATTGGTGGTGAACCGCGTGCAACTTCATCTAATCGGTTGGACATTTGAAGACGTATAAATAGAATTACTGAAAGCTGCAAATCCATAGACTTCACAGAAAGATATATTCACTAGCGAATTGTACGATTATGATCAACATGGCTTAAAAATCACGTGAGGGCCACATGTCCAAAGTGGTAGTTGGCATGCTCATACACGTTGGAGCAAGAGTTGTGTCATCCACCACACCTAGCGAGACAGATGGTGAGATAACTTCAAGCTTGATGTGGATGGCATCATAGTCGATAAACAAATTGGTTTCACCAAATTTTCTACTGTTGAGTTGTTTAGGGAGCAGAAACTGCGTGTGTTTTAAAGATGACTTAGTTCAACAACCGCAACAAGATATTCAAGAAGAGTAATTTATATTACGCTCTTAAACAGTTCTCCTTCGTGTTTAACAAAAATCATCTCGTCAAGTTCCTGTAAGGTGATGGACGTATAAAAGTTCTCCCTTTAATCTCTAAAGAATCGCCCCAAACCATCCCCAAACCATCCCCAATCCTTCTTCCTTGTCTACCCCTGCATAAACTTCAACGACAATTTTATCCCCTGGATCGAGACAACGAGAAAACACAACCACATCTACCACACCAAAGAACATTAACTACTCCACACACCTCCCGCAATGGCCCATTCACTACACATGTAAACACTCGTTAACTTTGTGAGTACATATAACTTGATCAAATTGTACTTTTGAAGAGAACTCCTTCAGACTCGCGTATGCCAATCTCACCAATTTAACCGCCGTGCATCCATATACTCAATTGCTCTCACGAGATGGCAGGAGTTTAAAATCCATATCATAACCAAAAATCGCACCACATGCGAGCCATGCCTTGATCGGAACATCATGTGACAGCAATGGCGCCATTTCGAAACATCTTGGATCCGCAAGCATCTTTGCTGAGCGGCGAGGTCCACGTCCTGCAAATTAGCGCGTCAAATACTGCCGTTATGAGCGCACAAATTTAACTTTGCTATAGGCATTTTTGCAGGTCTTCGATGCGGCGGAATTTTGTCGAGACTACCAGATAAGAGTTGCTCGGAATACAACGGCAAGATCCAAGTTTCATCTTGATTGAGTTGCGTGTCATATATTGATTGTGACCTCAGGTTTTTGCGAGTGCCATCGAATTCAGTTCTAGACCAAATACTGAAGACAGTACGAGCTTCACAGATTGCTTGATAGAAGTGATTCTCTCTTGTCTCAGCTTCTACAACCAGAGTATCGTCTACGCACTGACAACCAGAGTATCCTCAACGAGACTGAAAACCAGATTAATCAATATATTTGGAAACTAATCTGTTTACATAGATAACTATTCGAAAGATACCTAGTTTAGATACTATCACCAACTCTGATAGATACTACCAGCCCTGCTAACTCACTATACCACCACCGACGATAACAACCATATTAGGCACCACCACCGACGATAACAACCCTATTAGGCACCACCAACTGCATTGACACCACCAACTGCTAATACCAAAACTCTTGCTTTTAACTGATACAATAATTGTTCAGATACCCTCGTTACCTACTATCAGTTCATAATCAACAGTCGTCAACATGTTCAAACATACAAACTCGTTGACCCTTTTTGACGCCCGCCTCAAAAGCCCCCACAAAGACGTGGTGCTCGTGAGAGGTGACGAAAACGAAGTCGAATCGATCCCCTTCGAAGGAACACTCAAAATCTCTACACTCCATGATATGCACGTAAAATGCATCCGTCTCTCGTTGATTGGAGAGTACAACGTGGAGTACATAGAAAGAGGCGAGGAAAATACCATCAAAGATACATTCTTCGACCGCCTCTGCACACTCCGCGTGGACTGGGACAATCTCCTCACGCTGGGCCAGGGCTCTATCGCTTTCGGCAACTACGGCGAGCGCTTCACCAAGTGGACCAACATGGAAAAGAAAAAGAAGGACAAGAAGTCTGATAAAGCCGAAAACAGAAAGACAGAAAAGCCGGAAAAGACAGAAGCCAGGCCAGGATTCTTTCGCAACAAGTCCACCCCATTGTTGGGCGATGACGCACATGCTAAAATTTTGAAACTCCCGCAGAGTGGAGCTGACGGAACGCCTTTTCCAGGTGCTACAACCAAAGGACATTCCTTTTTGTTGCCAAAAGGTAACTACAATTTGCCTTTTCGCGTCTACCTACCAGCCGATACACCGCAGACCACTGAGGGACTCGGCAGTGCGTCTGTTTTGTACCGCATTCACTGCACCATCGAAAGAGGACGTTTTGAAAAAGCCTTCCAAATGAGCAAACCTGTTCGTATTTTGCGCACACTCCACCCCCAGAGTATGTACTTGCTGAGCGACATCGATATCGATAACTGCTGGGCAGGGAAAGTGCAGTACAACGTGAGTCTCCCTCGGAAAGGTGTGGCAATTGGGTCCACTATCCCCATCAAAATTTTGGTTATCCCAATAGCTAAGGGTCTCTCATTGAAAGGAATGGCGGCATGTATTGTCCAGCACTATAATATTGAGCATGAGGAAGGTCGTTCGCCCGTCTGGGAACACTTTATCTCCAAACAGGTGTTGAAGTACAAGACCGAGGGGTTCCAGGACGACAACTGGCACATCAAAACGCACTTCAAGGTGACTGATCAATTGAAGCTTCTTACCCCAACGTGTACCTTGAGACAGGGTATGATCCAAGTTAAGCACCGGTTGCGTATCTCTATCCAATTGCAGAACTTGGACGGCCATGTTTCGGAGTTGCGTGCCAATTTACCGATTCACGTGTATATTAGTCCCAATACAGGACATGTGGTGGGTAAGCACTACTATATTGATCCTCAATTCAATTCGTTTGTGGTGGACAAGAATCGCGAGGATGTTGTTTTCAAACACCACGATGAGGCTCCAAGTGAAAACGTCTCTGAAGATGAAGATTCTGAAGGCAGTGAAGAACCTCAGGAAGATGCCCCTCCATTGTATCAGAACTACATGTTTGACAAGGTCTACGACCTCAACAACCCGCAGAGTCCTATGGAGCAGTTGCGCGTTCAGAGTGCTGGGAATTCGCCCAACCAGTCTAGCACCAATATCACGGGCTACTTTGACATTCCACGAGCCAACAGCCATGCCGACGTTTTGGAGGGTATTGAGGAGCGTTTGCAAAACTTGAGCTCGTCGGATGTGAGAACCGGTGCAGCAACTCCAGGTGCTGGGTGTGGTACACCCCGGTTTGGCATTACTCTGTCGGGATTTGTGAGCGAGGCCAATACGCCCCGGCGCGTTAGCGGTGCCAACACACCTCGCCACAAGAGTCTGAGCCATGCGGACTTGGTTGTGCTGCACCAGGTTCCCACTTATGCGGAGGCTTTGGAGGACGATGATGGGAGCGATCAAGAGGAGCTTGCGCCGGTTTATACCAACGGGACAAGAAACGGGGATTTGGAAGAACCCGAATGCAAACCGGAAAAGCCGACTCTAAGCCTGAAGAATAAGCTGAAGGAAAACCTAAAGGAAAAGCTCAGGAATAAGCTGAGGGAGAATCTAAAGGAGACTCTTAAAGATAAACTGAGTGAAAATCTAAAGGAAAAAGAAAAGGACAAGGAAAAGCCAAAGGGGTTGTTTAGGAAGAACCACTCGCACGTGCATTTGCACTTGGGCAAAGTGCGGAAGGAAAAGTAGAGGCAACGATATAAGAAGTTTGAATACAAAATTGAAGAATGTAAATCGAGTTGCGAAGTAAACTGATAGCCTGATATGTTAGAACGTAGGAGACGCGCTATTACTTTCTTACTAGCTTTGTATGTTGTGCTTTCTTCAACTTTAAACGAGCGATAGCCCCTACGAGGAGACTTCATCAAGGCAAGTCTTCAATTCAAGTTTAAGAATCTTTTAATAGATTTTTATTTGAGGTTTATTTTAAGGATCTGAGACCTAAGCTGTCACGTTCAATGGTTTACGCATAAAACAATTCCTTTACACTGCCTTCTTTGTACTACATCCAAAAGTTATATCTTCATGCTTAATTGTCGAAATGTAAACGCTAGTCGGAAGAATTCAACATCAACTAAGGTCAATCTATTCTGTAGAGAGTTTTTCGTTCAAAATTCAGTAATTCAATTCCAGTTCATACATTTTTAAACTAAGATTACAGATACTAAAGAGGGACAAGTATGCTACTCTAGTTATCCCCCTTCGCAGTCCGGCGAAGTAGAACTTGGAATAGCACTAAAACAACAACTCAATGATCCTGAACTCTGAGGTTGTTAGTCGGTGGCTTACATCCATCAGTCGCTCTAAATGCTAAAAAAAAAAGTGCCTCTTCAGTATTCCATTGCCGCAGAAAGTACAACGTGCTCAGTTCATAATAAACGCGACATTTTTGCAGCCTAATGCCCTTTGTCGCATTAATATTCTACAGTACGACATTGCGACATTCGCGTCAAAATCACTCTCACAATTGCAAGCGCTGCTTAGATGTTTCCACAAGCAACTCTGCCTCCCACCAGTAAAATTTGAGCAATTGTGCAATTTAATCACGCAAACAGAACCTATTCACTGCCACTAGCACATGAAACGAGATCCGTTCGAGATATACCGTGCTCAGCAGGAGAACTTTAAACGCGCACGATTAGGTCGCCGGCCTACTAAACGAAATGTGCTACAAGAAGTCAGTTCCAATAAAAAGCATTCCATCAGTGATGTGGTGAAGATCGCCAAAGCTATGGAGAAAAAGACTCCCAATGAACGAATGGGACTCACGAGTATAAAAACGCTTGAGAATGCCCATAATATCCAAACACGCACAGGTCGTGATGGGAATTCTACTAGAGTAGCATATCAGGAAAGTATCGCATCGGAAAAGAATGAAGTTGGGAAAGAAAATGAACAAAGAGTTGCAATCTCAAACGGGTTTTCAAACGAGTTACGGGCCAATAGAAATACAGACCATAGTGGGGAGCAAGAAGATGCAAGCCAGCAACAAAATAATCGCACCTGCTTTCCTCCACGGAAACTTCAACACGAGTATGAATCTAACATTGATCAATATCCAGAAGATCAAAGCACCCATCTTTCTTCTAATATTTCAAATAACTGTGTTTCAATAACCGAAAACAAAAGTCGCCAATGCCCTCAGAATGATCGATCTCCTTCGAGCTTTCCAACTCCCGAAAGCAATCAAAGTGTCTGTCCTCCACAAAATATTCGAAATACCACTCAACACCAAGGGCACGATGAGAATGCCTGGGTCTCACATATGAATTCTATTCAACCCAGTACTCAGTGCATCTTAAAAGCATTGAAAAACAATCTTGATTCAGCTGAACCAGTATACACTGCAAACTCAAGCGTGCGTGTCCAAGTCCAAAACTTTTCCTCTACGAAGCCCAGAATGCCTCTATCGAAGCTCTTTTCTAAGCTTAATAAAGGAAAGTTCACGCCCCTATACAGGAACTCCAGGCATTCTCGCTTCTCAGAGTTTCAAAGAGATTTCGATGGCCTTAAGGGGCCAGAGTGGGATGTAGTTCTGGAATTTTTGGATGGTTTGAAGTTCACCCGGTTTGACTACATACTGACGGCGAGAGGTGACCTGGGGGCAGAAGTAGAAGAGGTACAAAGAATTGGAAAGTTCATGTATTTGGCTCATGTTTCTGCGAAGAAAGTCTTGCTTACGCGAGTAGATGCGAGAGTAAATCTCAAGGCTGGTGATGTTGTTTTCTTGGGAAAAAGTGACAGCTTTATGGAGTTTGGTGGAGAAACTTTGGAGGTCTACTACAAGTGGAAGGTTTTGAAGTGTGAGTAAGGTATGTTAGTAAGTCCTTCGAAATGATAAAAATGATGGAAGGATCTACTATGATGGGGTGGTTTTAATGACTTATGAACTAAATTATAAATTCAAATATAGTGTATACAAACAACGATAATGGAATGTTGTAAACTGGTTATTACCTGTAGATATAAATTGCACACGTAAACAGTTTCAGTGTCAGTAAATAGATTAGTAGTGAATCAATAAACTAATTAGCCTGACTAAAACATCACTACATTAAATATAATTCAATATTATATCACTCTTGGTGAATTCACTTTCTTACATTTTATAGGATTGCACCATTTTCAAAAGTCTCGTCTCTAACTAATTATTTGTCCATCCTACTATCACTCACACATTGCTTGTACATCTCCCTAAACTTCGTTAGTTTACCTCTGGGGTTTTTATCCTTCACGGTTTCTTGACAATAAAGCATTCATAGCACTATTCTTTAAAGAAATTATGACTAAATTATTTCTAATCTAGTCGAATGATTAATCTCAATAGATAGATTCGATGCTTGCTAAGAATGTCCGAGAAGATATGATCTGACTTCTATTGACTATAATAGTTTTGTCCTATGAATGTTCACTTGATCGAATTAAAGAAAGCGAAGCTTATCTCTTGGTGTGACCCCTCAATATAAGATCTCGAGGCCGCTATTTATAGTGGCTATCAGTTATGACAGGTCCATCGTCAATTATACGACTGTACACAAACATGATACTCGTCTACGTCGAGTTTGCATGCAATTATGTTGACGGTCTGTTGGCACATGACACAAGGCGTACTCCCATGTCAATTCATTCCAAATATCGGTCTAATGTTAATTCACATGAGCATCACATGATCATGAGAATTATCATTCTCAGTGACATATTCCAACACTCTTAATATAACAATGTAGAAAAATGAACTGCTTGATCCGTGGGACGATGACTTTATCTAAAGTAAGTATGGCAAAAGCCTGTAGCATAACTCCGTTTTTCTTCTGATCACAATTCTTCAAGGTAAAATTATATACCCCAACACCCACCGATGAAAACCTTGAAACCCGGTATAGTAGCAAAATACAGGCGCAGCCAAACATGAAGTAGTGAATTCGCGCAGATAATATACTCTTATATGTCTCCAAATCTATCACAACAGAACGCAGCCATTTTAATGGCTGCAAAAATGGCTGCAAATAACAAGCTTATGTAAGCATGTGGGTGTTTTAAGTGGGTGACAGCTGCTGCTGCGGCCACGATCTTAAGCAAAAGAAATAGGGTTTAAGATGTGTCCATAGGAGTAGATTAGTTTATAGGTTACATGGTCTTCTTTATCCTTGTTGAAGTACTTTTCGAAAGCTGCACTGATAATTTGACCAAACGTGAGTTTTCTGGTATAACAATGCTTTGGTCTTTGTGGTGTTTTCCGTTTGCTATAGTTCATATGCATCACCCTTAAATTAAGCTAGACTCAAGTTTTGTAATGTTTGTGCGGTGTTTTATCACCCTTAAATTAAGCTAGACTCAAGTATTTGTAATGATTGTGCGGTGTTTAGCAAAACAAAAAGTGGGGAAAATTCACACATTTGAATATCCCGCACATGAAGTATAGCACACAGTTTGAAGGTTGCGACCTTTTGAATCCGATAATCACAGTACTGCTGAGAGCCACTACTGAGAGTCATGTTCAAAAAAGTATAAATATCGCCTCTATCAATTGACTTGAAAAGATGATAAAGTAAAAGCTGCCTAATGCGGTTAAGTATAGCCTTTCTCCGAGAGACAAAACCCCGGTATCACTTTTCATCTCCAATAAAGTAGTTGGATTCGAAGCCCCTGCATATATTTGACGAATTTGTAACTCCGGTAGTCAGTTTGCCATTCAATCAACAATACTTTTCTAACTCCGAAAAGACATAGCGCACGAAAATAATGCTTCTACCTAACGCCGGAACGCACCCCTACTGCTTAACTTCTTTGCAGACGTTTCCAGTGTCTGAAATAGATACCACTGTAATTCGGCTCTTGTGGCGAATCTACCTATACACTAATGGTACAAATCAAAATTATAGGAGAAAGCCAACAGAACAAAAGACTAACAAAAGGTTCTTTCAGAAGTCTTCTCCGGACATGATATAATAGGCATACTCTAACCCCTCTTGCTTCATCCGCAGATACTCCACCTGTCTGCATACTTCCGACTGTGGGGCGAAAGTCGAACGATAAACTCCGTAGCCTTCGTTATCTCACAACTTGAAAGTCTACTCTCTAAAAGACATCTCAATCTAAATCATGTCCGAGCCCTGTACTACGATCTTCCTACACCCCGAGAGGCACTCGCTAGGCGTCTAAGTACACCCCCAGATCCCGCCAAACACTAATACCACACTATAAGCATATCAGCTTTTTTTTCACTTTCTCACGGGCTTTTATCATATGAAACCGAACCCCGCAAGGACGAAATGTATATATGTGAGCACATTTGCATGAATTTTTCATCAACATGACTCGCAGTACCATTGCTATCACAAACGAATCGCACCAAAACCCAACAAAGTATCGTGTTGAGTATGAGAAGGCTGACCTCGTCCTCAACAAGTCTACTCTCCCCAATGCAGAACTTCCTGTGATTGAAACATCTTCACACATTGCAATCATTGGCGGTGGTTTCTCTGGTATTGCAAGTGCTATCAAAATGTTGGACCTTAAGCAGTCTGACTTTACGATTTTTGAGCAGCATGCTGATTTTGGCGGAACATGGTATGCCAACACGTACCCCGGGTGTGCATCTGACATTCCTGCCATCTGGTACTCTCTTTCGAGTGCATTGAACAAGTCATGGTCTGGTGTCCAGCCTCCTCAGTACGAAATTGAAGAGTACATCCAAGCCGTCATCAAAAGACACGATCTTCGCAAACACGCCAAGTTTGGCCAGTCCGTACAGACCTTAGAGTACAACGAAAAAAACGCAACATGGTTGATCACGGTAGTCAACATCACCACTGGGCAAGTCACTAAGCACACCTCCAACATCGTTCTCTCGAACTCGGGTGGATTGACGCGTCCGCTCCACCTTAACCTGCCTGGTTTGAAAGACTTTAAGGGTGTCTATATGCATTCCGCAGTGTATGACCACTCTGTTTCGCTCAAGGGAAAGAAGGTTGTGGTTGTTGGTAGTGGTTGTTCTGGATGCCAGATTGTGCCTGCCATTCTCAAGGACTATGAACCAAAGTCTGTGGTTCAGATTGCAAGATCGAAGCAGTACATCATGCCCCCAATTCCACATGCTCTCCAGGTCATCTATAGGCTCTGCTCGTGGTCTTATTACTTGTTGAAGATGATTCGTCTGTTGGTGATTTTAATTGCAGAGGCTCGTTTCCCTCTTTATAAGGGCAACAGCTGGGTTGCCAAGCTAGTGCGCTACTGGAATACCAGAACCTCTTTGAACTACATGAACAGTGTTTGCCCGGAAAAGTTCAAGGATGCTATCATTCCAGACTACAAGATTGGATGCAAGCGCTTGGTTTTCGATAACAAGTACTTGCAGAGCTTGCACGACGACCGCGTTGATGTCAAGAGCGGTGGCATCGAGAGAGTTGTCGAGGACGGCTTAATTTTGTCCTCGGGAGAGAAGATCGAGGCCGATGTTATTATTGCATGCACCGGTTATGACATCCCCAAAAGTGCCAATCCCTTCCGTATCTATGGAAAGGGTGGATTTGATGTTCTCGCATACTGGTCAAAGAATGCCCCTAGTGCTTACAGAACTACGATGATCAGAGACGTGCCCAACTTTTTCATGATCGGTGGCCCCAACATCGCCACTGGACACTCTTCCTTTGTGCAGTCGTGTGAGAACGTGTTGAAGTTCATTGAGCGTGTTGCTAAGCCTGTTCTTGACGGGAAGAAGAAGTCTGTGGTGGTAAAGACTGAGGCTTACGAGAAGTGGTTTAAAGACATACAGGCTGAGTTGAGCCAGAGTGTTTACGGCTCTGAGTTTGGGGGTTGCAAGTCGTGGTACACTAAGGGCGGATATAACTTCACCACCTACTCCTACAGTCAGGTCCACTTCTGGTGGAAGTGTTTGTTTCCTGTGTGGAGCGATATTGAGTATGAGGATGTTGACAAGAAGACCAGATGATGAGCAATGATGGAGTCGTCGACTTGGATTAAGGGAGCGAATAAAGGACGAACTTTTACAAGACATGGTGGAACTCAGAAGTGACTTGTTAAACTGTCAGGGTATATTTAGTTACTGGTTAACGTGAGACCATAGCTGAGTGATGGTTTTTAGTATTTATGCTCGGATAGTTGCAATCGACGGAATTTGACTGGAAGTAGAAGCACTCTCCAACTGCTGCGGAAATAAAATCGCCACAACACAAGACTAGTGCAGTAAAATAAAAGATGTTAGACTTTATAGGAATCCAGATAAACATTTGATGCAGAATATTTGGTGTCAGTATCATAACATTTTGCAAACATCTGACCCACACTTTGCTTCAACCCCTGCGTAAATGCTGTGCAATACGTCTCAGACGAAAATATAATTCAAGGCTTCGTGAACGAGATCAACATTTTCATCACTGCATCACATGAAACCGAATCATTTTCTTCACATGTTAATGTAGATCCTGTAAAATTCCTCCTTCTTCTCTGGTGAAGCATAACGGTGCTCAAATATCTTGTGCAATGCTCACAGAAAATATACGCTACAAGAAATGCACTAGCACTAATTATGTGGAAATGAGCCTACTAATACACAGTAACACAGTAATGACACACTATTAATGTTGTACCACTGACCATACTCTAACACACCCTACTCTAATACACCGTAACACACCGTACTCTAACACACCGTACTCTAACACACCGTACTCTAACACAATAACCACCCACTGTCACATCCGCACATTCACTGATCATGCATTAATCGATCCTATTTATGCACAAAACACCAATACACTAATACACCCTCAGTCTCCACCACCTCGGTGTGTCACCCACAACCACTCCATCTTTTTTCTATACTTCTCATGCTCCTTCTCTAATCCGATCTCTGTATTGTTATAAGCTATTTTTCCTCCCTGCATCAACCCGTCATTTAGTCGAACCGCCACCATTTACTCCGGTCTTCATCGTAACTCCCCACCTTGAAGCATTCCCACATCCCAATGTTGTCAACTCTTTCGCGCAAAAATAGCTGACTATACCTCCATCAATCTCACTACTCTAACTCACACGAGACATGCCTAGATTTCACAATATACACTCAAAACCTCTAAATGTTTTCCCGCCTCGCTTTGTCAAATCTCTTTGCTCACGTCAACTCTCGTCGCTTATTTTTATTTTCCTCATGTACTCCTCCACAGTCCCATACACCCACAAAGGAACATTCACGCTATACCGCTTCTCGTTCACCGATGAGCTGGACTCGTCAAGGTACACGGTTGAACTCAGCAACAACGCAGCCACATCTGTAGGAAGATTCGCAACCACCTCAGGCGAAAAACAAGACTTGGTCACTTACATAGAAAACCCAACCCAAACAACGCCTTTCTTGATTCAAATCAACCCATTGTACCGCAAATTGAAACTCTTAGTGGCGCACGTGGCTGACACAACTACAGAAAGCATCTTGATTGTCAAAAGCCGGGACCAAAACTTCGACTCCATACAAAAGCATATCGAAAACAAGAGTTCGAGCATCGAAATCTCGAAACTCCAGCGCAACCAGCTCCCAATAGACTCCTCTGTGAAGACCGAACAGCGCTTCGTGATAAACGACGGCTATGCAGAGGAAAAGTTTGCAAATGGACCCTTATTTGTGTCTTTATGGAGCTCTGATGGGAACATTCTCAGGCCGGAGTTCGGCTTTGGAGTGTGGATATCGCAAAGGACAATGAAGGATGAAGTGGGCACTGAGAAACGCGAAGATCTGGTAGAAGAAGAATTCCAATTCACCGATGGAACCTCAAATAATACCGCTGAACCGGTACAGGGAAAACCCATCGATATCCAACAAAAGTCCGACTTAGAAAGACAAGCTGAATCGGAAAGAGCAAACTTAGAGAGATCAAAAACAGAAATCTCGGCAAAGTCTGACGGTGCAGGGTCCGACCGAGCAAAACCAGAAAGCGCTGTGAACTGCGCACGCTGTGCAAAGACAGAAAATTTCGAAAAATCTACAGAGAGCTCTAAATCAGACCCAGCCGTCTTCAGTGTCGCCGACTTTCTTAAGGAATTCACGTGCACCTTTGATGATGGCCCGGGCTTTCGCAATTCCATCAAACACTACGAAACAGAACTCCCCAAGTACAAGAAATTATGCTCCAATTTACTGGAAGAGCTTAAACGCTTGGAACTGTTAGTGAAACGCATAATTATCAGCAAGCAAACCATCGGCGAAGCACTTGTGACTCTTGGATACCTGCAGTTCGATCGTGTGATGCGCAAGCAAAAGCTCTCGCGTGAGTTTGCAAAAAAATGGCTGGACCTTTTCGCACCATTGGAGATGAACTTGCGCTTTTTCCTCTCCGAGGTCTGCGACCCCAAGTTGGTCCACAAGATCAACATGGGCTTGCCCAGTGTTGAAGGGGCTGACGTACTGGCGAAAAAAAAGTACTTCGAGGCAACATCGAAGGATTACTACAACTGGCTCAACAAGTATCTTTCGAACGAAAAAGAGAGGCCTGAGCTGAAGTTGCTCGTGAAACGCAAACAGTTTGAGTTGCTGAAGGTGGACTACTTGAACGAATTGAGTCTGGCCACTAACGGCCAGTACGTAAACCAGCTTCTCGAGAATCTCTTCAAGTTTGCTGGCTTGGAGCACAACCCGGCATCGCCTGAAGTTCTCGATTTTTCGGTTTTTCGGAATGTAAAAAGCAGCCAAAGTCTCTTGCGCGACTCGCACATAGTATACCTCAACGCACTTCTGAGGTTGAATAGTGAAAAACATCAACTTCGACAAAGAATTGAGGCATGCTCCACCAACGAGGAGTTGACATACGTAGTGAGATACAATTCCTTGACTGCAATTCAGGCTGACAACGATACTCCACTCCGCCTCGACACGCTCGACCAGCTCTTTACCGCGGTGCCAGAGATGCCTCCGCAATTGTCGGAACAGGGTGAGTTTTCCGGCATTTTGTACGCCTTAGGTGGCCAGGGTAAACCTGGCTGGCACAAGGAGTGGGTTGTGCTAAATAAGGGCCAGATGATCGAGTATTCCAATTGGAGAAAGGGCACTGCACCCGTCAACTCGCCTATTGAGGTGGCTCTATCCAGTGTCAAGCCTATGGCTCACGACAAACGCCAGTTCTGTTTTGAGGTGATAACCTCAAGAAACACCAAGCATGTTTTCCAAGCTATTAACGAGGATGAACGTGGAAAGTGGATAAAAGCTTTGTATAATGCGGGGCAGGTGGTCAATGCAAGCAGGTTGGAGAAGATGAAGAAACCCTCAGGCACGCAAAGTTCTGACAAGAGAAACGATAAAAAAGACGACAAAACTCGAGTTGATGAAAAACAAACGGATAAGAAAACTTTGGCTGCTCCAAAACCTCGACTTCAACCTTCGGCCTTGAAGATCCGAACTGACTTTGACAAACCCGTTTTTTCGCTTCCACGGGACAGCAAAACATCGCCTGTTTCCATTCTGTCTAAAATGTCCGAAACCACTGACTACCTTGCGGTTGTGCGTGCAGTTCCCGATAGTGACAACCACATCTGTGCTGACTGTAAGTCCACGGACTCTGTTGAATGGATCTCCATCAACTTCTTGGTTTGTTTCTGTGTGAACTGTGCTTCGGGTCACAGAAATCTTGGGCTGCACATAAGTAAGATCCGCTCTTTGAGGCTTGACAGATTTGAAAATGAGTTGGAGGCTTTATTGGAGTATGTGAATAACAGAAAAGCCAATGCCTATTTGGAGGCGCACAAAGATCCCAAGTTGTCCTCGATAAAATCGCCTACAATTGGATCTCCCATTATAGCCCCTAAAAGCCCTGTTATTAAAAGCTCGCCAAGTAACAAATACTCCCCACTTGTCCAGGGGGCTTTTGGCTCGCCAACCTATTCGCCGAATTCTCCGTCCGAATCATCTTCGCGGTTCCAGTTTATCCGCGCAAAGTATGTCGAAAAGCAATTTGTTAAGGACGTGCCTAATATCAACAATGTGTTGATCCGCGCCGTGCAGAAGATCAACTTTGACGACTTGTTGATGTGTCTTGCGTGTGGAGCTGATACAGCGCTTAACGTGCAAATATCTTCTTTGGGGGAGCCGAAAGTTGTGCTGTTGTTTGCGTATTCTTTGCGGAAGTTTGTGGAGGTGAGGAACAAGAAACTTTTTGCAGTGACCGAGTTGTTAGTGTTGAATGGATGCAAAGTGGATGCGGAGTTGCCGGACATTGGGATTTGTGATGCAGGGATGGAGTACTGGAATAGGCGCAAAGATAACTGAAGGGGGTAAGACTGTCAAAATATCAACAGCGAACCTTATTTGTGGGCGATAGCCGATGGATACCTGAATGTACGTGGGTGGCACCTGAGCTAACGGGGCTTTAGTAAAGAATTACGGAGGAGTAAAGGAAAGTGGAAAGTTAAGAAGTGATTATGGACTGACATTCAAGATGAGAACAGATTGATACGTGAGTGATACATGACGATCTAGTGGAAGAGATGGAAAATGAACTTTTAGACGTCATATTGATAACGAAGATATTCGATGTTTATAAAACAGAACCGAGGTGTTGATAAAACCTGAGAACTAATCATGAGCCTAATGCACTATCTAGACCAAACTGATCCAAAGTCTCATTAATCTTATGAGAGTTAATTAAATGAGCGAATGTTGAGCAGGCCAACTGAAAATAGTTGGGAGTTTGACTTAAAATCTTGAACTGGCACTCGTCATAACCAGAACAATTAATATGTAATGAATGAAAATAAAAGGATAATTGAAGATTTACTATCTATATAGTGCGAGAAAATTTTTCCGTAAAACTGTTGATCGTCTCACGATTTTCTTGGGGTGAGAAAGAGTCTGCAATAAAGCCCGTGAAAGATAAAGGCATAATTAGAAATTCATTCATAACAGTAATAAAGTGGAAAGAACATGGCAGTAGTAAGGGATCTCGAACAAAAGCCACTTGAATAGTTTAAAATGGAGAAGAAAAGGCCCCGTGGATAAATTTTCACTACACTGGTATACTCTGATCGGAAAAGCTGGACTCTGCATATGTTCAGGATGAAAGTTCACAAATTCCAATTTAAAGAAATTGCAGTTATTGTCATACATCCACATAGCCATTGATTTCATACTAGTTCTGACAATCGTAAATTTGATAAGATCCCTTATATCTATGCTCAAAGTTAACAATAAACTTACTGTATATGCGACCTCTAAGACTCTGCAAGAAAATTAAATAGACTTAAAGTTTGTGATAAACACAAAAGTACCGAAGGTTACGATTTTTCAGCCAATTTAACCTAGAGATATTTTATCTTTCCAGTCTGTAGATGGATGTTATTCTACTACTTCGATTTCTATTTCTTCTGTCAATGCAGATCCCCTTGCACTCACTCATATTGTTGTTGCTTAAAGTATTCGTCTCTCATACTATTTGTACTGATTACTTGGTATCAGTTATTTCTCCAAGACCCAGCTTTCAGCACTACACTATTTAATTTTGCTAGTATTTTACATATCAGTTCACTACTGATAAACATCTAACTCAGAAATTGCTGGTAATCAGTAGCTTGCTCCTCCGTCAATTTTTCGCAGCCAAATTCTAAAAAAATCTGTTTGTGGCTGCAAAATAATGTCCATTGTCAACAGCTATCGCTTAGACACCTTGATAGGAAGAGGCAACTTCGGCGATGTGTACAAAAGCACGCATATAATCTCTGGGGAAGTATTCGCTATTAAAGTGGTCAATTGCGACGAAAGCACCGACGATATCTCCGCGCATGTCCAGGAAATCCAGTTCCTTCTGCGTTTGTGCAGCCCCTTCATAACCAAGTACTATGAGACTTTTGTGAAGGGCTTCAACATGTTTATTGTAATGGAGTACTGTGGGGGGAAGTCGTGCTCGGATCTAATCAGATACATGAAGAAGATCCCTGAAAATATTGTATGCTACATCGTCAAAGGTATCATGAAAGGCCTTCAGTATCTCCACAGTGAAGGTAAAGTTCACCGCGACATAAAGCTGGCCAACATCTTGCTCACTGAAGCGGCCCAAGTGAAGCTTGCTGACTTTGGAGTGAGTGGTGAAATCACACTCACCAACGGTAAAAGAAAGACTATTGTGGGAACGCCGTTTTGGATGGCGCCCGAGGTTATATCCAAAGGCAAAGAGAGCGAAAACCCAGGATATGACCAGAAAGCCGACATCTGGAGCACTGGAATTACCATAATTGAACTTGCTACGGGGTCTGTACCGCTAGCACAGCACGATCCTATGAAGGCGCTCTTCGAAATCCCCAAACAGAGTCCACCGAAGCTAGAGGGACCCGAATTCTGCTCAGACATGAAGGACTTTGTGAGGTACTGTTTGCAAAAAGACCCTACAAAGCGTCCCAGTGCCAAAATGATGTTGCGTCACGCGTTTTTAAAGGGGAAGGACGCACAGGCTGAATTGCTGCAAATTCTTTATGAAAAGAACACAAAACCGACGGCTGCAAAAAACACAAAAAGCCCAAGGTACAACTTGGATACGCACAAGGAAGTCTCCAATCGGTGGGATTTGCAAAGCGTTGGTGACAGGTC
Source organism: Kodamaea restingae (assembly GCA_003707425.3). Lineage (NCBI taxonomy): Eukaryota > Fungi > Ascomycota > Pichiomycetes > Serinales > Debaryomycetaceae > Kodamaea > Kodamaea restingae. The sequence goes on from PPJA03000021.1 coordinate 197,849, forward strand.
TTTCCATCCAAATGGCAAGTCATTGAGAGAGATATGGCAGCCCCAAGCTGAGTTGCTTTTCTACTGTCTCAGTCAAGTGCAGCTTCGGGGACGAACAGACAGCACAAAAGATGCGGTAGCAAAGTTGATTGCGGACTTGTTACGGTATGAGGAGCTGCAGCCTGGCTTGATGGAGGCAATCATGGAGGAGATACATTACTGTATGGGGGTTAAAAGTGAAATAGTGAAGTAAATTGCGTTTGGAAATGTAGGAGCAATGATGAAAGGTACGTGGGATGTTTACAGGAATGGTTGGAAGAAGTTGGGGGCTCAAAGAGAAGAAAGCCATTTTAGATAGTTAACAAGCGCACGTAACCACAGCTAACAGTTTTAGTAAAAGTGTAACCATTTATGTATTCGGGGTCTGTAGCAAGGATGCTACAAGCAGCAATATCACTCACTGCTTGCATACTGTATATTTTGGCTAAACTTCTTGAATAAACAGTTTCTCAATGAGCTGGCCCACGAATAAAATATGAAATGCCTGACACTTTACATTTGGCATTACACAAAGGAACCAAAGGAAAAAAGATAGCGTATGTGTAGAGTGTACTAGTTGGTTATAGTCTGACACAATTTCGGTCTTCTATTTTTCCAAACAAATACTCCATCAAGTTCTAAAATCTTGGCCATCAATATTAACAAGTTATTGTGACCTTTGGTTTGCTTTGTATAATATTGTGACCCGCGGAAAATCTTTGCATTCGAAGATGGCTAAAGACGCTGGGTGAAACTAATGTAATGTGAAAAGGGCAAAGGTATGATAGCTGCTGAACCAAAACCAAATGGTGCAGATTTTTAGGATGGATTATTTACCGATTTTTGTAAAATCCTACCTGAATTCACAACAAAAGTTCTCGCAAAGTTGTCATCACCATGTATTTAGCAATTATCCCAATACGTATTCTATAACACATGTGATTCGTTGAGAGTCTCCTAGCCTACCCTTTATGGTCTCCCAATTACAACCTTCACTATTATAGAAAACGCTTGTGGTGCCCGAGCCCCTTATGCTTCAACCTTATTCTTTCTGTGTAAATTCGGAAATAACTCCTGAAGTTAAAGTTCGAACAGGAGGCGTTCGTTTTAAGTCTACCCTGCACGTTTTAAGTTTTTCTGTTGCTACAGTTGCAATGTGTATTGAAAGCTTGGAATAATACGGTGGGGAAGACATGGATGGCGGAATAAGCGGTGTAGCAATATAGAATACAGGGAAGTGAGAATATTTCAGAACATATTATAGGGTTCTATGGGGTATAAAAGTGTTGCAAGGTTCGAAGGAGTCGATTACAAGGAACCTACCCCTGTATTTAGAAAGAACTCTAACCTAATTCTTGCGTCAACTTGAAGGTTTTATACTAAGCTATTTATCTGATCCACTAAAACACTAAACCTACTATTTCGTAAGCTTATAATCAACTCGTGCTGATAAACTGGGTTTACTTCTAAAGCCCCTCCAGAAGCTAACTCCCCTTTCTTCCTGTTCTTCCCCCCCTTTTCCACATTCCCTCTTCTTCTCTTCTTACCCTCCCATTTGCTCCTTTACCTCTCCACCTTCTTCTCTTATTCCTTCCCGGCTCGCTCACATTCTTTCTCTGCTGGTCCAGCTTCGGCGTCAGTGTCTCAGGGACAACAACAATACCAAGTAGTGCATACTGTTCCTTTTTATACGCGTTGCCCCACACGCCGCTAGATCGAAGGCAAACTACAGATTCCCCACGAACAAAGCCACCTCCAAGTATCCATGTACCCATGTATACCCTCAAGCACAGTCTATAAATCGCCAAATCCCACCTCGCATCCCAATCCCACCTCTTACCCAACCTCCAACTGTTCACCTGTTGCGCCACTCCTCGTACATGAGCTCTGGAATCCTCATCTTCTCTGGTATTTTTGTGTCATTTCAATACACGCGTCCACACCACAGAATCTCGGGTTCCAAAGCCCAAAGCTCTCGGACAACACCGACACATCCTGTCCAAAGTGTACACAGAGCAGGGTATCACTTTCCTACATTGTCTGCTGCTTTTTGGCCCACGGTTCAGTTTGCCGCCACGACGCGGTCAAAAAAAAAATTCGCGTTTTCTTCAAACAATCCCTTTTGTTCACAATGCAGGTCTAGTGATCCAGCAACTTCCGGTTTGTGTTTGTTCTGTGCATTGTTTTAATATATACAGCACCATTACCACTTTCCATTTATACAAGATCATCACCACTTATCAAGATCATCACAAATTAAGCAAGATCAACAGACCATTTTACACACAGCTGAACAAGGTCTATGGTAGCTAGTCAGTCTTCCGTTATGGTAACAGGTGGTGACTCGCATAGCCCATCTTCTCAATCTGGGCACTCGCCCAGACTCCAACCATCTCCTTTAGACTACACTGCAGGCAGTGATGACAATACAAAGAGGGATGGTAAGGAAAACACAGACAAGAGAATAGAGAAGGGCACAGAACACAATCCATCCATCAATGAAAAGAATAAGGATGGTCAGAAAGAAGCCCGACTGGACGCTGTCCAGCCTTCTGAATCCGCCCAGACACTCGATAAACCTACAGAAGGTGTAAAACTCCCTGGAATCCACGATTCCTTGGCAGTTCCACACACCCCACGCGTTAAAGGACCCAGAAATGGACACACACCTCGTGGAATCACGCCGTTTAATCTCATTTCGTTCCTGCCGTCGTTCTCATTCAACCTGCCCATTTATCTGGTTTCGCCTAACCGTTTTTTCAACATCCCCAAGATGTTCCATCGCAAGTCCGACAGCATTTCCAGCATGCGTGACGTATTTGGCACACCGTCCAAGAAAAACGTCCCCAAAATCGAGGTGGAGGACTCCGACCATTCTCTTGACCTCTGGTCGTCGTTGTGCAACGATGAAACGCATGCAACCATCGTGGAGGAAAAGGGCGCGACTTTTCTCACACCACGCAAGTTGGTCAGGGGAAGAATAGAGCTGAAAGAGAGCGAGCACGACGAAAGCACCCAGGAGGATAGAGAAAATCTGTTTAACCTGCAAAACCCCAGTAACCTGCAAAACAGCAGCCCGTCCAAACTGCAAAACGATGCACCCAACCCGCAAACAAACACCCTGCCCAACCTGCAAAAGGACGCGTCCCATCTGCAGGAAGACGGCCTGCAACAGCAAAAGCAACCCTTCCAGTTCCCTGCTAACGCCCAGCTGCCACTCAAAAGGCGCAAGCTCAATGAACCCCCAGTTGACTCACCAAACAACTGTGTTGCACTGAAAATAGACAGGGCCATCGAACTGCCCCACCGCGTGGGTGCCAGTGCAGCCAAGTTGTCGGCCATAGTGGACCCTTGTGCTCTGGAGGGCGACCGGGTGTGGCACGCTGACCTCGACCAGATGCTCATTCGCTGCTTTGTCAAGTACAGACACTTTCGCGAAAGCCGCGAGACTAGTCTGAGTCAGGCATTGAAAAACACCAGCCAGAACAAAATCCTCTCGCGCATGCTCTTTAACAAAACAGGCATTTTGCGTACCAGCAAACAGATCTCCAGTCGTCTCTTCCGCCTCACGAAATCGAAGAAGTTGGAAAAACAGAGCAAGTACTGCAAGACATACACCAAAATGACTGCAACTACTCCCAAACCCACATCTTCAGCAGCAATGGACGAGTTGCTGGAATCTCTGTTCACTGGCTCTGCAAAAACCCAGTTCCCGGGATCCGCAAAAACACCTTGGAAAAGCTTTGGTCAATCCGATCACAGCTCGGGCATTCTTGACTCTATCGGAACCAATGAAATCATCGATGAAGAATTGGACATGCTTCTTTCAAGCCCCGCAGATGAAGTTGACGCCCACATCAGCATTGCACCCCGTTCGGTAGTTCTTGCTACCCCCGATCACACCTTCACACTGCTCGCCAACGTCACAACCGCACAGATGTTGTCGGCAGAATTTTTGCCACAGGCGCTAAACACTCGTGAATTCCAGTATGTCCGCCAATCCCGTGCGCCAGTCTGGCGCATAGAGCACCACGTTAACGTCAAAACAGAGTTTTCTGCCACTTCTGCATTGGATGCTTATATGACTGTGCACGTTTCCGGTGCCAAGGCGGGTATTTTGAGCTGGAAAAGTTTGACCAAGGTTTACAAGAGCGGAAGCTGCATTTATGACAATGTCAGCGTTGCGCAAGGATACCGACAACGCGATGGAACCCACGAGATGCGCCAGCCACTCATGCGCACGTTCCTTAAGGGTTACCTCAACTTTTTGGTCAATGGAAGCACGTCCGACCTGGAGTTGACTATGGTCCAAACTCTCTTCAAGAATTCACTGGATGAGAACTGTATTCTTGGCGATAGCTCCATAGTTTATGGTTATTTTGTGCACTCGTTTGATTTTAGCGACGAGGGCGCAGCTCAATCCATTATTTCAATGGTGCATCTCACCGATGACTTGGATGACAACGAGACACTCATTGCGGATTCGTCGCCCTTAAAGCACAGCTCGCCAATGAAGAATGAGACCCCGGTGAAGAGAAGCCAGCACAGGGAGAGAATGGATGTTGAACACAGCACCCTCCTCCAGAACCAGACTTCTATGGCGCAGCATCAGAGCATGGGCATGGGTGGGTTCATGGGTCAGTTAAATCAAGGCATTAATCATATCGATCACATCAAAATGCAGCAAAACCCAGAATCCGGCCACAAAATGCAGCAAAACTCAGATTCACACAACCAACCGCCGCCACCCATGCAACCTATTCAACGCCAAAGCATCCAACTCCACCAGTCCTCTTTGAGCCAGTTGGAAAATCCTTCAATGGCTGCAAATCCTACACAAAACGGCTTTTCGCAGCCAGTATTTGGGTATCCAGAGAGATTTGGTAATCCGTACGCAGAAAACATTGACTTGAGAACTCGGAACAACTCGTTTCCACATGCGCAGATGGCGTTTAAGCCATACGACGATAAGGAGAATGCGCCTGAGATGCTCACTTCCACCCCAATGCCCGGTGTGAGCTTTGGCGACGTTCCTGTGGAAACACCTATGATGGTCAAGTATGATGCAGGGTATGCAGCTGCACAGTATACCCAGCAGCGTGTCACGCAGCCTAAGGTGGCCTCTAAGGACCCGCGGGCTAAGGAGTTCAAGTTTGGGCCCATCTTGGAGTACGATCCATCGAAGGATAACCGATCCGTACAAAAGCCCGCCAGCAAGGGTATTGGGACCCATCGCTTTCCTGTCAACACGTCTGTGAGCATGTACAAGCCGAAGAAGTAATAGATAATGTATTATATAGGAGGGCCCAGGGGCTCGGTGTCGAGGGCAGAGAGCTGTAAACAAACAAAGCAAGGTGTTAATGGAAATTGAATTAGCAATAAAATAGTTAATGGATTTTGACTGTGTATTAAAGTGTTCATTTGGTGGACTAGATTGAAAACGGTCGGGGACGGTTCATGGCTTTGTAATACAACCTAGGATATTTATTGATGGTTAATCTTCATAATTGTTTGGGGCTCATTAGAGTTTGGAAGGCACAACCTAAAAAGTAACAAGTTAGCACAACGGCAAATGTTTTTATCTACCAACCCACTACCCTGGTACGAAAAGCTATGTAATCGATATTGAATATTCTTAGACGACGGGAATTCCAACACCATCTAATCGCCAAGTTGTCAACCCCTCCATAAGCTTCTTTTTACATTTTTCCATTCTTCACACCAAAACGACATGCCCGAAATCAAATACCTCCCTTTATACCATCGGACCCAAGAGAGTAACATCCTCTAAAAATCCCTCGGCTACAATTCTCTTCGCAATCATTGCTTCGATTACGTAAGAATTTGCAGCACACTTCCCAATCGGTCAAGACTTCCCAATCGGTGAAAAACTCACAAAACGTGCAACCATGTGATTGTAAGGTGAAGAACGAGAATACAGGCTCTCAGCTAGAAAACACCCCTCCCTTATGTTTTGAAATCATGTTTCTTCTGGGACTCACCTACTCTACTGTTCTTAGTTTAATTTTCAACTGAGAATGGCTATTTACTATTGAATGCTACTTCCCGCAACTTACAATATCGCCACTATCAAATTTTTGCCGAGCAGCCCCGTTTTTTTTCTAAATGGGTAGTTCTTCTAGAGGCATTCCAATAATAGATTTCATAGAATGTTTCCAACATCACGTCGTTTATTCAAATGCAATAACACCAAAATATCATCTTCAAGAAGCGCAATCTAACAACTCTCCACTGCATCAGTTTTACCTGCAAGGAAAAATTTTTGGTAGTGCTGTGCGTTACCGATGAGCACGTTTTCTTTCTTTAGTATGTTCTTGGTTTGTGCGAAATCGACAACTTTCTTCTGCTTCCACTTATTTTATTTCGCTCTTTAGGCATTCCTTATCAAATTCCCCCTTTCACTCTTGTTCACAAGTCATTTGTTCATTCCTCTTTTCCTCATCACTCCTCATTATTTCACAATCCATCAACATTTTCACTATAACTCCCACTAATACTTGAGACAGTACATACACCACACTAAAAGAGTCATTGAATCACTACGAAGTCATCACCCTGGATTCCGTTTTACTGTGAACAAATCATTATCTCTCTATTGAGGTTTATATCACATGCAGTCCAAGTCACTGTGTTGCCTGTCATACCTTCATGAATATTAACCTCCACTTCACTCAATTGTACCACCAACTCCTAACCAAAAAACGCAGTTAACGGCAATTTCGTTATATACAGGATGGCATTATGTGCGTTACAGTGAGTAGGAACCAATATTAGCTGGGTAGCTCTTGCTTGAGCAACTGCGTCTCGATATGATTCATCGGCGTGGTTCATCGGGTTCAATTTTTCAAAGGTTCGGTTGTTGCTTTTCAGCATCAAGGCAAGTTTCATATTTCATTCTTGAAAGCTTATTTTACTTTTGTACAACTCAAAACTATTCATTAAAACCCACCCAGACCTGTATTTATTTCTCAGTCCTTCAGGCAACAATGGTACTGCTCTTATTTTGAGTTTATCCATTCACTTTGACTGAGCTGCTGAGATCTGGGAACTTCTTTTCAACAACAGTTGTTACGTAGTCTATCAAAGTTTTCCCAATGACTAGTATTGCCAGCCATTCTCATTATCTAGTCGTTCTCAGCTATTATCAACAGATAACCCTTTTCCGCCTTTCTCAAGTAGTCCTTTCTTCACATCTTACTACAAGTTTAGTTTGTGCCAGTTCCTCGTCAGTTCATCTCTATCAATTCCGTTTTTGGTACTTTTTTCGGAGCTAACGGGACTAAAGCAACATCACTAACACCACCAACTTCTCACCAATGGCGTCACAGTCTCTTGATGGCCCACCTCAGGAACAATTCAAACTTATCTCTGTGCCGTTCAAAGAAGCCGCACTCGATTCGCCCTCGTTTCGGTCCTCCGTCAACCACCTTGACAACCAGATCGACAATATCGACAAATGGATCCTCGCGCTCATATCGTCAATCAAGAAACTCCCTCGATACATCCGCGACTTCCAAGGCTTTTACAACTCGTTTCTCGAGCACTTGGTCCCGTCTTTCCTACAGGATGGCCTCATTGACCAGGAACACACTGTCCAGGCGCTTTTTGCAACGCTTTCGGGCCTTACCAAAATCCGCGATATGAGCGTGTCGTCGCTATTCGTCAATTCCTACGTGGTAGATAACCTCACTATAATAGTGACTAAGCATATCGGTCATTACAGACAGGTCCGCGCGCAGTTTGTCCAGTGCCAGGAGAAACACGACCGGTATCTCGCAATTTTCGCATCCACACCAAAAAGCAAAGACGCAGGAATAGTGCTTGAAGATGCCCACCAAATGCACCAGGTGCGAAAGGAGTACATCAAGGCAAGCTTGGACCTCATTCTCGAGATCTCGCTGTTGAGCAACTTGCTTGATAAGACGTTGGTGCGGCTTGCCTCGGATCTCTGGCGCAAGAAAAGAGCGACATTCACTCCGGAGTTTGAGAGCACATTTTTCGAGGAAACATGGGCGAAGATCAGTAGAATCCAGGAATGGAGCGATACCTACGCATCTGCGGTATCGAAGCTTTCTGCCGATATGCTTGCTGCACGTGCTCAAGTGGAGGAATCGTCCAACCAACAGTTTGCGCCACTGCGCGACATCAACGACTACAAGTCCTCTTCGATAAACGCGCATACATTGGCGGATATTGACGAACCTTCGCTCGAAAAACACGGATACGTGTTTATGAAGACCACTGTTGACAAATCACCCAAACCAGTATGGGTGAGGCGCTGGGCGTTTCTCAAAAATGGGGTTTTTGGCATGTTGGTGCTCTCGCCAACAGGGACTTTTGTCCAAGAGACAGATAAGATTGGAATCCTACTTTGTAATGTGAAGTATTGTGCGAATGAAGATCGCAGGTTCTGCTTTGAGATCACCACAAGCGATTTCACTGCGGTCTTGCAGGCAGAGACACTCATTGAGTTGAAATCGTGGTTGAAGGTGTTTGAAAATGAGCGTGCAAGAGTGCTCAGCGAGATGCACTCAGACCCAGACACTTTTAACATCGCCTCGGGCCGCTACCCCCCAATAGTCCAAGAACTCGCATCAACGGCGCCAACTTCAATGGACAGAATCCTCACAAATACCCGGATAGTCCACTCATCTGGCCACATCATCCAGTCCTCGAAACTTGGTGCATATATCCAGGCACACCTGGACTTCTTCGAGAACCACGTGTACCTGCAAACACCTCAAGTAGGTGCTGCATCTACCAACAGCTGTACAAACACCGCGATGATTCTGTACAGTATGGTGAGCCCCACAACCGTCCCCAATGCACTCACCGCCAATATCTGGGGTCTGGTCAACTGGGGTGTATACTACTTGAAGATTCTGGACGAGGAGGCCGAAAGTCGAGAAAGCCGCGTTGGAGACTACGAGTTGGCTTTGGCTCAGCAGAAGTTTCTGGAGACACAGTCCGGAGTGTACTATCCACGCTATTATCCGCGCGAGCTTATTCCCATTGATGTCCAGATGAGAGCCTTATTCGAGTCTGCCATTGAACCTGGTGAGTACTGTATGATGCTGTTCCGGTGCCTTTGGTCGCCAAACAGCAAGCAGGAGCTCTCTGGCAGATGTTTCCTTACACGCAATCATGTTTACTTCTATATGCAGGCACTTGGCTTCGTGTCTCTCTTCAAGGGCCATTTGGGCGTGTGGTTCCATGCTGAGCTTTCTCCAAAGCGCGATCATGATATCTTCAAGCTCTACCTGGCAAAGGGGATTATTCGTACAAAGTTATATCTCGATGATGGCAGGTTAGCCGTTGAGAAGGCAAATGTGTTGATTAGTGCACAGAAGGCGGACCCTCCGTTATCAGCGCGGGAAGTTTTGGCGAGATTGCACGAGGTAGAAGAGAGTGTGAAGCTGGACGAAAAGGTGATTAAGTATGTGACAAAGTTGGCCACTGTTAGTCGTGAGTTGCATGGGGTTTTGAGTGAAAGAGAGAAACAAACTGAAGGTGAAAAGAAGGTGAAGAAGGAAACTGAGAAGGATAAAGGAAATAGTACCGATAAAAAAGACCAAAGTCAAAAAGCCCAAAATGCTTCAAGTGAGAAGAACAAAGAAAATCTCCCAAACGCAGAGGATCTCACGCTTCAAGCTTCAACTGAACCCGCCTCTACTTTCTCCGATCTCCCCAAAGAAATGAAGTTGAACTTTCTTCCTAAGCTTCCCGAGCTAGTACTGTCTATCACAGGCGAACCACTAAAAGATGTTCTTGCTGGCCTCAAAACATTGCAAAAGCTCTTGGACCCCGAAAAGGCACTGCTGTTCGACACAAACGCCATCAGCTCTAAAGGGTACTGGTACGATGTCTCCGAAGACTACACGCCATTTCTGGAGAAAACGTACGCAGTGGCGCCCAAGGCTATTTTCCACGCTCTCATGGGACAGTATGGTGTTCTTTTGAAAGACTTGGTCTCGGACGCAAAATCACCCATCTCAGCACCCTGGTCCCTCAATGCAGATGGAAAGTTGCACCGTGTAATTGTTTGTCCGTTTGTCCTCGGTCACAAAAAGTCTACTATGAAAGTAACCGAAACCGTCGACGCTATGGAGGATAATGTGTACTACAACATTGTGATGCGTCGTGAGGCATTCCAGCTTACCATGGGCTCCAGCTTTGCTTTCGAGTATCGGTTTGTTCTTGTTCGCACAGACACGAACCACACAAAGGCATATTCTTATTCCCGTCTTATTTTCGCAGAAAAGCTGATATTCAATGGGATAGCAAATTACTTGGCGAAATGTATTATCCATGGCAACTTGAACTCCATTGACCAGCAATTGAAATCTTGCGTTGCCGAAATGGGAAAACATGGCATGGTGGAAAAGTCTATTTTCCTCTATGGTAAGTTGTCACGCACTGAGAAGCCACAGCCAGAAGTGCAAACTCCAGTCACAAAGTTTAGCTATTTCACTGTTGTGAGGGTGCAGCTAGCAAGGAATGTGATATCCTTAGTGAGTACAATGATAGGCTTCGCCCGTGTGTTTGCCTATCTCTGCATCAAAGCTGCTCGCAGTCTTTCTCTTCACTGGGTGTTACTCACGGTTATTGGAGTGCTTTCCCTCATCAACATTTTTTTGGCTGGCAAAACGTCCATCTCTTACTGGACAGTTCATAGGGCAAACATACTTGCAGAACATTTGGCCAAGCGTGAGCCGACAATGCTTCAACGTGCTGTGTATATCCAAGACGTTCAAGATAAGGTCCGTGAGTCAGCATTGGATGGTTTCAACCTGACCGGCCGTGTCTTAGAAGTTTTTCAGAACAAATCATTCGTGTTCAACAACTTGGAGACTCTCAACTGGAACAAGTTGTATGGGGATATTGAAACACGCCGTGTTGCGCAGACTTTAAAAACGCAGTTTCATGATATTGGTGTTCGCAGACACGAGCTCATTGTGCAGCTCAAGATGTTGGACAAGATGGAGCTTGAAGTGGCGCAGGCGGAGTGGATAAACTGGCTAATGAGTGAGGCCAATAGGTGTGACTATATCAAGGCTTCCATAGTGCAGCAGTTGGAAAATGATGAGGTGGACTCGGAGCTTTACCAGGGTTTGACGGAGTTGATTGAATATTGTAAGGATTGCGCAGAGCAGTTGCACAAAAGCCAGAAAAGCTTGTAAGTCAGTGCCGATTAATAAATGACGCGAAAGATTAACTGGCGCAGGCAGGTCAGCTGAAGATTAATTTAGTTAATTAAGAGTGAACTTCGAAATGAATATTGATGTTTAGTATTGAACTCGGGTTCAATTCGAGTGAGAGCAATCTGGGTGATAGAGTTGTAATAGAAGTAGTGGGATGTATGATATCTGATACAAAATTGAAGTTTTAATTCTCATTGATGTCTCTTGAATATGCTTATAAGTTTCAGGACGAATCACTGTTTTTGGTTGCAAAAATTTTTTGCGGCGCAGGCCCATGTTTGGAGCGTGCCGTCACTTAGGTCGCTTAGTTTAAACTAGAGCTACTATGGTGAGGATTGTGTCAAACTAAAGACTGAGCGATGGTGTGATGATCAAAAATAAGGTGTGCGTGAGTATAAATATCAGTGGCTGCAAACATAACTTCAAGACCTTTTGGAGTTCTTTCAAAAAATTGGACTCGTAACTCAGTAACCTCAAATAGTTCAACTGTTTTCGTGCTAAAATATGCTTTCAGAAGAACCATTGCAGTTTTCACCAAGCAACTAATTTTCCACAAATTGAAAAAGTAAAACGCTTATGCACAAATTAACTTGCATTTTTCAATATTGTAGACAAACTCTACAGGGGGTGTACATGAACCTGCATAAAATTGCACCCCATCATACAACGCGCTGACCGTAAGGATCGTCCAGAGTGGAAGGCGGTAACCGCCCCCCACCCAAATCCATAGACAGGTGCGGCACCCCCTTTGCACACCCGTCACCCCTGACCAGCCACCCCCGCTGGTCACCCCTCTCCACCGGCACCCCGTCGGGCACCCCACCCCCCCTCAAATGACCCCCA